>CM052449.1:28489062-28574825 GCA_028533085.1 Varecia variegata | reverse complement strand
GCTGCCTTCCTCTCTGTGCCAGCCGGCACTCCTCTGCTTGTCAGTTACAGAAAACCGCATCAGCTCATTTTGTTGGCTTGCATAATTAATGATCTCAGAGCAGCTACTTCTGGCCTGGCCCAGTCAGGCACTCAAACCCTGGTTCACGCTTCCCACCAGATTGGCCCCCAGTCTGGACGGGTTCACCCTGACCACGGTGGCTCCAGACCTTGCAGCCACTCAGCTTTGGGCCCAGCAGGAAAGAGAGCCCCACTGGTCCCGGAAGGCCCAGTCCAAATTGCGCCCTGTCTCTGTGGCTTTGATTGGCTCCTTCTTAAACCAGTCGCCGTGGCCAGGGGAGTATGATTCTCCAATGGGCTTTGCCCGACCCGGGGCTCTGTCCTGGGGAGATGGCCCAGGCAGAAGCGGGGATGAGGCTAGCCATGGGCAATGGGGTACTGGCTAGTGCCCAAGGGACAAATGTCCACTCTCTCTTGTCCTTGTCCTGCTGCCAAGTGATCTTTGTCAAGAGCATTAAGCAGTCTTTCAAACATTTTTGATGGAGACTCACAATAGGAAACATAGTTTGGGGACCCAATCGTATAGTTTTCTATTGCTGCCGTAACAAACTGCTGCAAACTCAGCAGCTTAAAATAACACAAGTCCCAGTTCCGATGCGGTTCTTGTCAGACTAAAATCAAAGTGTTGGCAGCGATGCATTACTTTCTGGAGAGTCTAGGGGAGAATCATTTCCTCGGTTATTCAGATTGTTGGCAGAACTCGGTTCCTGGCGATTATAGGACTGGGGTCCCTGTTTCTTTGCTGAGTGTGAACTGAGGACGACCACTGTTGGCTTCTGGAGGCCGCCCACATTCCTTGGCTTGTGGCCCCTTCCTTCATCTTCAAAGGACCAACAGTGGGTCAAGTCCCTGTTCTACCAGGAGATTTCCACTTCCCACCACTTTTAAGAGTCCACACGGTGACATCAGGCCCATCCAGGTAACCTTAATCTCTTCTGCAAAGTCCCTTTGCCATGTGACATAACATAGTCATAGGGTCCAGCGATTAGGCCATGGACATCTTTGAGGGGCTGTGATTTCACCTATCGCACCAATATACGCATCCACGTAGTACAAAGGGTCACCAAACAGGAACGTGCACTCAAGCACTTCCCATTCCATTCTTTTCTATTCTAGTTCCTTTCCTAAAGCAGGGAATTCCTTCTTACCTGTATAGCATCGAGGTTGAGAACACAGATCCCAAAGTCAAACTGCTTTGGTTGGAATCCCAGTACTACCACTTTTCAGCTGTGTGCTCTCGGAGAAATCACTTAACCTCTCTGTGCCGCAGTTTTCCCTTTAACAACAACAAAAGAATGATGATGATAGTACCTAGCTTGTGGGGTGGTTGTGAGAATCAAACAGATTAATGGTTTCTGGCAATAGAGTGACTGCATTTGGAACCTTTGCGTTAGGGAAAGACACCACAGTAGCATCATTCTGCCCCCAGATCAAAGCCACAGGGCTCTGCATCCTCAGGCCCTGTTGCTGGCAGACCTTGTCCCAGAACAGCCTGTCCTGGGGAGGGCCTGGGGTCCGCCAAGCTCAAATCCTCCCCAAATCCACAGGCAGCTAGAGTGAGGCCTGAGCCATTTTTTCTCCCCTTTAGCGCGAACAGGACGATTTCACAGATGAGGAGCAGAAACGGAGGCGCAGACGTGAAGGGTGAGGCTCCAGGCCCCACAGCTAGGAGGTGGCAGGGAGGGGTCCCTCTGGGCCTGACCTTGCACTGGGTGATGCTGGGGACATTGCAGTGACTGAGAAAGGCCCTGACTCTACTCCGCTGGGGTAGGCTGAGCTGTCTGCAGACAGTGACAATGCAGGGTGGTTGGGGCCGTGGGGGAAGCTCAGGGGTGTGTGGGAGCCCAGAGGGGGTGTTGGCCCAGCCTGGGAAGTTGGGGCAAGTTTCCCTGAGAAAGGGACACATGAGCTGAAGCCTGAATGGCAAGTTAGAGTCAGACAGACGCACACACACCCACACACGCACGCCTCCTCCGCAATCTCTCCTCCACTGTGTGTCTCCCCTGATCTGTGAAACCCCCCAAGACAGTAGTGGGATCTGTCTTGGTCACCGCTGTGTCACCAGCACCTGGCATAAGGCCTTTGAAAGTATAAGTCAGATCTCCTCAGACTCCTGATTACAACCATCCCAGGGTCCCTATTGTCCCTGGGATGAACTTTGATCCCCAGGCCTCCTCCTAAGAGACCATCATGGGCTGCCCCTCCCTGCCCACCCCACCGCCCCTGCACACCCTCTCCCTAGCTCACTCCACATGGAGGCTCCACCACTCTCATTCCTTCCGCAGAGCCTTTGCATTTGCTGTTCCCCTGCCTGCAACGCTCTTCCCCAGACAGCACATGGCTGGCTCCTTCCAGCGTGCAGGACTCAGCTCAGATGTCACCTCTGCAGAGAGCCCTCCCGTCCCCGGTCCTCCAAGCAGCCCCCAGGGCCCGGCCACTGTTACATGACCCAGTTTCCCAACCTGAAGTTATCTTTTATTTATGACTAGTTCACCGTCCATTTCCCCCTCTAGAATAGAGTCAGCACATTTTTATGGTAAGGGACCAGGTAATCGATATTTTAGTTTTTCTGGGCCACGCTCTGATGCAACTGCTCAACTCTTCTGTTATAACACAAAAGCAGCCACAGACAACACATAAACAAACGAGCAGGGCTACATGGAAACGTTATATACAGACGCCAAAAGTTGAGTTTTACATAATTTTCACACCTCACAAAATAATCTTCTTTTGATTTTTTTCTAACCACTTAAACATGTAAAAACTATTCTTAGATCACAGGCTGTACAAAAACAGGTGGTGGGGCAGATTTGGCCCTGGGGGTGTGGCTTGTCAACCTCTACTCTAGAACATCTGCTCCATGAGGTCAGGGACTTCTGTCTTAGTCACTGCCATGTCCCCCATCCCTGGAATGTCCCTGGCATGTCGTAGGTGCTCAGACAAAGTTGAACAAGTAAATGCTACAGAGAACAGCTTCAATACAGTCGTGAGTTCTTTCAACAAATACTCATCGAGGCCTGCTGTGTGCTGGGCACTGGGGAGATACCAGGGGACAGAATGTGAGCTTGGGGCAGTGAGCTGATGTCCTTGTGGTGAATGAGTTGTGTTCCTCCAGAGCTGGCCTGTCATCCCCACAGCCACTGCGAGCTCTGCAGCTCCTCCTGTCCCAGCTCCCGCACCGAGCCTGCCCTGCCCGACACCGTGCCAGGAGCGCTGCCAGTGTGACTCGGGCTTTGTGCTCAGTGGCACTGACTGTGTGCCCCCAGCCCAGTGTGGCTGCTTCACAGGGGCCAGGTACCACCTGGCCGGGGAGTGCTGTGAGCAGTTCTGCCGCTGAGAGGCCTGCACCCACGCCGTGCACCGCTTCCCTCCTCCTGTGGGCCTGGGCAGAGATGTGGGATCCTCGGGGCATCCTTGGGTGCCACCCACTCTCCCCTGGCACCTGCCAGGCAACAAGGCACTCACACATCTCCACCTTTGACGGGAAGACTGTTGAATTCCCAGGCACTTGCGCTGCTGTTTTTGCCAAGTCCTTTAGCTCTGCCAGCTTATTGTGCTTTTTCAAGGTGGAATTTGGGAAGAACAGGTCCAGCAGCCCCACTCTGTTAGTTTCAAAGATGTCTGTCCAGGTTAATGGGACCTCTGTTTGTCTGCAGAGAGAGCCCTGACCTGGCAGACATGAGCACTTATTGGCCTCTAGAGACCCTTGAACCGATTTAAGCTGAAAGAAATACATTGGCTCAAACTAAGTAAAAATCATGTGATATATCCTAGTGAAAGTGCAGTGAGTCTGGGTCCACAGAATTTCTCTATATACCAGTTTGGTTGTTTTGGTTACAAATAACAGAAAGCCTCATTCAAATGAACTCAAACAAGTCAAAATTTTAGATTACATAACTGAAAAATCTCAGAGGGAGATCAGGCATGGTTTGATCAGGGTGCTAACTCAATTTCTCAGCATTTTTCTTGGTTTGTGGTCCTCTATAGCATTAGCTTTGTCCTTAGGCTGGTTTTTCTTGTGGTAGCAAAATAACTGCAGAGTTTCTGGGCCTCAAATGTGTATTCCCCCTGGGCCCAAAACCCAAATCTTTTCTTACCCCAAGTACTCAAAAAAATTCCTATGTTTGACTTTGATTGGACCCCACTAAACCAGTCGTCGTGGCCCAGGGATTGACTTAAGCCTATCCAATTCTATCCTGAGGAGCTGTAGGTGGGAGAGATCCTCCCTCCCCCACCTCTCATGGTGGCTCCTTGCAGGGAGAGATGGTAAAATGGGAGCCCACCCCAGTGTCCTTGCAATCCCCAAACCAATATTTCTTGTTGCAACCATGTTCAAAGAATGTAAAGGCCCTGGTAAACCTCTGCTCTGAGACCTGAGACTTTTGTCTAGAACCCACAGGGGTGGATGTGTTTTCCACGCCTGAGGGCCCGAGCTCACAAGAGTCCCATTGTTGGCTGTTGGAAAACACACAGCCACACTCCTCCCACTCCATCCCCTTCCAGGAAGGGGACCAGCTTTCAGAGTTAGTCACGCTGTCAGCATCTTGTACAAGAACCCCATTGAATCCAAAGGGCAGCCCTGCAGAGTGAGAGCTATTATTAGCCCAGTTGTACAGATGGGGAAACTGAGGCCCAGGAAGGGAGACTTGTTTGCCTGAGGTCACACAGTAAAGAAAGTGGTAGATCTGGAATTTGAACCCAGGCTGTCTGGCTCTGAGTTCCTTCCCTCTCCACCTACGGGCCTACTGTGTGCCCCCAAAGCTGTGACCAACTTAAGGAGAGTGGGGTGCCTGATTCATCTGCGTGGGGCCTGGAATATACAGTAACTTGCATGAATGGTTTTCATTCACTCAATAAATATTTTCTGAGCACCTACTATGTGTCAGACCCTGTGTTCAGGCCCCTCCCTCATGGAGCCAAGGTTTCAGAGGGGAGAGAGACAATGGACTTAAGCAGTGCGTGCATATTCTACAGAATGTTGGGGCGACACGTGTTGGTGCCACGGAAAACACAGAGAACAGAATCGGGAGGGGAAGTGGCCTCCAGGTGTAAGACGTGGTTTTAAACTGAGTGGCCAAGGGAAGGCCCGTTGGGAAGGTGAGGTGTGAGCAAAGCCCCGAAGAAAGTTGCGGGAGGGACCCGCATGCACGTCTAGGGGAAGAGTAAATCCCACAGGGGCTGGGGCGGGGCCTGGCGTGTTGGGGGAACAGGGGGAGGCCCGTGTGGCAGGTGCTGAGTGAGCGAGTGAGCAAGGGTTTGAGCTGGAGGAGATGATGAGGTCAGAGAGGTGACGGGGACCAGGTAGAGGTCATGGGTTGAACTGAGGACTTTGCTGTTACCTGGAGCGAGGTGCAGCCGCACAGGGCTCTGCGCCAGGAGGACCCTGACCTGACTCAGGTGTTCCCAGGCTCCCTCTGGCCATGGGTGGGGAGCAGACCGCGGGGGCAGGGACAGAGCAGGTGACCAGGGAGGAGGAGGCTGCTGGGATGTCCAGGCAGGAGGGGATGGAGGCCGGGCCAGGCTGGGGGCAGTGGGAGATGCGGTTGGTTCTGGAGAGATCCTCTGGACTCATATCCACTCTCCAAATCCGCTGCTGTCTTTTGGCACCCACACGGCCCACATTCACTTGGGCTATGGAGCCAGACCTGGGTTGGGATCTAGACTCTGCCCCTTAATTAATCCAGCGACTTGCCGCTAAGCGACTGAGCCCACGTGCTGTGCCGCAGTTTCCTCAACAGGAAGAACAAAACCTGCCTGGCAGGCAGTGAGCCCTGCAGCCTGCAGCACGGTTGGCTGAAAGCAGAGAGACAGCAATTGTCACGAATGACTCAGGCGCGTACAGGGCTGCAGCGCTGGCGCTCACTGGGTGCAGGGGGAGGTGGGGGATGCTGAGAGGAGCCCTGGCTGCCAGCAGGCTGCTGGGTCAGTGCCTCCCCGTGGCCGAGGGTGCCAGCCAGGCTCTTAGAACTGCAGACTCATCGTGCTGCCTCTGCAGCCAGGTGGGAGCGTGCCAGCCCAGCGCCAGCCTCAGAGCCTTGGGCAGCCACCATGCCGGGGCTGGGCAGCCAGAGGGGTTAATTCACCGCAGCTATGAAGGGACAGAGCTGGGCACCAAGGGGTCACGGAATTCAAACCAGCCCCGGACAAAGGAAAAGGAAGACATCGTGGGAGGGCCGGAATGAGCACAGGCTTTTATCTAAACGGGGAAAATATACATATATACACATAAAAAATATTTGATATAAAATATATAGTAATACGCATAAGTATATAATCTCTTAAATTCAATTAGATTGTTTAACTTTTAGGTTACTCGAGTCTAAATTTACTTTTCCCTCCATTCTTTCAGTGATGTTTTTTATCTCATGCTATATTATTTTGCATTAACTTTAATTTTTCATTTTTATGGATCTTTTTCCAACTTTTATTTTGAACTTTTTGAGCTATAGAAAAGTGACATAACCAGTACAATGAACCCAAATGTCTTTCACGTAGATTCACCAATTCTTAATATTTTGTCTCATTTGCTTTCTTTCACTATATTGCCCAGGCTGGAGTGCAGTGGCACAGTTGTATCTCACTGCAGCCTCAAACTCCTGGCCTCAAGGGATCCTCCCACCTCAGCCTCCTGAGCAGCTGGGACTACAGCCACCAAGCCTGGTTAATTTTTTTTTTTTTTTTAATTTTTGAGAGCAGGGACCCAAAGCCCAGGCTTTTCTTGAACTCCTGGCCTCAAGTGAACCTCCCAAGTTATTTGGTCTATAAAGTATTAAGAAAATCAAAAGTCAGTAACAACATTTAAAAATCAGGAGATTTCATCCTAAAAATCTACATTTCTAGCTTCTCGGGGGGGGGGGGGGGTGATGACATCGGAGCAGCACAGGGGGCAGATGTCAAGGGGGCCTGTAGATCCCCTGCCACCCTGTGTGGCCCTCACATGGTTCCTGGAAGCCAGGCAGACAGTGACATGCCCACAGCCACACCACCCCAAGGTGGCAGGGCAGGGCCACCTGCCAGCTCCTGCTCTCCTCCCACAGGTGCTGCATCCTGAGACCACAGAAAGCAGCTCCACAAAGCCCCAGGAAGCCACAGTCACCTGTACACCGGCCTCTCTGTTCCTATCTTGCCCAGGAAGTGGGACTGTGGCATATCGCTGCGACCACGCCTCCCTGGCCCATCAGCCTGGCCGCTCAGGCTCCACCTGGGAAGGCAGGGCCCCACCCAACCGCACCCCTCGCCTTGGGTGCCCCCAGCTCCCACACCCCAGTGTGGCCCGCGTAGGGTCTATGCATCTGCCAGGAGCCTGCAGAAACATTCACAGCCTGAAGTCAAGGACAATAATACTCCTGAAACAAAATCAATGGAAGTGACGGATACCCCAATTATCCCATGTGATTAATTCACATCACGCCTGTATCAAAACACCACACATGGCCGGGCGCGGTGGCTCACGCCTGTAATCCTAGCACTCTGGGAGGCCGAGGCGGGTGGATCGCTCGAGGTTGGGAGTTCGAGACCAGCCTGAGCAAGAGCGAGACCCCGTCTCTACTAAAAATAGAAAGAAATGATCTGGCCAACTAAAAATATATATAGAAAAAAAAAATTAGCCGGGCATGGTGGCGCATGCCTAGTCCTAGCTGCTTGGGAGGCTGAGGCAGTAGGATCGCTTAAGCCCAGGAGTTTGAGGTTGCTGTGAGCTAGGCTGATGCCATGGCACTCATTCTAGCCTGGGCAACACAGTGAGACTCTGTCTCAAAAAAAAACAAAAAAACAAAAAAAAAAACACCACACATATCCTATAAAGATACACAACTCTTATGTACCCATAATAGTTAAAAAGAAAAAAGCAAAAAAATCAATAAAAGTTGGAATCAATAACTATATAACACCCTATGGCTTTGACTTTGTGTTTTAATTTGGTGTTTTTGAAAACTGTGACATTCAGAAACTATCTGTAGGTTTGGTTTTTCTCATTTTGCAAGAATCCCTAGGATACTGAGAAATCACAGCCAATCGTAGCTGCAACAGGTTCTTCAGGGCCAGATGACTTCAAAAGCAAAATGAGGGGACATCTCTCAAACATTTTCATTATCCACACATTAATATATAAAATATCTATTATATATAATAGATATGCACATTTAAAATATGACCAAAGTGAAGTCAGCCTGGAAGGCTCACTCCACAAGAGACCTGACCCCAACAGGGCCCAAGTGACTGCACGTACTCCACTCCCTACGGCCCTTTGCCAGGGTCTCAGCGTGCCTGTCACACGGGGGTCTCAGAGTCCTCCTGGCTTACATAAACCCCAGCCCCCACCCCAGCCCAACTCACGCTTGCATGTGGCATGTTCAGGTCCAACCTGGAGAGAATTTATCATTGGCCTGGGTTGGGTATAAGCCCTTATGGGTTCGTCAGAATATAGGACCACCACGATTACAAACTCAGAGTTTGTCAGAAGGCTCTAACTGGTGGGCCCCCCAGCGCAAACCAGCCGTTACATGGGTTTTGTTTGACCTGCATAATTGTTTTAAAAATCTGAGCCAACTTTTAATATTGGGAATTCCGTATAGAGATTCAGATTTCTGACATCTGTTAGAAATATAGTGCCAATTAGTTCAAACCACGTAGAGCTGCAGTTCCCCACACCTGGGGCCACAAACCGGCCCGGTCTGCAGGAGGCGCCCGGAGGGTGCGCTAGCGAAGCCCCACCTGCACCCACAGCCGCTCCCCATCGCTGCATCACCGCCGAGCCCTGCCCCTCCCCCATCAGATCAGCGGCCCCACTGCAAACCGCGCATGCAAGGGGTCCAGGCTGTGCCGCCCATGAGAATCCAAAGCCTGATGATCTGAGGTGGCGCCAAGGCGGCGACACCCCCCCCCCACACCCCATCCGTGGAAAAACTGTCTTCCACGAAACCTGTCCCTGGTGTCAAAAAGGCTGGGGACCGCTGATGTAGAGGCTATCCTTTAATTTCTTCAGTTAAACGTTTTAAAGGTAGTACATTTTCAGGATATAAAATTCAAAAGGTGTAAGAGGGCATGTGATGCTCTCTCCACCCACTCTCAGCCGCCCAGTGCCCTCCTCAGAAGCAACCGTGACTGCCACTCTCCGGAGATATGCAACAGACAGCGCCTTCCCCTCACAGATGGCAGCATCCTGCAGCTTCCCGCCACCTTGCCTGCGTCCCTTGGCAGGGTACCTGAGTAGCATCCAGTGTCTCCCACAGGGGCTTGCTCCAGTCTTGTTAGACAGGATGATAGTTCTCCAGCTTACCCGTTGCCACCATGCCTTACGGTCTCACACCTGTCCTGCACACCTGTCCTGCACTCATCGCGATTCTTGCCTGGCCCGCACCACCAGAGTGGGGGGGCGGGGGGAGGGGGGGGGGCTATCGGACTCCTGCAGTTCCGAGGACTCCCAGCAGAGGGAGACACCACTCCACTCCCCAAACCACCAAGGGGTCTTCCCAGAGACACTCAACCTCACGTCTGGGGAAGAGATGCTCTCCGCACAGACACAAAGACCCCCTTGGCTAGACTGGCCCCCAGGCCTCCCCTTCCTCTGCTCTTATCTCCCCCTGCGCCTCCTGCTTTGAGCCCCACCCTGGGTGCCCTCTCTGCTCCTCTGGGGACGGGCCCCTCCTTGATGGGGCGGGAGGGGGCCTTGTCCCAGTCCAAGACCAGGGATTGAGAAATTGCCCCGGGGAACCATGTAAGAAGAGCATGTGGCTGGGCGGGCGTTCCTTGCCCCATCTCTCCCCAGTGAGGAGCAGGGGGTCCTTCTCCCCGCCCCCTCAGGCCAGGGCCCAGCAGAGCCTCCCCCCGAGCCCCTTTCCCTCTCCCGGGCCGGCCTGGCTCCCCTGGCCCCCTCCCACCCCTCGATGGTGGTGCTGGGGGTCGCCTGGGTCCAGCTGGTGGCCATCAGAGAGCCACCCCTCTCTGGCCCTGCCCCTCCTTGTGACCCCAATCCTCCTCTAGCTGCTCAAAGGCGCCTTGTTCTGCATCCAGCCCCGGACAAAAGTCCCTCTGTCTGAGAAGGCGGAATTGAGGGAGGGGGAACCCCCAACTGGGACCATGGGGGGGCCTGCACAGACCCCAGCGGAAGGGACGCCTGGAGAAGGCGGCAGAGAAGCGGGGAGCAGGAGGGGAGCTGCACAGAGCAGGGGGCCGCATCTGGAGTAGGGTGGCAGGCAGCCCCCAGCCCAGCGCCCACTCCGGAGACCCAGGCCTCTGGCTTCCTGCACCCTTGGGGAGAGCCTGGGCTGGTGCTTGGGGGCCAGCTCTCAGTTTCCCAGGGCGGGGCTTACAGCCTGGTCTAAGGCCCCACAGCCCCCACCGACCCCTACTCACTGTTCCAGCCTCTTCCCCACATTTGCCCCGCCCCCACTTCGCGACTTTGGTCATACCAGCATCTTTGGCTGACCCTCAAGCCATGCCGCCAGCAAGATACGGCCTGGAAGGGGCCTTCGAGTCCCCCGTAATTGCCAGCAATCCTTCCTCCAAGCAAAGCGTACATCCAAGTGAAAGAAGTCAGGTTGTACACCAGTGTGTCACCTTCCTCCATGGCCTGCAAGACAGAAGCTCTGCTGTTAAGGATCCCAGAACCTTCCCCCTTCCAGGGCCCTTCCTGGGCACAGGAGATGAGAAGAAGCCCCTCCCCTAATTAATTCGAGAGGCCAAGTTGCAGCCCACCCTATGCTTGCACCTCACCTGAGGCTGCTGTGGCCTCAGTGACCCCAGGGAGCCCTCTATGCCAGGGGTGTGGGAGGGGTGAAGCTGTCTCTTTAAGAGCAGGAATGAGGTGGGGGAGGCCCCGAGCCTTGGGGAGCCTGACTTGTTCTCTACCTGCCCAGGTTTGCTCAGGGCGTGGCAGCTTCGGATAAAGGCTGCACTCTGGCTTGGCAGCCCCGATTTCCCCGAACCTCTTCCCGGTCGGTGAGCTGCACAGGTGAGCGCTGGGCCCCCTCCCACCAAGCCCGCTTTGGCTCTGCTTCCACTTTGTCCCTGCCGCCCCCCAACTGTCCCTGCCACACAGAAGCTCTGCTCTCCGAGACCCCAGAATCTTCCCCCTTCACGGTCCTTTTCTGGGGGCAGGAGGTTAGAGAACACCCTTCCCCTGGTGTGACCCTCCCCCATCTTTCTCCAGGGGACTGGGTGAGCCAGCTGGGGTGAGGGTGAGACCCCCAAGTGGTGTTGGGGTGTCTGGAAAGACTAGTGGAGTCTGGGCAGATGGGAGGTGTCTGGAGTGGGAGTGCCTGGGTGGATGGGGGTGTCCGAGTGGACCAGGGGTATCTAGGTGGATTGGGGGCCTCTGGGCAGATGGGGTGAGAGCGGGTGAATCCGGGTGTCCAGGCCTTGGGAACACGTGTGTTCTGGAGACTTCTAGGTAAAGGGCGTGGAGCTGTCTGGGGAAGCTGTACAACGGGGAGCTGGTCAGGAGGGCTCAGGGACAGCGGGGGAGGGGTGTGCCACACACCCCTAACAGAGGGGAGAGCAGAGTGGGACTGTCCCCTCTCAAAGCCATCCCACCTCCTGCACTGCAGGAGCGCCCAGGGGTGAGGGCAGCCACCCAGCTCCCGGCTCCCTGCAGCCTCTGGAAAGCCAGCTGGAAACTGTTGTGCAGAGGCCACCGAGGCTGACGCCATCTATCAGCCTCCTATGTCTGGCGCTGGGTGATGTCATGGGAATGGGGGATGGTGGGGGCCTCACAGGCCGGGAGTGGAAAGAGGCTTGAGAGGTGAGTCTCCACAGGCAGTCACGGGGTGGCAGGGCACAGGCCCTTCCGCTGAATTCGCAGGGGTTACAGGGTCGCAACAGCAACGTGGGCTGACAATTGTGCCAACTTCATGGAGCTGCGGAGATTATACGAGTGAATAAGTGCGAAGACTGAGAAAGCGTCTGGCGTGGGGTGACGTCTCAGTGAGCCCCAGCTGTCGTCACTAGTATTAGTGTCATCATGGGGTGACAGTCTCCCGAGGTGGCTTTAGACAACAGGCAGGCCACCTGCAACCTGTGCCCGCACCTCTGTGCCACCCTGCCCGCCAGCCCACTCCAGCCCTCCCAACACTCTTGTGGGTCCTAAATGCCTTAATAACGCTCCCTGAGGCTATGGGCCCTCCTCCTGCAAAAAAGCGGTTGCTCAAACCGAGAGTCCAGCATCTGGACTTAACCGGATGCTGAGGATTCCCGGGCACAGGGAGATGGCGGGGAGGAGTCTGCATGAACACTAGGAAACACCTGCACAGGTGGTTGCCAACCGCGCCATCCCCTCTCTGAGCTGTGTTCTGCCATTGGTGAAGTGAGGACATAAGGGTGACCGCAGGGGTGGAAGGGGCTGAAATGAGTGCGCATCAGCGAGGTCATTCCACAGTGTCCAGCACAGGGCGAGAGGAGTGAGCTCGAGCTCTTGCTGTCCAGGTCACGCAGGGTGCAGGGAGAGGGCCGGGGCCTCACGGCGGGCTCACGGGGTGGCGGGAGGGTAGCGCTATGCCAGGCCGGGGAGAGAAAGCGTTCCTCACCTGGGGCAGGCCTGCCTGGGAAAGAGGAAGTGTTTGCTGCCAGGAGGAGCCTGGCAGGGCCCAGGGTGGGTCAGGGGCTGGGGAGCAACAGCAGGGGGCTGGCCCGCCAGGGCTGGGGCTGGGGAGGGGTGGGGGCAGAGGGGCAGAGATGGACCGGTGGCTGCAGCCAGGCCAAGTTTGTCCCCCGCCGACCCCCCTCCCCAGCCTGGAGATGTCTCCTCCCCACAGCGCAGTGCCCAGCCCGATGCCTGCAAAGTCAGGGCAGGGCCTGGCAGGCTCTGAGCTGTCTATGGGAGACACTCCCAGAACCGGGCCTCCTGCCACCTGGCTCCCAACACCCCATTTCCCACAACACCCCAAGGCCCCGACAGTCCTGAGTTAGAGCAGCTGCTGCGGAGCCAGACCCGGGTTAAATCCTGCTTCCTGGCCAGGCGACCCTGGGCACCTACTCTCACCTCTCAGTTTCCCCATCTGTATGGTGAAGACAACAGCGGGCAGTGCCCCCCTCACTTGGTCGCGGAGGCTTAAAGTCCTGTCCAGTGAGTTGTTCCAGCCGCTCCCTCACCAGGTCTCAGTTCTGGCCCAGCCCCCACGTCACTTCCAGGCTCCTTCCTCTCTCAGCCCAGGGAGTCTCAATGCCACCTTCCCGCCCCAGGGACTGAGCACCCTGGGTCGGGGGAGGGGGCAGGTGGTAGGCAGCAGAGGCGCAGGGCCTGGGGACCAGTGGCTCTGCTAACACTGGACCTGCCTCTGGACCCCTCTAGGCCAGCGCTGACATGCAGGAGGCTGCCCTGAGCCTGTTCTTCCTCCTGGCAGGTGAGTGCCTGTCCCCTGAGCTGCCTCTTCCCCAGGAACCCCCAGCCGGGTGGGGGCCAAGCCTCCTGTCTCCGTCATGTGCTTTTCTGCCTCCCCTGGGGAGATGTTGCATCTCTTAGGACCTTAGGACGGTATATTCTTGTGGGTTCTTAAGTGTCACTCTAGTGACTTCAAGGAACACAAGGACAGGGCTTCTTACAGCAGCAGCTCACATGGCGAGAAAGTCACCGTCTTCTCTATTCTCTTGTGTGTCTTCTGAGGACACCAAGGACAGGCCTCGGCCCAGTGCTGCTGTGTCTTTAACACCTGCCTAACACTTTACGAGGCGAGGTAACTGGGATCAAGTCACCAACACCCTCTGTGCCTCAGTTTCCCCACCTGTAAATATGAGGAGAATACTAGCACCTACTCATGGAGCTGTTGAGAGGATTACATGAGCTAATATTTGGAAAGCACTTAGAACAGTGCCTGGTGCAGACTGAGCCCTGCGCATTTGTGCTTTAAACATCATTAAAAAGTATTAATTCGCCTTCAACAGAGATTAGGCCGGGAGCTAAGCAGCCCACTGCTTCTAACCTGAGTTTAATCCTCGTCCTCTGCTTTCGTTGTGTTTCTCTTCACCCGTCACCCGGGCAGCCCGGAGTTCCGTGCGGGGTAGCGATGTCCAGTTGCACTTTTAAGCGGAGCGTATGTGAGTGCGCAGCGGCACCTCACTAGCAAACGCTGGAACAGGCGGGTGTGCGCGCGGCCGCATGGGGAGATGGGCTGTGGGAGTGACTGGATTTGGGGAAACAGGGCCCTGGAACTGAAACCATCTGTCACCTTCCCAAGAAAAGTGCCCCGTTCTGCAGGAGGCACGGATTAGCCGTGTGTGTGTCTGGAGACACGGGACCAGACGGTGGCCAAAACCCTCCAGATCAGGCAAAACGCTGCCGTGACCCGAAGGTGCCGGGCTGAGTGGACAAGTCCACAGTTCCACGATGGGACGTGCTGTCCCTCAGGGGACCCTCCCCCGCTGCCCCCGAGCCTCCACTGGCCCTGCCCGAGGGCTCTGCTAAGCCAGCGTCACCATCTCCCCCACTTCCCGATTCTCCCCACCAGGCCTGCCTGCCCTGGATGCCAACGATCCGGAAGGTGAGTCAGACTGGACCCCTTCGCCCATCCCACCCCCACCTCCTCCCCTGGGACCCCTGCACCCCGGCTGTTGTCCTGAGTTCATGTTCTTTTTTCTTTCCTTGCAGATAAAAACAGTCCTTTCTACTATGGTGAGAACTTGCGCCCCGCTTCACCTCCCTCAGCCTCACTGCTCTTTTATGCCAAGGGTCCCACGTAGGGCTGGGCCAGGGTCTGATGTGGGTGACACAGAGGCAGGGTCAGGGGGGACTGGGATCGGGGCATTGAGCAGTAGACACGGAGCAAGAGATGGCAGCCTGGTCTTAGGAAGGAAGGTTCTACTGCAGCAAGAGAGCTGGACACACGCAGGGGATGAGGTTAGGTCACAAGAAGCCACTGTTTGGTTCAAATCAACCGCTGGGGGAAGGTGTGACTTGGGAAAACCTTCCGGTGGCCATGAGCTGTTCCACCAACATCCTCATCGGGCCTCCAGCTTCTGCTGGTCTGCCCTCCCTCCCGCCGTCACCTCCGGCCACACCAGCCTCAGTGTTGCTCAGACACAGCGGACTCGGACTTGGGGCAGCCCCCGGACCTTTGCTGACCCCTCTGCTGGGACACTCCCTTCCAAAGATCTACAAGGCCCCTTCCCTCGCCTCCTTCGGGCTCTGCTCAAACACAGCCTCCTCAAAGGGGCCTTCCCTGACCACTCTCTCTAGACACGCTGGCCTCTGTCCCCTCGCCTACTTCTCTGCAGACCGCTCACCTCTGCTTCAGCCTCCGTGAGCTTGTGCGTGAACTAGAATGTGAGTGCCTGGGATTTGTCTCTTCTCTTTCTGCACCCTGCACATCATCGGTGCTCAGGACTTATTTGCCAGGTGTTGGGGGGGTGGATGAGGAAGACCCGGGCTGGCATCGAGGTCCCCTCTGCTTTCCCCCTAGACTGGCACAGCCTCCAGGTCGGCGGGCTCATCTGCGCGGCGGTTCTGTGCACCATCGGAATCATCGTCCTCATGAGTGAGTGCGGGAGCCGGCGGGGCTGGTGGGGCAGAGCCAGGGGCCCCTCACCTGACCACTCACCTCTCCCCAACAGGCGGAAAATGCAAATGCAAGTTCAACCAGAAGCCCAGGTAAGACCGTTCTGGTTCTGGTTCTGGCATGCCTGCCTCATGTTGGGTACACACTTTTCAGGGGAAAAGAGCTAAATCTCGCAGAAAGAGGACAGGCCTCCAGGCTCTGCCCTGGACAGTCCTGCTACGAAGATTTCCCGGGTTTATTATTCATAGTTAATAGTCCCCAGAGGGCTCCAAATCCTGAAATGCTTTGGTCCCTGGGATTGTACAACCCTGCAATGGAAAACCAGCCAGGAAGCCGTGTCTGGGCAAGCTGAGAATCCTCTAGTCCTGCAGGAGAGGGCGGATGGGGGCAGGTAGGGAGCTCACCACCTTTGTCTCCCTAGTCAGCATTCGGCGGATGCTCCAACCCTCATCACTCCAGGTAAGACAGGGACAGCTCGGGGCTGGGGGGACACCGGGAATGAGGGGTGCGTGGGTGCGTGCGCATATACATACACGCTGGAAAGAAAGAACTCAACCCACCCTCGCGAACTGACCCTGCCACCTCTCCCAGGCTCTGCCCACAACTGCTGAGGACCGACCAGCCCGAACAGCGTGGAGAAACCCCCTCCGTCCCCCGGTCCTGGCTCTGCACACGAGCCGGAACTCCAGGGTGGCATTCTCCCTGCTTCCCCGGACTGCCTTGCCGGGGCCTCCGCTCCCTCTCACAGGAGGGTCTCTTTGTTCAAGTTTTCGTCTAAAATGGTCTTGCCTCTGGCACAAGCAGCCTCCTGACTCCCCGTGTGTGCGTTGGGGCGGGGTTTTGGGGGCCAGGAGAAGGTGGGCGTGCACTGGTGGGTGGCACAGAGGCTGGCAGCTGAACCTCCCTGCGGGAAGAGCCCCAGGCCTGCCCCCCAAGGCCTGGTGGAAGGCTCGGGGCCTGCCCCTGCCGCCACGGCCCTGGGAGCCTCGTGTAATGTAAGGTTTTCTAGTGGCCAAACGGGGGGCACTTTTGAGAGTGAGAGAGAGCTCTAAGCACGTGGAGTGCTGGGACACTTGGAGGGGGGACATGGGACCATCCCTGGGAACCAGGCTGTAGGGCCCTGTGCCAGGACGACGTGCTCAGACAGCTGTGATTGCAACAGAAGGCCCCAGGACCCTCTCGCATACCCCCGAGACCCCACTTTCTCATGAGACCTTTTCAAATACCCAGATGTCCCTGTGAGACCTTTAAATAAGTCCCCATGATATCTCTAATAATGTACAACGGCCACGTGCTGTGAGAACTTCCAAGACTCAGACTCCTTTGAGACTCCCCAGTACCCAATAAGGCATCGAAAATGTCCCCACAAGCCAACCCATAAAAGGCCCAAAAGTCTTCAAAACACCCAAAAATATCTCCTCCAATGTTCTGAGACATGACCTCAAAAAGAGACCCACAATAAACCCTTCCCCTAATCAGGTCCTTCCACCCCTTGGACATCCCCACACTCAGGCCCCCGCGGTGGCAGTGGCTTCCCCAGGCCGCCTCCCCCACAGCCCCGCACAGCTCCGGCCCCGTCCCTCCCCCATGCCCTTCACCCGACACCCTGTCCCCGTGAGCCCAGGACACCAGGGCGAGGCGGTGCACAGAGCATTTATTGAACCATACACTTTGCCCTCGCCCGTGTCGCCCATCCGGAAGGGGTGCCCGGGGCTCCGGGGACACCTCCCCAGGTCCCACCCTTCGCGGCCCACGTGCAGCAGCAGTAGCAGCAGGGGTGCCCAGGAGCAGTGGCACGAGGTGGCCCGCAGCACCGCGCAGCGGGGTCAGGGGTCAGTGAGGTGGGTGCTCCTCCACTTTCGAGGTTGGGGGGAAAGGAGCACTATCTCCTTCCCAGGACTTTCCTGGGGAGCAGGGAGAGCGGGAGGGGAAGGGCGCTGACTCCGCATTCCAGCTCTGTGCAGGGCCCAGCCTGGGCCTGCAAGTTGCCTCGGGTGGGGGTGTCAGCCCCGGCCAAGATGCTGCTTCAGATCGGAAGGGCAGCCTGGAAGGTCCCGTGGGCTGAGGCCTAGACCTGTGGCTGATGACCTTGGCCTGTGGTCAGTATCTCGCAGGACCTGGCCAGCAGGCCAGCCACGGAAGCATCCGGAGGCCTAAGACGCCCTAGGCCAGTCCGCAGCCCGACGGCATCCAGGGTCTCAGGCACTGAGGTCGATCTCGTGGTGCTGGTAGATCTGCGTGGGGCCCTTGAAGCAAGCAGCGAAGAGGAAGTGTCTGCCGGCCACGGTGACGTGGGCAAAGGCGCGGGGGGCCACCAAGGCCGGCGGCCCCAGCTCCTGCAGCGGCTCCAGGAGCCCCTTGTCAGGCTCGAGGCGGAAAACCTGGCTGAAGGCGAAGTCGCTGCCCAGGACGGCCAGCTGGTCCTTGGCGACCAGCAGAGGCTGGAAGACGTGGGTGCCTCGGGAGGGAAGTCGCTGCAGCAGGCGAAACATGGAGCCGTCCCAGCGCATGACCTGCGGGGGCAGCTGCTGGTGAGGGCCTGGGGGCCTGGGTGGCTCCGGAGGACCTTGAGCAGCTTGGAGACAGGAGCCTGTAGGTCCCCAAACCCCCACAGCTTTCTCGTCTTCCTAAAGAAAGCACCACCCAGCGGCTCAGGCCATAGCCTCGGAGATGTCTTGTGCCTTCTGTCCCCTCACACGCCACACGGACTCAGTCAGCAGTGGGCACGGTGGCTCTCCCTCCCCCTCTGGCCCAGCCTCCTCCCTGGTCACACACAGCCCCGGTGAACCCCTGAGTCGGATCAGGGCCCTACCAGGCTCAGAACTCTCCCCTGGCTGCACCTCGCTCCGGAAAGAGAGTGCTGGAGGGCAGGCAGGGGGTTCGGAGTGTCAGCGTGGGGGTGGGCAGGGCTGCGGTTAAGTCCTGGGGCGCCCGGAGTTAACTGGGCAGAGTCCGGGAGTGGAATCAGGATCTCGGGGCCGGTGTCAGTGTTGGGGGGCAGGGAGTGGTTCAGAGTCAGCCAGCCCGGAGGGGCCACAGTCTGGGTGTCCGTGTGGGGGTGGGGTCATAGTACAAAGGTCAGCGTGTGAGCTGTGTATGAGAGTTTAGAGTCTGGTGTGCAGGTAGGGCCACAGCTGAAGAGCCCGGTCTCTACAGAGTCGGCCACAGCGTCAGGCCGGGCTTGCGCCCCCACCCGCTCCCCCTGCAGCCTGCGCCACCCGGCCAGGCCCAGCCTCACCATGGAGTCCCCGATGTAGCGTGTCAGGCACAGGAACACATCGCCACCAGCCTGGAAGTGGCGTGTGGCGTAGACATCCTCGGCCTCAGGGATGTCCGTGCGCCTCTCGAAGCGGCCACCAAACCAGTGGAAGAGCACGGGCCGCTGGGAGGCCGAGGCCAGCAGCAGGTGGGGCCGGCCATCCAGCTCGAGGGCCTCCGCGTCCGTGTCCCGGTGCCAGGCGTGCAGGCTCTGGCGCGGATAGAAGCCGGGCCCGTCACGGCACAGCAGCGTGGTGCTGCCCGCCTTGGAGGCGTCGGCCACCACGAAGCAGGGCTGCCCGTCCAGCCACAGGAGCTCGGCGTCGTTGGGCCGCAGCAGCCGCCGAGGGGCCAGTGCCTGCGTCGGGGCCAGGCGCAGGCCGGGGCCGGGCCGGGCCCACAGCTGAGAGCCTCCCCACAGGCGGGCGGCCAGCACGAAGAGGCTGGGGCCCAGCGCCAGCGGCTTGCAGGACACCACCGACGGCGCTGTGGGGGGGGGGGCAGGTCAGCCGGCCAGGCAGGCCACTGGGCAGGCGGGAGGGCGGGGAGGGGGCTCACCGGACAGCTCTTCCTCAGGCCGGAAGCGCTGCAGGCTGTAGTCCCAGGAGAGAACCAGGCAGCGGCCGGCAAAGGGCTGTGCCAGGACGACGTGGGGCTCCCCCTGGTAGGAGAAGGGCTCCACGCCCAGCGCCGACTCCCCGACCGTCTGGAACCAGGACAGCTCTGCGGGTGGCAGAAGAGAGTCAGGCAGGCCCAGGGGACCCCGAGGGTCCTCATCGCTGAGCCTCGGCTTGCACATCTCCGAAACGAGGGCCATCCACAGTGCTCACCTTGTAGGGACATAGAGGCGGAATCTTTATCTATAGCTGTATTAACTCACAGCAACACGGTAACCCTTATTTTCCAAGCTGTGTGGCATCATCAAATAATCCCTTAGAAACAGCGTATTTATTAATTCACTTCCCAATATCCCTGTGAGATACATTCTGTTATTGTCTCCACTTTACCGGTGGGGAAACTGAGGCCACACTGTCCCCACACCTCACTTGTGCCGTCCCCGGCAGTTAGGTGCGGCCACTCGAGACCCAGCTCCCAGTGGAACAGGGGCAGAAGCGACAGCTGTTGTGTTCGTCTCACTTGCTTGTGTGAAAACAGCTTGTCCTGGACTTGATCTGGCACCTGGACGTGCCACAACCTGCTTTCAGCAATAAGGACAATGCCCGGGGGCTGCCTCACCCACCTGGACCGCTCACCTCGGACTCTGCCGCCTTTAATTTGTGGGATTTTGAGGCTTGTCACAGCAGCTCGGCTCTAACTTACATACCGTGGCTGCCCAGCTTGTTAGTGGTGGCGCCAGGCGTTGACTCCGGGTTGTACTATGTCACTCTACGTGCCGGGCCCTGTTTCTAGGTGCCAAGGTTGGGGATAATGAGCCGAACCACCACGGATGTCCACCCAAAGGGGATCTTTTAAAAATGGCCATGAGATCACCTCCTGCTTAAAACCCTCCCTGGCTCCTCATGGCCCTCAGAATAAAGTCTTCGCTCCTCTTTGTGGCTTTCAAAGTTCTGCCACAGTGAGGCCCTTGCCACCTTTGACCTCATCTGTGTCTCTCCAGCCACTTGCCCAAAGTCACACCTGCCTTCTTTTGAGCCTCAAACAGGGCAGGCTCTATGCTGCCTCAGGGCCATCATGCATGCTGTTCCCTCTCTCTGGAGTGCCCTTCCCTCTGTTCTTCGCTTAGCTAAATGCAGATCTAATGTCCCCTCTTCAGAGAAGCCTCCTCTGGCTCCCCGTAGCACTTCCCCGTAATCTCTCATCACTCCCTGCGTCTGTCGCAATGTGAGGGTATATTTATTTGTGGAATATTTATTTAATGTCTGTCTCCCCAGACCTTCAGGACTGTATGTCCCAGGAGGCCAGGGCTCAGGGCTATGTTTGTCACCACTGTGTGTCCATCACCTCTCACAGGGCTGGTTGCAGCAGGGACTTCCGTGAATGTTTGCTGAGTAACTTGCACCAAGAGTGGCCGCTAAATTAAATACCCTTGTGCTGTGAGTCCCACAGACCAAAAGCAGGTGTTACACTTAGATAATAATTGTTGTCATTATCGTATTAATAGCATCTGTGCCGAGACCCTTTGGCTTGGACTCAGATGTCCACTCCTTCAGGAAGCCCTTCCTGTCCCTCCAGGTCGGCGTGGCCCTGGCTCTGGGCCTCCCGCAGCCCCCGTGGCTCCCCCCATCCCGGCCCGACCTCTCTGCCCCTCCCCATATCCACCCCGATAAACTATCCTGGGCAGTCCCCTGCATGGTGGACAATGTGAGGACAGGGCCCAGGCTGTCCTCGTCATGCTGTCCCCTCTCCACTGCCCAGCACCCACATATGTTTATGGAGAAGCAAAAGGAAAGTAAACGTAAGTGAGGTGATGCTGCACAACAGATCTTAGCACGATAGTTGGCACACAAGTATTTGTAAAGTGGTCAGTCTTACACTAGCAGTGACAGTGAACATTTATACCGGCCTCCCGTCCCAGGCCCTGCACCAAGCGCTGTGCGCGCGCGGATGCACCATTGAGTCCTCACGGCAATCCTACGTCCCTGTTTATTACCCTCATTTCGCAGATGAGGAAACTGAGGCTCGCTCAGGGCCTCGCAGCCAGGACATGGCAGGTCGGGGAGTGAGGGGAGCGCCTGAGCCCTGGCAGCCGTGCCCCCTGCTCGCCCGCCTTCTTCTGGGAACCCCTGCTAGCCCTCCCGCCCCGCCGGGAAAGCCCCCACCTATGGCTCTGCACTTGAACGTCTTGGGGTCGAGGTGGCGGAGCTGCATGTGGGCCAGGGCGGCGGGGCCCGCGCAGGCCCCCGTCCCCACGCTGGCGTTCACGGTGGGCATCCACTGCAGCAGCCAGAGGACGCGGCAGTCACACTGGAACGGGTTCCCGCGGAGGTCCCTGGGGCAAGAGGCCGGGGAGGGGCTGCGACCCGGCTTCCACCCGCTGCAGGCTCTGCTCCCGCCCCCTCCCCAGGCCAGGGTCAGGGTGGGGCCCCACAGGTGGTGCTACAAATATGTAAGAGTCATTGCAACTGTACTCCTGCGTGCCAGCCGGAAGTGGGCACGATGTCCGCTCCCCCCACAAACATTCCTGTATCCTCCACCCTTCCCACCCCTTGGGCCTCACACGTGAGTCAGGGTCTCCAGGCCTCGGAACAGGAATCTGGGGAGGGCTTCTAGATGGTTATTGGCCAGGCTTCTGGTGGAGGAAGAGAAGGAACCGTCACCAGCTGCCAGGGTGCCCTGTGTCTCCGAGGGCTGGAGTGCAAGGTGACGTCGTTCAGCATGGGGCGGTGGGGGCACGCACAGGTGTGTGAGGGAGCGGAGTCCTCTGAGGGCATTCTTGGAGATGGAGCCGATCTCGTTGTCCTCGATGAAGCTGTGGAGGGAAGGTGGGTGAGGGGGAGGCCCACGGGACTTGGGGGAGCTCACCCAATGGAAGCCACAGGCTTCTAGAATGTGCTGGATTCTCCCCCAACACCTCAAACAATCCCAGGGAATATGAACCTGGCCCTGTGGTCACTGCCTCACTGTGAACAGTGCCACCACCAACACCTCCACCATCATCCCTTATGACTGACACCAATGTCCACATCCCAACACCCACGCCTCTGTCACTGTCGTCAACCCCAAGACCAATAATTGTCACTATCCCCAATACCATACCATGCCACCATCATCACCAGCACTGGCACCATTATCACCAACATCACCAACACCAGCATCATCATCACCAAATCCCACACCAACACCACAACCTATGTGATCAACACCAAAAAGACTGCCACCATCATCACCAGCACCGCCACCGTCGTCACAAACATCAGCACTAGCCCAGCATGGCTGTATGCCCAAGACTCACATCTTCACCCACCACCGGCACCGCTACGGCCACCGTTTTCATAAATACCGACACCCTCACTGTCATTGCCAACCCAGTACCAACAATGTCACCATTAACACCAAACCCAACATCCCACCCACGGCCGTCACCAGCGTCAACACACACAACCCCTATAACGCCGATGATCATCGCTGACACCAACCCCAAAAACTTCATCGTCAATATCGCCAGTCATCACCACTGGGTCCGCCATTTTTACCAACATCACCCCCACTCCATCATTATCAATTAATGCCACCACCTCCCCTTCGGCAGCAGCAGCAGGATCCCCATCACTGCCATTATCAACACCAATGTCACCAGCACTGTTATCCTGTCATCACCGGCGCTGCCACCATCAGTACCAAGACCAACACTACCCACCATCAGCACCACCGTCAACGCTATCCCAGAATCACCACCACCATCGAACCAGGAGCTGTTTCCTGTTCATTTGAAACATTTCCTATTTCTGGCTCCTTTGCACACACTCCCGCTGGGCTCCCAGAAGTCAGGTGGGGCCAGAAATAGGCTCCGGTTATCCAGGCCCTCCATAAATCTTGAAGTACGGAGAGGTGAGAAGGAGTGAACAGGCTGACACCATGCAGCTGATCCACAGCCCTGACCCCACCCCAGGAGCCAGGTGTCTTGCCCCTGCAGGAGGGGCCCTTGTCCAGACACCTTCCCAGGGCTGCAGCTGCTATCTGCCCCTAGCCTGGGAGCCACAGAGGGGTCCCTTCTTCTCCTGGGCCCACCTGCTGCCATCCCCTGGCCTCACTCACAGGTACTGCAGGTGGGACAGGCCTGCAAACGCATCGTCCTCAATCACAGAGAAGGCGTTGGACGTGAAGAGGCTGGCACGGGAGCAAGAAAGACATTTTCCAGAGTTACTGTCCCCGGCTGACATTTTAACCTGGGCCCCCACCCTCCGCCCACACGGGCAGGGCACACCCATGTGCATGAACACAGATGCTTTCGCACACACACGTACGTGTGCATGGACTCCCACTCCCTCGAGCCAGTGGCCCGCTCAGCCGGGCCCCACTCACAGCAGGTGCAGTGACGGCATGCGCAGGAAGCTGCCGGCCTTCAGCTGGGTGACTCCAGTCCTGACGAGTGAGCTGGGGACATGGGCAGTGGTGGGTGAGGGGAAAACCATCCAGTGCTCCATCCCCAAACCAGAGCCTCCTGCCATCCAGGAGACACTAGCATGCCACCCTGCCCCTGGGTGTGTGTCCCTATATCCCAGGAGAGATTAGCATTTGCCCTCCTCACTCAGCAAGGACCCTGGGGTGCTCGGCCCACCCCCTGGCTGTCCATCTTTCCAGGCCCCGAATGCTGCCCCTGCCCTCTGGGGTCTCCCCTCTGCTCCCTTCCAAATCCCAGGCATCCCGCCATCCTTTGCTGGCCACCACCAGAGATCCTGATGGGCCCGTGTTTACTTGGGGACCCCGGCACCCCGCCCCAACCCTTGGGGTCCCAGGACTCCAACCCCCACCTTCAGGCCCTCGGAGGGCCACACTCACAGTGACAGCAGGGTCGGGGAGAAGTTCAAGGGCAGGTCCGGGGAGCCCTCACACAGGGCGCTGTCTTTGGAGCAGGAGCAGCGCAGAGGACACTTCCCTTTTGGGGGTCTCCAGGCCACCCCCATCCCCACCCCAGCCAGCAGCAGCAGCAGAACGCCTGCCCCTCCCATGCCCCCACCCCGGCTGAGGCAGCTGCTTCTCTGCCCACCCGCCCGGCCCGCCCAGCCGCTACATCTCTGCCGGGCGCCCCTCCATCCTCCCTGGCGCGTGGCCCTGGCTTCTCCTCCTCTTCTAGGGCCTCCCCTCAGTCTGGTCTGCCTTTCTCCCGGTATCTCGTTGGCGTCTAATTCTCCGTTTCTCTTTCTCTCCCTCTCTCTGTGTCTCTTTGTATTCTAACTCTGTGAGTCGGTCAGTTTCCCCCTCTCTCTCTCTCTGTCTTTGTCTCTGTCTCTCTCTCTGTCGACCTTCCAGTCTGTTCAGGTCTCTGTCCGTCTGGTGGCCTGTGTGCACGTGTGTGTGTGTGTGTGTGTGTGTGTGTGTGTGTGTGTGTCTCTCCTCTGTCTGGTGCCTTTATTCCTGGCCTCCCTGCCGGCCCTGCCCAGCTCCCTGCAGTTTGGCCTCCTCCCACGCCCCTGCTCCCTGGCGGTTCGGGAAATGGGGCTCGCTGGGCACCCGGTGTGTCCAGCAAAGCAGGGTAGGAAGGAGGAGGGGGTCAGAGGACACAGGCAGAGCAGCTCTGGGGAAGGGACTGGATGGCCCTATGGGAGGGGGAGGGGCCACCAAAGGTCGGAGTCACCCCCACCCTTCCCGCCAGCCCCCTCCCCAGATTCCCCGCTCAACCCCATTCAGGGAGTGTGAAGAGGATGTCACCAGGGCGGGGACCGGATGGCTCTGCAGAGGGGGGAGGGGAGGAGAGGTTGCTGGGGGCAGGGGACATCCTGGCCACTCCCTGCCAGCCCCCTCCCCTGACTCCAGGAGGGCGTGGTGGGCGCTGTCACCAAGGCTTGGAGGGGACAGCTCAGGTCCAGCTGCTCCCTCTGGTGGCCACACTTGGCAGGACACTGCCCTGCCCCAAACCCAGTACCTCCTGCCCAATCCTGAAATTAACCCCTCGAGTGCCCACCACCCTCTGGGGTCAGGGGTCCAACCCAAGGAGATGATGATGATGCCACCCCCTCCTTCAGCATTTACTCTGCACCAGGCCTTGTCCTAAAAGCTCATTTATTAACTCATTCTGGTCTCGCCACCGCCCGCAGTTGGAGAAGCAAAGGACAGGGTCAATAACCTGTACTCTAGGTTACCCAGCTGGGGCCAGAGGCAGGATTCAAACCCAGGCAACTGGCTCCAGGCCTCTCCATGTTATTTTGAATTCTTTCTTTGGAGATCAGAATCAGGGCTATATGGATAAATGGTTATTTTTATTTGGACAAAGCCCTTAGCACTTTAGATAGATTCTGTCCATTAAATTAGCAGTCCCCAACATTTTTGGCACCAAGGACCGCTGTCACGGAAAACGATTTTTCCATGGACTGTGGGGGATGGTTTCGGGATGATTCAAGTGCATTACATTCATTGTGCAGTCAAACTTCTCTGCTAATGATAATCTGTATTTGCAGCTGTTCCCCAGCACGCGCATCACCGCCTCAGCTCCACCTCAGATCAGGCATTAGATTCTTTTAAGGAGCTGCAACCTGGATCCCTCGCACGCGCAGTTTACAGTAGAGAATCTGATGACCCTGCTGATCTGACAGGAGGCGGAGCTTATGCGGTGATGCGAGCGATGGGGAGCAGCTGTAAATGAAGATGAAGGTTCCCTTGCTGGCCCTCTGCTCACCTCCTGCTGTGCAGCCCGGTTCCTAACAGGCCAGGGGTCCTATTGGTACTCATCTGCAGCCTGGGGGCTGGGGACCCCAGCATTAAATAAGAAAAAATAAATAAATGGCACTTGTTACCCAACCTGAAATAGTAGTAATATTTATTGAGCACTTCCTATGTCTTTACATGAATTTACTCAGTCCTCACAACAACCCTCCCACCCCCGCCCACTCCCGCCAGAAGAGGGGTATTATAGTTATCCCCACCTTACAGAAATTGAGGCACAAGGGAGGCTAGATGATCAGTTTCATGACACTGGTCAGCGCTGACCCTAACCACAACAATGTGCCACCCTGCTGTCTGCAGCTGAGGAACACACACAGCCTCTCTCACCACTGGTGCACGCGCCCAGAGGCCTCGCTGGAGGGCAGGGGACTTAACAGCACCAGATCAGAAGTCACACAGATCTGGGTTCCAGCCTGGTCTTGCATGGCCTCAGGCAGCTGGTTCTCAATTTTCCCATCTGTCAAACAGGGGCAATCACGACCCCCGGTTCCCAGTTGCGGAGAGGACTCAGGATGGAGGCAACGTGCCCTTTTGGGGTCCAGCATGGGGTGAGCGCCTCACTGCGGTGCTCAGGGCAGACATCAGATCCAGGTCCGAGTCCTGCACCTGAGTACCTTGAGGTCTGAGCAAGGCCATTTCCTCAGCTGAATAGCAGGTACAAGGATGATAATAATGATAGCTACCATTTTTTTAAAAATCACTTAGTGTGTTCTCAGGCTTTGTTCATATTGTTTAACATAGATTATTTTAGATAATCATCTCAACCTCCCTCTGAGGTGAACACTATCATTATCTCCATTTTACAGAAGGAGACACTGAGCTACAGAGAGGTTAGGTCGTTTGCCCAATGTCACACAGCTAGAAAGGGCTGTGTGGAGCGGTTAGCGCTGGGTTGGCTGAGAGCTGGCCTGGAGCCCTGCTCCCCGTCTGTCCCTGCCTTCCCTGCCCCCTCCCCGGTGCCGCATAAACATCGGGTTATCATTAACCAGGGAATGCTGGTGACCTTGGGGTGCAGGCCACCAGGGGCAGAGGCTCGGAGGGCTCAGACAGAGATGGGGCAGCCTTTCGAAGCTGCCTGGGTGCTCTGAGGCCACGTGTATACGTGTGTGCGCACGCACGTGTGTATGCGTGTGTCAGGGCTACACCTATGCTTGGGTGTGATCACATCCCACTGCTCCCACCTCTGTCCTGCGCCGTGTGGTGTCTGGGCCTGCGTCTGACCATTTTGTGGGGCAGTTTCTGTCCTTAACCACCAGGGGGCCCTGGGGAGAATGAGCTCCGCTTTGCTACACCCTCGTTTCCTCGTCTCTAAAATGGAGTCAATAGCAGGACAACGTCAGGTTCCGCAACCCCGGAGCCCGGCCCAGGATCACACACATGACCCTAGTGATGCCTCCATTGTATAGCGCAGGAAACTGAGGCACAGAGAGGTCACGAGGGCTGCCCAAGTTTACACAACCAGGAATGCAGGTTTCTCTGTCACCAGCCTGTGACCCCGGGCTGCCCGTGAGGATACCAGGTGTGCTGTCCCCCGGGCGTCACGGAGGCCACATGAGCTCCGGGAAAGGAGAGTTTGGGGTTAAACGCATGCCGGGCTTTGGAGCGTGTGGCCCGCTGTGCGCCCGTGTGCCCTCGCGTGGGGGTGTGAACAGGTGTGTGCCTCTGTCTTTGTGGCTGTGTCCGAGTGGCTGGTCGTGTGGCAGTGCCCTTGACGGTGTCTTGCTTGTGTGTCTCCTTCTCTGGGTGCCCAGGGAAATGTGATGTGCGCGTGCACCAAGTTTGTCGGCCTCCGAGGTTGCGTAAGAGTGCCGGCCGCGCGTCTGTATTGTTGAGTGTGTTTATGCATCGATGTGTCTGTGTGGACATTTGTGAGTGCGTCTCACGTGTCTGTGTGACCGTTTGCGAGAGTGGACAGTGTGTGGCTCTGTCTCTGAGTGTGTATGTGGGCATCACTATGTGTGCGTGGTGGGCATCCCTAGGGGACCTGCCGCACAGCAGCAGATGGCACACACCCCAAAACAGCCCTGTGGCGCTGCAGAGGGCTGCACAGGACACTGGGGTCAGGAGTCCGTGGGTTCCTGGGCACTCGGGCTAGGTGACCTTAGGCCCCAGTCTGGCCCAGTTCCCAGGGAGCAATGCGCTTGCGTGCTTGTGTGTGTGTGTGTGTGTGTGTGTGTGCTCGCGAGTGTGATTGTGTCTGAAATCCCGTTCTCCACGGTGTTCCCTGCCTTTCCCGCGCACCCGGCCGCTGCCTGCTGCTCCTCCATCTGAGCTGAGAGAGTTAACCTAGCGGGCCAGGGCGGTCTGGGCTGGGGGCCGCCCCCTGGCCCCCCTCCAGCCCCGGCTCCAGTTACAGCTGCTGTTGGGGAGGGCCAGGGTGGGGTGGGGCTGGGAGGGGAGCCTGCTGGGGGCGGTGCGTCCAGCTCTGGGCCAGGGGGTCCAAAGTGCTCAGCCCCCGGGGCACAGCAGGACGTTTGGGGGCCTTCCTTCAGCAGGGGACAGCCTGATTGGGGTGAGCGTCCCCCACCCCTCCCCTCCAGGCCTCACCCCTGGCCTGGCTGGGCCTCCTATTTTGGGAGCAGGAATGGCCAGCCCGTGGCTTCCCAGGCAGGCCTGACCCAAGAGGGAGGGAGGGTGGTTGGGACGCTGGGGTTCCGCAGGGGTGGGGGTGTGGGTGCGACTCCTCCCTCCCCTGCTGCTGCGTGTGCACTCTGGCTGGGTGTGGGGTTTGGACACGCACGTGTGTCTGTCTGGTTGCGTCACTGTTTGGGGGCACCGGAGGGCCAGATGAGGAGTACTGTGTGCCTGACGGTGTGTACGCCCTCCCACCCCCGCCCACTCCCGCCAGAAGTTTTGGGGGAGAGGTGCCATCTTATTCCATTCCATCCCCACGAGTGTGTGTGTGTGTGCATGTGTGCGCACGCGTGCACTCTTGTGTGCCTGTGCACGCTAGCCTGCGTGCACTCATCCCTGCCCTGGCATCTGTCTTCCATCTCTCAGGCCCACTAGCCTGGGCCTCATGTCACTGGCCTGGTGTTGTCCGGTTGTGAAAGATGTCACCCAGAGGCAGGCGGGGCGGGGGAGGGTGTTTTTCCCTTTTCTCATTGCTTCCTGGAGAGGAGAAGGGGTGGCCTTTCCCACAGGGGCAGCCTGTGGCAATGTGGCAGCCAGGCCTCACCCCACAGGGCTGTGCGTGACCCCCGAGTGGGGGAAGGCAGGCTGTTGCCATGGTGGCCTGCGCTGGGCGAATTCCTCCAGGGTGAAGTGGGAGATATTTATACCCAGGGTCAGGCCGAGAGCGGGCGGGCGGCCGAGGGCAGGAGAGCTGGGATTTCACAGGACACAGCAAGGCGGCAGAGGGCAGGTGGGACTTGGGCGTGTCCCGCTGTCTTCATGTGTCTGTCTCTTCGTCTGCCTGCTCTGCCCTGCTAGGGTAGGTTTGGGGAAGCTGGGGCCTGTTGGAGAACACTGCCCTTGCTGTTGTTGTGTGACCCCCCACTGTGTTGATTGTTTCGGTGACACCATGGCCCCATGAAGCTTGGGGTATCCCTGTTTCTCTGGGCAACCAAGCTGGGTGACTGAAGCTTTCGTGATTAGGTCCCTGGACTGTCTCTGACTTAATCCCTGGGTTCAGGCCCCAGTGGTGGGGAGGACAGGGGTACACATTTCTTGACACTTAGTGTCCACACCCCAGGATAATGGTGTCTCTCAGCTACATCTTGGTCCTCTGTGTGGGTCTCCTCGCCACGGCCAATGCAGGTGAGTCTAGGGGAGGCAGCCCACTACCCACCTTGGCCCCCAGGGTGGCAGGGGTAGGGAAAACCTCTCACCAAGTTGGAGACCCCAACCTGCGCTGAGTCAGTTGGGGCACCAGAAAATTGAGGGTCTCCACGTGGGGTCCAGTCACAGGCTGGCATTTGAGGGAGGGGAGAGGGTGCCCCAGGGCAGGCAGAGGCGGGTGGGATGGATGGAGGTCGGCTCCCCGGACGGACAGTGGCACAGACAGCCTGCGATCAGGCAGCTGGGCGGTGAGGTGGCCCCTGCCCCACCTGGAAAGTGCAGAGGGGGCAGGTAGGACCCACAGAGGGTGGGCAGCATGCCCAGACAGCCCCCAAACTCTCAGCCCAGGAGGGCAGAGCCCCAGAAGGAAGCATTCAAGCCCTGATTTCTCTCTCCATTTCCAGAAGCTCCAAAGGAACACGATCCATTCACCTATGGTGAGGGCTTCCGTCTTTGGGGGTCTGGGGGAATGCTGGGTCTGCCTGTCCTTCCTTATTCCTCCCCTCCCTCTCCCTCCCTCTCTGTTCTCTCTCTCTCCCCACCCACCCCCACTCTCAGTGTTTACAGTCGGCCATTCTCGCTCGCTCTATCTCTGACCGTGTTCCGTCGTCTCCCCTGGTCTCTCTCTGTCTCCATCTGATCCCTCTCTGGTCCTCTTGCTCCTTTTGCCCTGGTCTCTGTCAGTATCACAGGGCCCATCCTCTGCTGCCTCCTGCCCTTTCTCCCCTCCCCGTGCTCCTCCCCACCCTCCACCCCTCCTCCCTGCCTGGGCCCCCTCCTCCCCACTTTCCTAGGCATCCTTCTCCTCTCCCTGGTCCTCTTCCCCTCCCTCCTCTCATGTCTGCTCCCCTCTCCTTGGTCCTCCTTCTCCCCTCCTCCTCCCTGCCCGTCTCCCCTCCTCCCTGCCGCCCTCAGACTACCAATCCCTGCGGATCGGAGGCCTCATCATCGCGGGGATCCTCTTCGTGCTGGGCATCCTCATCGTGCTCAGTGAGTGTCCCCCCCCCCACTCGGCCCCGCCCCGGCCAGGCGAGGGAGCGAGAGCGCCCCCCGGCGGCCGAAGGAGTCTCAGGCTTTCTCCCCCCTCCTTCCCCACCCCCAGGCAAACGATGTCGGTGCAAATTCAACCAGCAGCAGAGGTAAGAGGCCCCTCCGCCCTCACGCGCCCGCTCCGCCCTAGAAGGGCGCGGGGGCACGGCGGGTAGTCCACCCGACCCGCGGCCAGTCCCCCGCAGCGAATCTGTATTAAGCACCTACTGTGTGCCAAGCAAGGCCCAAGCCAGGCCCTGGGACCAAGCGATGAAAACACCTCCCGCCCTTCCTGGACGCGCTCCCAGCCCTGGGGGGGCGGCCGTGGGTTCCGACGGCCCCACAGATAGAAAATCTCAAAGCGTGACAACACAAAGTGCCGGAAAGAAAGGGCCGTGGTGAAATGAGATCACCTCACAAGGCGGCCCAGTTTAGCCTGGAGTCCTGCGCGTGGCGCTTTGATTCCTCTTTAAATAAAATTTTAAAGCACAGCAGTGTATGAATACCTTCGCCAGGCTGAACGGTTATAAGTAACAACTGATATTTGTTGGGTGTTTACTCCTCACATCACCTCTGTGAGATAGGTGCTGTTATTAACCCCGTTTTACAGTTGAGGAAACTGAGGCACAGGGAGGTAAAGCCACTTTGCCCAAGATCACTCAACTGGAAGATGTGGGGTTCTGGGTTTCCAGCCCAGGCCACCCCGTGGCTGTCTGCCAGGTCCCTTTGACCCTCCCTCCCGCACCAACTTCAAGTCCCTTCCCCCACCGTCCGGGAGGTACTCACTGTTCACCTGCTGGGACACCCAAACTGCCCCCAGCCTGCTCCTCCGTGCACCGGTCTGGGAGATGAGGCCTGCACTGAGGGGTTCCTGGAAGGGCCGCCCCTGCCTTTTTCACCCCCAATCCCCCTGCGTCTGCCTTCCCAGGACCGGGGAGCCTGATGAAGAGGAGGGAACTTTCCGCAGCTCCATCCGCCGTGAGTCTGGGGGGACCGTGGGTGTTTGGGGGGGGAGGGCCAGTTCTAAGAACCCCCTTTCCTGGCCCTCCCTGGGCGCCTAAAGGGAGGCGCTTGGTCTGGGAATTGCCCCGCCGCGGCCCCTCCTCCACAGGAGCGAGGATGTCCCTTCTGACACCCGAACCCTGTGTGTCCCCCACAGGTCTGTCCAGCCGCAGGCGGTAGACACACCTGGCGCGATGGAACCCAGCCAGGTCCTGCAGCCCCGACGGGGCGGGGGAGGGGCGAAGGTGGAGGAGGGGCCGAGTGCCCGGGAGGGAGGGCGGCGAGGAGAAGGAGGGCTGGAGGCCCCTCCTCGCCTCTCACCTTTTTCACCCCTACAGGATTCCCTTGGCACCTGACGCCTCCCACCCACCACCTGCGCGCCCACCGCCACCTCCAGCGCCCGAGTCCCCGGCTCTGTGCCCCCAGACTCCCCATGCCGCCCCGACTCCCAATAAAACGTGCTTTTCTCCCTTGACAGCGCTTTGTTGATCTGTCGGTCCCTCTGCGGGAAAGCCTGGGCGCCCCTTGGCCCCGGCAGGGGGCGCCCCCACCCTTGGGGAAGGGGCGGGGACGACGGCAGTGGGCGGGGGCGGGGGCGGGGGTGGCCTGGACGGGGGCGGGCTCCCCGATCCCCCATTGGCTACAGGCCCCCCCAGCACCAGGGCTCCCCCCGTCTTCCCCCCCACATCAGTCCGTCCTGCCTCCAGCTGCTGCAGCGCGCCTTCACCGGCTCGGCATCCGGCAGCCCCCCGCTCCGGCCCAGAATGGCGACCCCGACCCAGACCCCCACAAAGGGTGAGCGTCGCCTGGGGAGGGGGTGCAGGGGGGCTCCGCCATCTGAGAGCTTAGGAGACAGGGTGTGGGTGATTCCAGTGTTGGTAAGGGAGGGGAGTGGGGAGGGGATGTCGGCTCCTCCTGCGGGCGGAAGCCCCTGTAGTACACCCCTGGCGCCCCTCCGGGGTCTCGGGGACACCCTCTCCCTTGCGGTGTCCTCCCTGTGCGGGACCCGCGGTTAGAGAGTGGCAGTCCCGGGAGGAAGGATGCTCGGACAGGTCGCTATGGCAACCGGGTGGCTGGTCCGGCATAGTGATGGTAGCGGACGGCAAGAGATGGGCTCCGAGGGTGGGAGCGGGTGGGTCTGCGGCCGGAGAGGTTCTCAGAGATATCGGGGTCCCTGGGGTGGGCAGGGGGAGAGGGTCCATATCCGTTTTCTTTCCAGCGCTGTTTCCTATGGTGGATGTTTCCTGAAACCCCTGACAGGCAGGTTCAGAGGGAAGGAGAGAGAGCCGAAGGGGGGTGGGGAGAGAGATTGAGATTGACTGAGAGCCCGAAAGAGACAGAGACCGAGAGAGACAGGCGATCCGAGTCAGAGACACAAAGACCCAGAAAAACAGACTCAGATGCAGAGAGAGTGACGGCGAGAGATGGAGAGCAGTGGACAGAGATGCAGAGAGAGAAAATCAGAGACACAGAGAGGCTGGGAGACGGAGGGATTGACACAACTATGGAGAGGGATGCAGAGAGAGAGACAGGGAGGAAGAGAGGGACAGAAAGGGGGGGACAGCATGGGGTGGGGCCCGAACCACTGCAGTGAACCTCCATGGGTGGGAATAGGGTGGGGGGACCCTCCTTCCCAGCCACATCCAGGGGTGTTTTCCAGTCCTGGAGGAGAGGTCCTTCCCGTCCCCACACAGCCTCACACAGGTTTATATTTCACACCCATTAACCCAGTTGTGCACCCACTTAATCCCTTGCTCCCACCATTGTCCCCTAACAGCCCCCTTGGCTGAACCTGCTCCTGCAGTGGGAAAGGGTTAGAATGCTTTAATGGGGGGGGGGCGGTCATGGCATGGCAAGTGTTTCCAGCACTGGGGACAGGGCCAGGGCTGGGGTGGTGAGGAGCCCCTGGCAGTGAAGGGAACCCCAATTCCATCCTCTCGCTCCTTCCCTTCCCCCTTTCCCAGCAGCCGGGGGCTGCTGCACTGAGCCGGGGGCTGCTGCACTGAGCCGTATCTGCAGAATCCGAAGCAGGGCGGGGTGGGGGGGCTGCAGAGGCTGGAAGCCACCCTGGGGAGAGGGGGCAGGGCTGAAGCAGCAGGCCTGGCGGGAACCCAGGGCTTCTTTTCGCAGAGATGGTGGTTAGCAGGATCGATGGCAGCAGACGGCAGAGGTGGGAGGGCAGACTCCTTATCCTCCCCTCCTTTGCTCCCTGCTTCTCCAAGTCACAGCATGAGAGGGGACCACAGGTCTTGGGAAATCCCGGGGGAGGAAAAGCATGTTGTGCATCACAAGCTGCTTAAGGAAACTAATTAATGAATTGTTGGGGAGCGAGGGGGAAGGAGGTGATGCTGTCTCCACTCCTGCCAGAGAACTGGAGGGAGAATTAGGGGCCAACAGAAAGGGGTCGGTGCACTAGCCCAACTACACCTGGGTCCCCACCCCTAAGATGGACCCTCAGCTTGGCCAGAAGCCAGTGCTGCAGGGGCAACAACAGGAGGTGCAAAAGGAGGAGGGGGGTTCAGACTGGGCACAGAGTTAGAAATCCATACCTCACCAGGACCCCACCCAGCCTGGGGTGCCTGGACCCATCACCTCTCTTCACCTCTCAAGATGCCCCAGTTGCCATAGCAACCACCTCCTTCCTGATCTCTCCTTGGCCACTGGCCAGGAGTAGTGCACATTCCTTTTCCTGCCTCCTGGCTCCACCCTTAGCCCAGCCTCGCCCTGAGGACCCAGATTGCTGGGGCAGCAAGGACCAGAAGAGGATCTTCTGCATGAAGCACTGAGCACCCAGGGAGGGACCAAAGAGGATTCTGGGACAGGAGCTCACCCAGTGGGTTCCCAATAACTTTGGGGGAGGGAGGGTGTGCAGAGAACCAAGAGACAAAAGTGAGATAACCTAACTGCTCCACCTTTGATGCAGCAGCCTCCTGCAGCCTAGGAGGGCCTCACATTCACTCATTCATTCATTCTAGGAAACTGGACAGCCTTTTATAGATATCAGAATTAACAGCAGAGATGAGTCAAACAAGTTTATCCACTGTCTCAAGGGGGAGCTAAGACAGAGCACAAGTAACTCTAAAAACAATATTTCCCCATCTCTACACGTTTGAGTACCACCTTCATGATTTTTGCCCTATTCAAATGTTCCCCACGCTGCCAGTTAATATCTTTCCTTCAAAGGATTAGCTTTTTAAAAACTTAATTAGCTTTATTTTGTATCACCTCCCACAAATGGAAAATTACTATTCTTTTGCCTTGAATTGAAGGCAAGCATAAAAACAATCTTAAGCAAGTGACTCTGCTTTTCTGGGTCCAGTGTCCCCCTTTTGTGAAATGGGCGTGAAGATAGCACCCGTATCAGAGAGTTGCCGAGGCGATGAAATGTGTTGACATCTGTGCAGTGCTGTCTGGCACGGGGCAGTGCGACCCACTGCTGGTTAGATAAATGCATAAAGGAGAAAACCAAATAATGTGACAAACTTACACATTGTGTGACCCAGTGCTATTCCAGGTCTTGCTGCTGGGCCACCTCTATCAGTCAGTATAGGCTAGCTAGAGTATACTGCGGTAACGAAAGATACCCAAAGTCCCAGTGGCATATGACAACCAGGGTTCACTTCTCGCTCACACTACATGTCCATCACAGGTTGACTGGTCACCAAAGCAAACTAGAGCAGCCACCATCTTGAACAGTCAGGTCACCAGACCAGAGGCAAAAGAGAACTCTTACATGCTCCAGCCTGGAAATGACAATGACACTTTCTCTCACAATTCTTTGGCCAGAATTAGTCACGTGATCCCACCTAACCTCAAGGAAGCCATCCTTCCTGGGTCTGGAAGGAGGGACACCTGGCATTACTTTGGTACCCCTGACTGCCCCCTGAGAGGCAGACACTGCAGAATTCTGCTCTAGACAAGGCCAAGTGTAACGAGCTGTCAGAGGAATTAGCCACCAGGATGGACTTCTTGAATGGGAATGATGTTCTGAGCTCTCCTGAAGGGAAATATGGTTGAGGGCAGGGAGGCGGGAGATGGGGAAAAGAGAATTTACAGATACACACACATTTTATCCACACATCAACATTTCTGAAATGGGGGCAAGACTTCTCTCGGATGAGTATGTTTCATGTGGCAGACATGTTTCATGTTTCATGTACACGCATACACACACACAGGGAATGCCACTGCAAAATTAATTTTGAATCTTACAATCAATAGTGTCTTAAAAATATAGTGATATAAGATATGAGTCAGCATGGCTCCCCTGTCCTGGATTGGTGTCAGGGGCCACTGGATGAGAGCAGTAGCCACGGCACCTGCCCATGGGCACTCTCAGATGACTGAGAAGTTTTAGGGAATAATCAGGGGAAGCTGTTATGTTCCGTGGTCCACCGGTGGGAATGGGGTCTGTTAACCCCTTGGCATCATATGCAAACAGGAGTGTGTATGTGTTTTTCAGGTAATGAGTCCTTAGCATCAGACCTCCACAGAGGTCTAGGACCAGGACTGCCACGTACGGTTGGTCGGATTGTGCACTGCCTATGGGACAGTACTGACTGACGGAGTGTGTAGGGGCTGGAATCCAGCCTCTGTTCCATTCTTCAGGCCTTGTGTCCTGCCATGAGGCTATATCATCCAGGGCAAGGGGTCTCTTTATCTGATTTCCACGAAGAAACTATTGGGGCCACTGGCCCCATGTGGATCCTGAAAAATGCTAAGAAACCCAGTGTTGAATGTTCTCTCTCTCTCTCTCTTTCTGCCTCCCTTCCCAAAGCTCCTGAGGAACCTGACCCATTTTACTATGGTGAGTGTTGGATTTGGGGAGGGGGGTACCCTGGGGCTAGATGGAGGGGTGACTACAGATCCCAACGGGTCACTGCTGAAGTGAATTCAGCTATGGCCACACAATACGTGGCTTCAGCCCCTGGCCAGGTGGCCATATGGGCTACAGTTCACATCAGCTGGGTTCATGGAGGGCAGAACCAGATTGGGGATGGGGTCGTCTCACACTCTCTCTGAGCCCCCTTCAGGCCTCACCAGGACTCTGGGCTGGTGCCTTGGAGTCATCAGAGAAGCCGACAAGGGAAAGCCTTAAAAGCAATGACTCGAAGGCCAGGCTGCCTGGATTTGAATCCTGCCTCATCCACTCTCTAGCTGTGTGGCCTTGGGCAAATGACTTTGCCTCTCTGGGCCCTTCTGTAAACAAGGGATAGTAATAGTCCCTACTTGGGAGGACTGTGGGAAAGATTTACATGGATGATGCCATTAAATCATCCCCCTGGCACTGATGCTCAAAGAAGTTTCCCCAGGTCTGGTGGATCTGGCCTCAGTTTCCCCTCTAAACACTCTCCTGCCGCCCCCACCCCAACCCTTTGCTCATTCATACTGTTCTGCCTACAGGTCAGTTTCTTTCGCATCCTAGGGCCTTTGCACTTGCTGTTACCTCTGCCAGGAATACCCCTCCCCTAGCTCTCCACTCAGGTCTAACACGGACTGCTCTGCTCCAAGAGGCGCTCCTTGATCCCCTGGTGAGAGGAGCCACCCCACAGCTACCTGTGGTCACATGACTTTGTTTTTTGAATTTTTGTTTATTTGTTTAGTGCTTCATCACAATATGAAAGTCAACTCTTTGAGGGCAGAGGCCTGGACCATGCCAGTACAGACCGGGTGTTCCATAAACCCGTATCTCAACAGTTACTGAGCACATGCCTGCGAAGCTCCAGGCACTTGGGGACAGAGCAGTGAGCAAGACAGACACGAACTCCTGCCCTATGTGGCCTTATGCTCAAGGGGAAAGAGACAGACACTCAAGAAAATAAATATGAAAATTATGTATTAGATAAGACTATTATTAGACGAGAATATGAGATATGACTAATTCTTGTGAAGAAAAATACAGGGAATGAGATTAGAATGTGTTGTGGAGAGGATGGAAAACTCTGCATAGGACAGCCAAAGAAGGTTTCACTCACTTTTGAATAAAGCCCAGATGTTGGTGAGGGAAAGAGCCATGTGGCTATTTGGAGGAAGAGCTTTCAGGCAGAGGGAATAGCAAGTGCAAAGGCCCTGAGGTAGGACCAAGGCTGAGATGCTCTGGGAACAACAGGGAGGCCAGTGTGGCTGGAGTAGAGGATCGGCAAGGAGCGTGGAGTGGGATGAGGTCTGAGGAGGAAGAGGGACTAGATTATACAGGGCCTCGGTGGCCACAGAGAGGACCTTTTGGTTTTCATGTGGAGTGCAGTGGGAGCCAGGGGAGGGCTTTGAGCTGAGGAGTCCTAGTGGCTGTAGGGGGTGGGGGGTGGGGCAGGGCAGCAAACCACAGAGAGGGTTGCTGCCATAGCCCAGACAGGTGACAATGGTGGCAGGACCAGGACCAGGGAGGAGGCAGAAGAGGGAGATTACTTTATACCTAGGGTTGGAAAATCCAGAGGGAGAGGGCAGGAGAGGAGGGTAGAGGGTAGAGAGCTCAGGGGAACCTAATGGTGCCCAAGCCCCCGCTGTCCATCCTCACACTCACCCCGGCCTCCAGCACCCCTGAATTCTGGGCCCCGGGCTGGCAGCCACCAGGACTGGGGCTCTGGTGGGGCTGAGGTGCTGGCCTGGCCTTGACGGCCCCCATCATCTTCCCCAGACTACAACACGGTGCAGACTGTGGGCATGACTCTGGCTACCATATTGTTCCTGCTGGGCATCCTCATCATCATCAGTAAGTGTGACCCCTGCCTGGGGTCCCTGGGTGCCCACCTGGGTGACCCCTGCCTGGGTGTCCCTGGATGCCCACCGTTCCCCTGCTGGCTTCTGTCCACATCCTTGTGTCCTATGTCCTGTCTCCTTGTGTTGTCTCTCTCTCTCCCAACAGGCAAGAAGGTCAAGTGCAGGAAGGCGGACTCCAGGTCTGAGAGGTCTGGCAACCTCAGGGAGAGCGGGGAGGGTGGGGACGGCCTGGGCCTGGGGTGCTCCCCCCAAGAAGGGTCCACTGGGCCTGTCACGTGTTTCCCATGAAGCCTGTGCCTGCTGACCTCTTTCTGCTTCTCTCTCCTCTTTGCCTCCACAGCCCAACATGCAAATCCTGTAAGTCGGAGCTTCCCTCCTCAGGTGAGGGGGAGAAAGTGTGTGGTTCTGGGAGGATGTCGGGTGGCAGCAGGAAGGAGACGGGGCAGACAATGGGGCCACCGACAGGGTCGTGGGACAATTCCATAGGAGGCTGAGGAAGAGGGGTGGAAGAATGATACTAAATTGTGGGGAGGCCAAGTGGGTATCCTAAAGAGCTCACAAAGATTCCCAGAAACCAATCCATAAGTCTGCAAAAGCAAGGACAGTCTAATGTCCCGGGAGACAAAGCTGCAAGCGTGTGAGAGAGGGGCCCCATGTGGGAGAAGGACTCTGCCAGGCAGGCTGGAGAGAGTACAGAGCTGGGGAAGACAGGGGGAGAGAGCTTTCAGGACAGGACGGTTCAGCTGGGCAGGTCTAGGATGAAATGACTGCGGGAAAGGAGGGAAGGGAGGGAGGGAAGGCAGGATGGCTCCTGAATAATGACATCAAAGTAACAGAAAGAGAGAGGTGTGGACAGATTCTAAAATTCATGTTGGAAAAGAGAACATATGGGATGTAGGGAGCATCAGGCTGGAGGAAAGCTGGGGCGCACAGGAGAGGGATGAAGGGTGGAGAGGAAGGAGGTGTAGGGGGAGGACTAGGAAGGAGGAGCACAGGAAGGGATGAGGGGGAGGGAGGGGAGCGTGGGCGCAGGTGGCTGGAAGCTGTGCAGGGAAGAGGGAGAGGGACGTAGGATGCAGGAGTGGGTGAGCATGTAGATGAAAGATTGTGACTCCTCGAGGGTGTTAATTTTAATTATGTAAAAATATCTTGACCTGTTTTTAGTGGAATTGCATCCTTTCCAGAGAGTTTTAAAACATCAGAGATGGGAATCTCTCCGCCTCATAAAGTTCTTATAACCAAAAAAGGGGGGCAGGGAATGTCTTGGGTTACTCAACAGTTGAGGGAATTTGGTGTGGAATTTTATTTCTTTCGTTTTCTTTTCTTTGAATGAGATTTAAAAACGCCAGTGGGGCACAGCTGCAGACTATGGCCACACGGGACTCTGGCCAGTCCCAGTTGAACTGTGGTCGGGAGTGGGTGGGAAATGGGGGATCCTTATTGTATCCAAATGTTCAAGGTAGAGGGTATGGGAAAGGAGTGAGGGTGTAGCAGGAGATTAGGGGTGCAGGAGGCGGTTGGGGACTCCCTTTCTGCCAGGGGACACCCCAGGAAAGTCCAGGTTGGGCCTGGGGTCGCTGGCCCCATCACAGGTGTGTTCCTCTCCATGACACAGTCTGTGGGGCAGGACAGCAGGCCGGAGGTGTCCCCATATGGGCCAGACATTAGGGTGTGGGGAGGCCAGGCAGCTGTCCAGTGCTAGCTCAAGGGTGACGGTCCCCGGGCATCTGGCGCCCATGGGGACTGGGTGTGGAGAGCCCGCTGGCCGTGGGGAAGGAACTGCTGCCCCGCTCCGGGCGCTGACGCCCCCCCTTCCTCCCCAGCCCCTGGCGGTGGCGGCGTGTAAGAGCAGCCCCGGAACCTCCACTGCTGTCCCTGCCTGGGCGCGGGAGCCTGAGGACCGGGTGGAGGCGGTGGGGACCCCAGCCGTGCGCCGGGGAGCGCCCCCCGAATGAGCCGCCCCACCCACCCCAAGGCTGGAGCCGCTGCACCCCGCTGCCCCTCCCCAGACCTTGGCAATGACGACCCCTCAAAGAGCCCGTCTGTATCCCGGACCCAGGGACTCAGGCCTCCAGCTCTTGGGGTGCAGGAGTCCCTGGCGAGCCCCGAGAATCCCCGTGTACTGTTCCCCTGCACCTCCTTGTCTCCTCCCCGAGGATCCGTCCCCCTGACCCTCGGTGTCCACGTCTTGAGCTTAATAAATGTGCATTTGGTTTTTTCCCCTGTTCTGTCTGTGTATTCTCATCTGTGGGACACAATGGGGGAGGGGTGCAGCGCTGAACCTGGGGAGCGCTCCCTGCGTGCCCGGGTTGTGCCCCCCTCTGCTCCCCCGGTGCCCCGAGTCGCCTCCTCGCCCACACCCTCAGTGTTCCTTCCGCTCCCTCCACACCTCTGGGTCTGCCCTTTCCCTTCTCTTCCCCCAGCGACCCCGACGCCGACCCCTCCCGCGCCCTCCCCGTAGGAGCCCCACCCGCCAGGACCCGCCCGCGGGGTCCCCATCCCGCCCCCGCCAGACCCGCCGGCGGGGCCCCGCCTTGCCCTCGCCCCTGCCCGCGCGCCCTCGGCGTCTCCCCCTCCTGCCCCCACCCCGGGCTCTGAGGCCAGGAAACCCAAGAGGAAATGACTGAGCCGGGCTCGGTCCCCGCCCGCCCGCGCGCCCCTGGCCACACCCTCCGCCTGGACGCAGCCACCACCGCGGCTCTCTCCCCACGCGGCCGCCGGTTCGGGACCCCAAGCTCGACGTGAGTCCCTCCTCCGCCCACCTCCATCCGCCTCCCCTCTGCCCGGGCCGGGCTCAGGTGGGTGGGGGACCCGCCTCTCCGTGCCTCTGCGCCCCCCATTCATGCCACTCCTCTCACCTCTTCTGCACCGCAGCGGGCCGCACTGCCTCGCTCCCTCCTGCCTCAGTCTCCCCAGATCCCCTCCATCCCTCTCGGGCCAGTCTCTCTCCGAACTACCCAGCATCCTGTTCTATGTCCCTGCAGGCGGCCCCCAACACCAACTCACTTTTTCCTCTGAGATCAGGAGTGCATTACTCACTCTTCCTCTTTCCCGCCTCCGACTCCTGGGCAGCGGCCCCGAGGGAGGGAAGAAGTCTCCGGGTCTCCTCCCCTGCCCAGACCCCTCGGCCCTGCGCCGTCGGAGAGAGGGGTAAGTGCCGGGCAGGGGAGCAGGGAGGCGCTGTTCTGCTTCAGGAGTGGCCCCCAGCCCTTGCTGCTGGAAGGCCAGTTGGCTCTGATGCTTCTTGTGTTCTTTGGGGACCTGCAGGGGAAAAAAGGGGGGTGGCTTGGGGCCCCCACCTCTCACCCCTTCCCCTGCCCCAGAAGCCAGCTGCCACCTCCGGTGCAGCCCAGGGTAGGGGATGGGGCTGCAGGGTCCCCGAGGCCGCCCCAGCCTACCCCCTGACATCATGGCTGACCCCAGCATCCACTCTCCCCATAGATGTCGCCCTCTGGTCGCCTGTGTCTCCTCACCGTCATTGGCCTGATTCTCCCCACCAGAGGTAAGACCCAGCCCTTGTCTCCACCCGGCCCAGAGAGCACCCAGCCTGTGTGCTGCTGGGCTGGTGGGTGGGGAGTTCAGACGCTCCCTCCTCTGTCCTCACCCCCTACTGAGCTGGCTCCAGGAAGTGGGGAGCCCTCGGGGAGGAGGGTTACACCCTCCTTGGACACTCAGAACTGGGTGGCCACTTCCAGCAGTCTGGCCGGAGCCTGTCCTGCTGAGCAGCCTCCGTTTCACCTCCAAGAAGAGCTCAGAGTTTGATTTGGCGGGGAGGTTGGTGTCGGTTTCCTCCTCGGCAGCCAGGAAACGGGGCTCCCAGCAAAGCAGACCCCTGGGTCCCGGGCAACACGCAGTTAGGCAAAGGGGCTGAGCTGGGGCTGGTCCAAAGAGACGGAGACATCCCGGCCTTGCCTCGGAAGTGTTTCCCAAAGGCGGGGACCGAGGGGGGCATTTGCGGATGGCTTTACATGGCAGGCGCTGTGTGCGCTAGCTCCTTTAGGCTTCAGCTGTACTCAGTTATACATGTCATGCCCATTTTACGGATGAGGAAACTGAGGCTCAGGGAGGGAAAGTGCCCTGTGCCAGTGGCTGATGAACCTGTCCCCAGAACCCAGAGCACACACTCCACTGGAGGTGCCCCCATTGTCTTTGACAAAATGGCCTTCATGTCTTCTTTCAGTCATTCGACAGATGTTTGTTGAGCACCTACTATGTGCCAGGTCTATGCGCTGGGGAAATATCAGTGACTAAAGCAAGAGGTCACATTCTAGTGGGGAAAGACGACAAGTCATGAGTGATGTGGCAGTGTCTACAGGGTGCCAGAAGGTGCTACGTGCTGTGGGGAAAATCAGAGAAGGGTAATGAGGATTGTTTGCACAGGGTGGTCAGGGAGGGCCTCACTGAGGAGGTGTCATTTGGGCGAACATGTGAAGGACACGAGGAATGAGCCTCGCAGGTGTCTGGGGGATGAGTGCTACCTGGTGAGTTGGAGGAACAGCAGGCAGGAGGGGTGGCTGGGTTGGGGGGAGTAGGAGGGGGAAGAGGAGGGGTCTGAGAAGTGAGGGAGGGCCAGATGGAGGGGGACTTATGGGCTGGGTGCGGACTTTGCTGTTACCTGGAGCGAGGTGCTGCCCGGGCAGGGCTCTGAGCCAGGAGCCTGACTCAGGTGTTCCCAGGCTCCCTTTGGCTGCAGGTGGGGACCAGACTGTCGGGCAGGGACAGAGCAGGAGACCAGGAAGGAGGCTGCTGGGATGTCCAGGCAGGAGGGGATGGAGGCCTGGCCAGGGCGGGGTCTGTGGATGTGTCTGGCAGTGGGGGAGACCCTCCCTCTGCTCCATCTCATCTTACTTTGTACAGCCCCATGAAGTAGATTCAATTATTATCACTGCTTAGCAGACCAGGCAGCCGAGGCTCAGAGAGGGGACTTCGTTTGTTCCAGGTCACACATCAAGAAAGTTTTGAAACCAGGGCCCTGGCTGACCCTAGCACCTGGGCTAACAAGACGAAACTGCCTCTCCCATCCCGAAAGCATGGGCAGGGAGGCAGCTGGAGGAAGGTTCTTGGGCATTAGCGTAGCTTAAAATACCTCCAGGGTCATGGATTGATTGAAACGGCCAAAGCTGAATGGTGCCACCAGCAGGTGGGACCTCTAGAGTTCCCAGAAGAGTCCCCAAGACTTCAGCAAGGAGGGCAGGGTGGGAGTGCTGGTGAGAGTAGGGGACTGGGGGCTGCCCCCCCACCAGCTTCTCATCCTTCATTCCCCAGGACAGACGTTGCAGGAGGCCATGCCCATTTCTCCAGTGGACCCAACTCCTGTGGACATTCATGTCCTGACACCAATCCCAGGTGAGGAAAGAGGGACAATTCTGTTATTGCAAACAACAGCAACAAAAATCCCACCCTTGGACCAAACAAAAATAAGGGAATTTATGGATTTGTATAACTAAAAAGTCCAGGGTTAGACCTTTAGGCATGGCTCAAGCCAGGTGCTCAGATGATGCTATCAGGAAGCTATTTCCATCTCCGTGCCTTAGCTTTGTTTCCTCTGTGCTGGCTTCATTTTCAGGCAGATTCTCCTCTCGTGGCGCTAAGATGGCCCCTAGAAGCCTGGGGCTTTCATCCTGCCCGCTAAGAATCCAAGCAAGAGAATTTCCCCTTCCCCAATCTGGCAAATTTCCCAGAACCGAGTGTCTTTGGCCAGGCTCAGGTCACATACCCACCGATGTGGCCACAGGCATAGAGAGCTGAGGGCCAGGCCTGGGTCCCATGTTCGACCTCCAATAGGGCTGGTGCCAGCCTTGCTGGATAAAGTAGACCGAGAATCAGGGGAGGATAGTTCCCCAAGGGAAGTTCAGGGGCTCTTACCAGAGCAGGCAGGTGCTGGTTTGTGGTCAGAGGTATTTGGGAGACGGAGTTGAACACGTTTCTTTAGACAGGACATCTCAGAGTCTTGAGAAAGCTAATCTGCAGCCAGCTTCCCCAAGGAGCCCCTAGGATGGCGTCTGTGGGCGGGGAGGGCCTGAGTCAGGAGAGATACTGGCAGCACATTTGGGCAGTTAGCAAATGGCTGCATTAATTAAGTCATTTTCATTACAACAAAATTGAGTTGTCATGGGAATCCCCTGTATCTGAGTCTATGGACCGTCTCCACTTCTTTCTCTGCTCTTCTTGCCCTGTCTCTGTCCGGACTCCAGATACAGGCCACTCAGAGCTCCAGGGCACCCCTGAGCCCCCAGCCTGGCCTGCTGATGGTGAGTGGGGCAAGCGGAGGGGCTGGGGGTGGGTCCAAGGCAGATGTACCTCTCCCCCTCCTGCTGACACTCAGGGTCTTTGGGTACCTATTTCAGTCTCCACCTCAAGCTTTGAGTCCCCTGGTTTACTTTGCGTGGGGTGGCAGCCAACTCCATTCAATACTTTAAAAAAAAAAAAACTTTTGAAATTGTGGAATTAACAGGCATAGAGAAAAGTCCAAAACCTGTAAATGCACAACTTGATGACTTTCTCTAAATCGAGCCCCTGTGTAACTACCACCCAGGTCAAAGAGTAGAACTTGGCAAACACCCCCAGAAACTCCATGTGTGCCAACTTCATTCATTTCTTCCTTTCATCTCTTTATCTCTTTTTCCTTTTTTGAATTTTTGAATAAGTTTTGAACTTTTTCTTAGAGTATGACATAATTCAAAAACACTCCCCAATTTTTGCAATTGATGTTTAGCAACGTAGTAGTACATAAACACATTCTATACTATAAGTGAAACTAAATCCCGTTAACACCCCCATCCTTCTTCCCTCCGTCTGTCTCTGAGAGGTCCCCACTGTTAGCACGGGGGTCGCTCCCCGGGGATACTGCACCACATGACTGTCACCGGAGAAACGTACTGACCGTGTGGTTCATTTGTGAGCTCAGGGATGTCATGAGTGTTTGGCACCCTGCCTTGTTTGTTTTTTTCATGCAGCGGTATCTTTGGCAGCTCTTTTCACATCACTATATAAAGACTCATCTCGTTTTCTCTGCTGCCCAGTGTTCTGCAGGGTGGCTGTGCTGCAGTTAAGGTCACACACACCTCTGGAGCATATTGACTGCTTCCAGTTTCTTCTGTCTCCACACAGTGCCACAATGAGCAAACCTGCCCCTTCCTCCTTGAGCAAACACTCAGGCTAGTATGTACTTCCTATGTGCTGGCCATGGTTCTAAATATTTCACTTGTGTTAACTCATTCAATCCTCACACAAACCCTTTGAGGTTATGTTATCCCCATTTTACGATAAGGAAACAGGCTCAGAGTAACTTGCCCGAGGTCTCACAGCAAGTCAGGGACACAGCTGGGATGGAAGTCCAGGAATATAGTTCCAGAGACTGTGCTTTTATCCAAAACATTACTGGGCAAAGGCTGGGCATGTTGCCTCACGCCTGTAATCCTAGCACTCTGGGAGGCCGAGGCGGGAGGATCGCTTGAGCTCAGGAGTTAGAGACCAGCCTGAGCAACAGTGAGACCCCGTCTCTACTAAAAATAGAAAATTAGCCGGGCATCATGGTGTGCACCTGTAGTCCCAGCTACTCGGGAGGCTGAGGCAGGAGGATCACTGGAGCCCAGGATTTTGAGGTTGCAGTGAGCTATGATGACACCTTGTACTCTATCCCAGGTGACAGAGTGAGAATCTGTCTCAAAAAACAAGAAACACACAAAACAAATAAACAAAAAAACTCACTATGGGGCAAAGGACATGAACATTTTAATTTGTGTTGAAAGTTGCCCTCCCACCAGCAGTACACGGGAGAGTCCCCCTTTCCCACCCCTGCAGTGACACTTGGTATATCAACATCTTTGGGTTTTGCCAACCTGTTGGAGGGAGAGTGTCCCTTGCTGTGCAATGGGTCTGCATGTCCCTAATTCAATCTTTTCTTACCCTCCCCTCCTTGCTCTTTTGGCCCGAGTAGAAACAACACAAAACCCGACTGAGACCCTGCCCCAGACCCAGCAGCCCACGGGAGTGGATGGATTGCCAGTGACACATCCAGGCACGCGCAGCAGCACCAAGGAAGGTAGTGTCTGGGACTGAGAACAGCAGCCTACAATCTTTGTTTAATTCTCTATCTAGGTCACCATTTCCCCAAGTATGCTTCTCAGAGCACCTGTTTGGGGAATTGTTAATACACTTTCAAAAAATTTTTTGTAGTTTGTGGTCAAAGGTATTTGGGGAACTCTGAGTTAAAGTTAACCATGTTTCTTTACGGCAGGACTTCTCAGAGTCTTGATTAAGCTAATTTGCAGCAAACGTCCCCAAGGGGGAGCAGCCAATATGCAGTGTTTCCCAAACTGTTAGACTTGGGAACCCTCTTTTGTTTGGTTCCCTTCACAGGGCTGGTGCTATAAAATGGGGCTCTGGATGTTTCCTTTGTGTATGTCTTAAAGACAGAGCAGGAGCTCTTAAGTTGCAAGATACAGAAAATACAACTTAGAAAAGAAGATTTATTGGCTATATAAGTTCTGTTAAGTCCAGAGGTAGCCAATTTCAGGCATGGCTGGATCAAGCAGCTTTCACTGTCATCATGACTGAATTGCTCCCCTTCTTGGCTCTGTTGTCTTCATTCTCAGCTTACTTTTCCCCTCTTGGTGGCAAAGATGGTCGAATAGTTCTAACTTTAGGTCACAAACCCAATGGCTAGAGAACATCTCTTTCCCATTATCTCCAGCCCAAAGCCTAGAATTGACTCTCATTGGCTCAGCTGGGGTCAGATGCCCACGTCTGAACCAGTGGGAGCCTGGGAAATGCACTGCTCTGATTGGTCGGGCCTGAATCCTGTGCCCCACCCTGGGTCTGGAGAAGGTGGTCAGCCCTGCCTGAACCACGTAGAGCAAGAGTCAGGCAAGAGGTGGTTTCCCTCTGGACAAGTGAGTTAATGTTACCAAGTATGGGAAAGGGGGCCAAACTGATATAACAGCAACAGAGGGCCTCTAATGCTTGTGTGGTGATCCCTTTTGAGGGGCAGCCCCCATTGGAAAGTATTGTATAATAGCTTAGGTCATTCCCAGGCTGAAAGGCATGCACAGTTGTGCAGGCTGGGCACTGCACAAGAGCACCACCTCTAAGGTCATGCCATTCCCCTTGTCGATCTTTATAATTATATCAAGTTTCCAGTGCTGGCAATAAAGCATCTGATTCTTACAGAATCTGTCTACTAAAACAATTTTACAGCAGTTGACAATAAAAGCCTCTTGGGGAAGGGAGCTTTTTTATTTTACACAAAAGTGGCCCTATGGGGCCTGGGGATAGCAGCTGTGTCTACACTTCCCAACTGATAAAGCATTTCACATACCTGAACTAATTTACTCTGAGTCTTTGCTGACCTGAGTTACTTTATGCACTAGTCCACGTTCCTGGGTCTACGTGACAGAAACTCTACAGGGCCATGGGGATCACAGAGCCAAGTGGTAAACGGCGCTACTGAGCCTCAGGATTTCCCAGAGCCTCCCTCCCTCCTGCACCTTTGCTTCTTTGGTGCTGGGGCTTCTCTTCCACCTAGTGAGGAAATGGCCCCTGTCATCTCCCGGCTCAGAGCTTCCTGGCTTCACCTAGTGTCTTAGTCTGCTCAGGTTGCCGTAACAAAATGCCACGGACTGGGTGGCTTAAACAACAAGAATTTATTTCTCCCAGCTCTGGAAACTGGAAGTTCAAGATCAAGGAGCCAGCTGGGACAGTGTCTGGTGAGAGCTCTCTCCATGGGTTGTAGACAGCCACCCTCTCACTGTGTCCTCATGTGGCCTTTCCCCGGTGTGTGCAGATGGAGAGCGAGCTCTCTGGTCTCTTCTTCTAAGGGCACTAACCCCATCATGAGGGCCCCACCTTCATGATCTCATCTAACCCTAATTATCTGCCCCATCTGCAAATACCATCACACTGGGGGTTAGGGCTTCAACATATGCATTTGATGGGGAGGGAGAAAACTCAGTCCACAGTACCTAGCTTTACTCTCAATCACTGCTGGAGATTTGAAAGTTCCCAAGGAAAGGCTACACTGGGGTCACGTGCTCCCTGTCATAGCCTGGGTCACAACTGGGGAACCAGATGGACCAAGGCAGGGGGAGCAGTTCCCCCAAAGAAAGGGGGAGCTGTTGGCAGAAGGAGGGAGGAGTGCCGAGTAGACAGTGCAACTGCTGACGTTTGCAGAGGGCTTATTCCATGCCGGGCGCTGGGCCGAACTTTCATGTACTCACTAGTTCGATGCTCATAACCACCCTACGTTGTGGGGACTGTCATTACTCCTGCTTCACAAGGAGGGAATCCAAGGCCCAGAGAGGCTACTCAGCTTGCCTTAGGCCACACAGCCCAAAGCAGCAGAATCAGAATTTGAGTCCAGACTGTCTAGCTCCAGGGTGCATGGACACCACACACTGTCACAGCCGTCCTTTGCATTTTCTGTGGTCTTGGCATCTTTGTCACTGCTGTTGATCTTGCTTATACCTTGCTTTGGGTCACACAATCCCTGAACATCTTGTAATTCTTGGCTGTCAGTTAATATTTAGGGGGTGATGTATGAGAGAGGCCCAGGAAAGTCAGGGTTCATGAGGCAGCTTTCACCTGCTGGCTTCTAATGGAGGCATCAGATGGGGTGCGAGGGTGCTTCTTAGGGCCAGAGGCGCAGGCCTTTCCTTTGGGGCATTGATTTTTTTTTTCAACAGAGAAACCCTCTGGTATTTTTGGTCTAGGGGCAGAAGTGATATTGAGAATGTTTTGCAAATATCTCCAGGCTGTGTAGCTGGAGGGCCAGGGTCCTGGAAGTCCTCCTGCCTGGCTATGCCAGGTGTTGCCCTTTAGTTCCTTTATCTCCTGGATTATAGGGTGGCCCAGAAGATGCTAGGAGTAAGGGGTCCCTCGGGAGTTGGGGTAGCTATAACCAGATGGTGCAGGCTTAGTTTGGTATTTCGGTACCCACCATTACATGTTGCCTCCAGGGGTGGGCGGACGCCTGACACTGCACACTGGCTGTGTAGATGTGGGAGAGGGGTTTCTCCCAGATACAGACTTTCAGTGATATCCCTTGTTTCTGCCTCCATCATCTTCCAACCACTCTCTCTGCCCATCCCATTGAAGGCACGACGATGGTCTCCAAGAGGACGTCCCCAGGTGCAGATGTCAGGACACAATCCCAGACCCTCAAGCCACATGGTCAGTAACTTCCTTCCCAGACTGGAAGTAGGCTGTTTTCTACTCCCTGTGTATTTCCAGCACCTGGAATACAGTCCAGCACAGAATAGTCCTGGGAAACATGTTTTGGGTGAATAAATGGCTTCATGCCTGGAGAGGGTGGGCACATAATACATGTCTGAATAAATGAACAAATGCATAAATGAATCCTGCATACAAACCACCTCAAAACTCAATAGCTTAAAATGATAACTGTTTTTTTTTAGCCCTCAACTCTGCAATTTGGAAACGTAGGCTGTGCTTAGCTGGGTGGTTCTTCTGGTTCCAGCTAGATTTACTCGTGCATCTGAGATTAGCTGGGTCAGCAGGGAGCTCTGTTTTGAGGGGCACCTGGATTATTCCCCTCATAGTCTTATCCTCCACTTCCTTCCCAGTCAACCCTCAATGAATGAATGAAAATGATATGCCCACAGGTCATATAGAGATCCCATGTCCCTATTCATTGGACAAATATTCATTGAGCAACTCCTGTGTGCCAGGCACTGTTACAGGGCCAGGGATATAGCAGTGAACAAGAAAGACAAAAATCTCTGTCCTCATGGAATGATATTCTAGTAGGGGAAGAAAAACAGATAATAATCATAATAATTATATGTCAGTTGAGTTTAACTTGCCATCAAGAAAAGCAAAGCAGGGTTAGAGAGTGACTGAGGAGTACAGGTTGAGTGTCCATTATTCAAAATGCTTGAGACCAGAAGTGTTCCAGATTTGGGATTTTTTTGAATTTTGGAATATTTTCATTATATTGACTGGTTTGGCATTCCTAATCCAAAAATCCAAAATCCAAAATGCTCCAATGAGCACTCCTTTTGAGTATCATATTGGTGCTCAAAAAGCTTCAGACTTTGGAACACTTTGGATTTTCAGATTAGGGATACTCAAGCTGGATTTCATATACAGGACCAGGGAAGGCCCCACTGAGAAGGAAGTGAAGGAAGTGGCCATGTGGATGTCCAGGGAAAGGGTGCTCCAGGCAGCGGGAACAGCCAGTGCAAAGGCCCTGAGGTGAGAAGGTATCTGGCATGTTCAACAGCAGGGAGGCCAGTGGGCTGGAGTGCAGCGAGTGACGGGAGAGTGAAGAGATGAGGTTAGGGAGGTAATGCAAACCAGACTGTGTGTCACGGTGAGGACTTTGGCTTTTGTTCTAAGGGTACCAAGGCTGAGACCCAGGTGTTCCCTCTCCCTGACTCTACCATTCACTTATTTATTCACGCCACAAACCTTTGCTGAACTCTGACCTGCTCCTTGTCTGGCCCCTCCAGGTTCAGATGAGGACAACCCCTTCTTCTATGGTAAGTTGCCTGTGGGAAGATGTGGGGAGAGGAAGGGTGAAGGCCTCTATGACTATACCCCTCCATTTTCTCTCTACAGATGAAAGCACTCTCCGGAAACGGGGGCTCCTGGTGGCGGCTGTGCTGTTCATCATGGGCATTGTCATCCTCACCAGTGAGAATGGGGGTTCAGTGGGAATGGGAGGTTTGCTCTGTGGCTGAGGGTCAGGTCCTCAGAGGCCCCTGGGCAAGGTTGTTTTAAATGAGTTATCTATTAGCTATATATCCATACAAACTGCCCCTGAATTCAATGGTTTAAAATGATTAACATGTATTTAGCTCTCAAGCATGCAGCTTGGAAATGTAGGCTGGGCTCAGCTATGTGGCTCTTCTGGTCTCAGCTGGATTTGCTCATGCATCTGAGGTCAGTTGTGGGTCAGCAGGGAACTTTGTTCTTGGTTCTTTGCCCCGTGGTCTTACCTAACTACCCTGGGCTTGTTCACATGATGGTGGCAGGGGTCTGAAAGGGAGAGAGCGAGCGAAAGTGAGAGCAAAGGAGTGTAGGCTCAGAACTGGCCACTATCACCTCCGACACATTCTGTTAGTTAAAGCAAGTCACAAGACCAGGCTTCATCCAAGCAGTTGGGAAATAGACTTGCTCTTGATGGGAAGAGAGGCAAAGTCACCTTGCAAGGGATGTGGATACTGTGGGGGAGGGGTAGAGAACTGGGGGCTGTTCTGGAAGTCAACATACCATGCCAGGGTCACAAGCCCACTGTGACCTGGTGGGCCGAGGGCTGAACAAGGCTCATTGGCGGATAAGCACCAATGCCTTATCTGAATGGAGCAGCCCCACCCACTCCGTCTTGCAAGAATGGGGGCCTGGAGCTGCCAGAGTAGCCACTCTTTCAAGAGCTCTGTGTTCCTGTAAAATCTTCCAGTGCATGGATATCGGCAGCTGTGTTGGTCAGGGTCATGGCAGGTGGCACATGGGCCCAAAAAGGGTTAATTGGAGACCGTTTAATAAAGGGACTTTTCCACCACGAGGGTAACAGGGGATGGTGCAGTGCTTAGGACTAGCCATGATGGGGAGCTGTTATCAGCCAGGCCTGGGGGGTGAGAGGAGGTCATGGCTGTGCCAGGGTCTGGTGAGAGGTGGAACTGTGGCCCTGGGGAGAGGGTTCCAGCCACTGCCTCACTATAACCCAACCAGGAGGGAGCAGGGCCGAGGGAATCAGATACCCAAACCTCCCTCTCCTCCTGCCCTCCTGTCTCCCGCCAATGCTGAACTACAGGGCAAGGGGCTGTGGCATGTGGCCAGTCAGGTCGGCCTCCCAGGGCCCAACACAGGGCAGGGAAGGGTGGAAAAGGGAAAATGACAAATAGAGAAACTAAAGTTTTTAAAATGCTGTGGGTGAGATCAAATATAAGGGCCCCCAGTTTATAAGCTCTTAGGTAATCTGTATAGTTTACATCAAGTTTCACTACTTTCTTGTCCCATGTCTTCATCAGGAAGATGAGCACAGCCACGTGTGTTTTACCTTAATGGGGCGAAATAATCAATATCGCTCCAGCTCACAGCTGCACCTTTCCTTCTCCCACAGGCGGCAAGTGCAGGCAGTTGTCCCAGTTATGCCGGAATTATTGCAGGTGAGTCCATCAGCGGCAGAGGCCAGCAACCCGATGGGCACCCCGAGACTGAGCCCCCCACCAGCTCACCGTGCCCAGCCTCCTCCCTGCCCTCAAAGAGCCTCAAGAATGGTCAGTATAAGAAGCCCAGCCTGAGGGGGAAGACACAGATGGATGCAGCTGGAGCTGGGGCTGATGGCCGGAGTCCCCTACTGTCCCCACCCTGCCGCCCAGGAAGGCTGGCGGGCTCCCTGGGTATTGCCCCTCCTCTCTGTTCAGACAAAAATAAAACACAGTGGCCCTTACCCTGCGGTCTCTGATCATTCCTCATAGGGGAGTGGAAGAAAGGCAGATCCTGGCCTCAGTGCCCCACACCTAGGAGTGGAGCAAGGAGTCACAGACCCAAAGCCGAGGCAGGGAACAAAGGGAAGGAAGCCTGGGGCCGGCTGGTGGCCAGAGAAAGTCAGGGCTGGATTGTGCCCGCAGGCAGTTTGAGCCCCGGGCCTGGTCCCCAAGGGGAGTGTGGTATCCAATGGCAGCTGCGCCCCAGCGTGGGCAGGGTTCAGGCAAACACAGATGGAGGTCCCGGCCCATGGTGGTCCCCTCTCCTTCAAACTGTAGGGCTCTCTTCCCACTGGGAGGGGCCCCACACACGAGTGTGGACACCCCAGCCTGCACATCCAAGCTCCATCTGCACCTCCCAACATGCAAATGGCCACCTCTGGGCCATCTCTTGGCTTAGAGATAGACGTGTCCATTGAGAAGGCCACGTGGCCTCAGTGTGGGCTCAGAGCAATCTGAATGAAGAATTGTGGGGTGCTAAGGACCCAGAATACGGTCCGGAAGGGACATAGGCTCCAGTGGGCACTTCCTGAAGGCCCCTGGACCCCACAGCCCACGAGGAGGGAGCTCACCCAGGTGAGGCCGGAGTGGCCCCTCCCACGTGCTTGGGCCAGGGGCTGTGCCCAAGCATAAGGATTGTGCCAAAGTAAAGAGACAAGGTCCCAGTCACAGGGCATTGCATAACAATGTTTCACAAACTTCAGGTCCCAGCCCATTCGTGGGTTACAAAATCAGTTTATTGGGCCATGAGTAGCATTAAAAAAATGAGAGAAAGAAGAAGTCATGAAATAAAAAAGAAAATATCAGCACATCACAAATAATAAATGCAAGTTTTACATATATAATACATACATGTTCCTGTATACATATTGGGGAGACTAAAAATATTTCTTTATTGGCACCCCCCCACCTACTAATCAGTGCAGATGTCTAACTGGTAAGGAAGGAATACCATCTATTAATATATATGTATATATTCGTATACATAAGGGATTACATCTATTAAATTGAATCATTTGAAAATGTTACTGTTCAAATATTTCTGACATACAAAAAATAGCAATTTCATACGGCTCAACCTAATGATATACATAATAATGATATAAAATGCATGTTATACTGTGGGACGCTTTTTAAAAACACTGAGAAGCACTGGGGAGCAGGGCGGCAGGGAAGAAACATTGCTTCTTGGAACAGGAAATGCCGGCAGCCACATCTGTCCCCTGCCTTGGGGGCCACATCAGTATTTGGAAGATGTTTTTAGGACAGTATTTCCCAAACTTCAGTCATCACATACCCAATTCCCAGTGGCTGACACATTTGCACCCCCTCTGAGCTATTATTCACTCTTTTAAAAGAACAACTCCCTTTTTAACTTAAACGAATGGATTTTACAAGGCGCACTCATAGACGGATAATCAGTACTGCTTGATTGAAAAGAAATGAAGAAAAAGTTCTATTGCGTTTGAGCTGGACACGGAGTTGCTGTCCAAGGGCCAGAGTGTGCTCTGTTGGAGGAACGCCACCAAGTGCCAGGGTTGGGATGCCACCCTCCTGCCCAAAGAGACTGCGGCGTACAGGGGTGTGGTTGTTACCCTACCACCTAGAGAGGGTTCGGGAGGCCCAAGACCACCCTCACTTCTGACACCAACTGCAGTTTCGAGGATCCCCAAGACCACCCGTAGGTTTGACAATTGGCTGGAAGGACTCACAGAACTCACCGAATGGGGCACCCTCACAATGACAGTTTATTATAGTGAAAGGAAACATTAAAATCAGCCAAGGAAACAGACATATGGGGAAGAGGCCAGGAACATTCCAAGCGCGAAGGTTCCAGTTGTCCTCTCCCAGGGGAGTCGAGGACAGTGCCGGCTTCTCCCAGCAACAATGTGTGACAACACACACGGAGTGTCATTAATCGGCGGGGATCGCTCAAGCCTTGGTGCCCAGAATTTTTACCAGGCAGTCACACCACGTGGCTGACCCCAGTCTCCAGCCCCTGCAGAGGTGGAGCTGACACTGTGTGGCCCACGGTCCCCACTGCAAATCACATGGTTAGGAACAATCTGGTGTGGCCCAAGGCCGATGTGCAAACAAAGACACTCTTATCATGTGGAACATTCCAAGGGCCTAGAGATTACCTTCCAGCAGCCAAGGGCAGAAGTCAGACCTTTCTTTGGACAAAGTTAATTCTTTACTACACAGAGACTTTCTCCCATTTAATGGATTAAGACATAGTCAAAGGGGATTTGCTTTCTGGTGATGCGGCTCAATGTGATTTGATATTGTTTGAAGCCCAAAAGCATCTCACATGCTGCCACGCCAGCCTAGCAGAACGCCTGGCAGCCTCCGTGGGCAGAACAAGGCAGCGCTCACTCGCGAGGTATGGGGGCGGCGTTGGCACCTGCTGTCCTTCCCCTCCTCCTTCCACCTTTGGGGGTGGGGGGTGGTGCCATGTCCCCAGATGCCCCCTGAGACGGGGCTCGGGATGCGGATCCAGCTCTGCTAGTCAGAGGCCCTCATGCACGATTCGGAAGACCAAAAATGACCATCTTTCTGCATCATTGGGTGTTTTCTGCAGGCTAGGACGGTTGTGAAAATGTCGCGCTTTCTGGCCATCCCATTCCTGTGTCCTGTCACTAGCCTTATGGGCATTAAAAGGCAGCTACGCTCATAAAAGAATATTTAAGTGGCCAAAAAGCACACGAAAAGATGCCCAGTGTCATTAGTCTGCAGGAGACTCAACCACCATGCCACATTCCAGGAGAAAAATCAAAAGGGAAAAACAAGTGTCGGGAGGAAGGCACCACTAGGTGACCCCACTCCTTTTAAAGAGACTTCCCAAGATCCCTTCCCAAATACTTCTGCTTACTTCTGATTGGCCACCTCTATCGGCAAAGGAAACTGAGGAATGCAGTCTTTTAGCTGAGACCATGACACCCGGAATACCGCCAGGGAAAGCTGCAGCTTCCGGGCATTTGTCGACATGGTGAGAAGGATGCTGAGCTTCCACCAAGCCAGCGTGAGCCATTTTTATTCCTTCTGAAAGGAAAATATAACTCTTAAGACCGGGGGCTGTTGAGACTTCCAGGGGACAGCAGCACTGAGTCTCAGATGTGGAAAAGACCTCCACGGATCTCCCCAACAGCGCCTCCAGTGCTCCCAGAGGGCTGTCCATCTGCTGCCCAAACCCTTTCTGGCATAAGACACCTTTTTCTGTTGTGTCATTGTCTGAACCGACGCCCCCTCCTCCTCCACTCTTACATCAGTGGCGGTTTCTTGCCAAGAGCTAATGGAGTGGATGTTGTAATTCAGCCAGCCTCCTGAGGACAATTCTGTCCAGGCTCTTGTTTGGGAAGAATTGAGGCCAAATCCCATTAACTGAAAGAATCTGCTTTTTCTCATCTGATGCTAGACTGTGCTCTTCTCGAGGTGTTGGGAAGGACCTGCACTGCTTGCTTCTGAGGAGGTTGGAGAGTCAATGACTCCAGCTCCTCATGGTGGGAGATTAAACAGGACTTGAAACACGGTCCGAGGCAGCTCTGTACTGTGTCAACTTGGCCAGGTGAAACTACATTTCCCAGAATTCCTTTCCCTAGATGCCTGTATGTTTCTGTTAGGGTGGGTCACAGGAGACATTCCTGTGGGAGATTTCCTGGGTAGAGGTGGAGCGGCAGTCATTTTGTAGCTTATACTGGTTGTCACTCATCTGCCTATACATGTCGTGGGCATATGGCAGGACTGCAACTGTCTCATCTTCCCTGGGTCCTCCTTCCAGTTCTTCAACACCTGGGCCAGGTCTGTGCTTAGCCCCATGATGAAAGGCCCTGGCTCCAGCAGGGCACCCACACCACCAAGCTCAGAGGCAACAAGAACTGACATGGGGTTCAGTGCATCCTTGTGGACTCCAGTTTGTGCTTGTAGGCTCCAGCTTGTTCCTGTTCTCCCCGACCTTACATGTATCTGCCCTTCCTGACTTTCTGTACTTGTGGGCTTCAAGCTCCAGCATCAAGCACAGAGACGACAGCCTTGCAGGAGAGCTTCATTGGCTCCCACAATTGTTAAGGGTCAAATTTGTGTAGCAGATTGTGTGTGTGTGTGTGTGTGTGTGTGTGTGTGTGTGTGTGTGTATTAGAGGTTCAACTTTGCTGACGAAGAGTTTGGTACTAACAGTGGTCCCAGAAGAACAGAATCTTGAGTTTTCTGGAATTGGTTCTTTAGTCTAATTAAATTTAAAGTCATTAATGACCCCATTTCCAGTGACAAAGGGGACACTGATAGCCCATGGCATGGAGTGGCAAAGCAGTTACTCAGATCACCACCAGTGGCTTCCTGTATTAATGTATTAAGCCCCTGTAGAAGGCAAGCCTCTGGGTGACTGAATATTTGCCTCTATAGAACATTTTAGTGAAAATAAGGAGAGTAATGGGGTTGGTTCATTGCTTCTAACTGTGCTGCAAAACTTGAGAATGAAAATAATGCGCTCAGAGCTTCAAATTCCCAGCTCAAGTTCTGTATAAGGGACTTGAAAGCTTTTGCAACTGCCCTGAAAGAAATTCTTATTTTCCATAGCTGCGGGCTGAGATTTCTGAAAATCAAACCCAAAGTCTAATGCTGTGGGTGGCTGAATTACAGCAAACATTGAACTTCCAACCGCACAGGGTCTCTTTTGTTACAGTTAGGGCCTGGATTAAGAAGGAGTGGGTTCATGAAAATTGGGATGGGGACATATGAGCAGATTCCAGTAAAGCTGGGGACCTTAAACCCCTGAATTCTGCCAGGTCTCTTTGCCTATAGAAGCAGCCCTTTCCCCCCTGCCTGCAGAAGTGAGTCTCTTCTTGCCTGAAGAAGCTGTAATGGCCTCTTGTAAGGTAGCTGCCTTGCGAGGCACTGTTGATGCCCCACTTCTTCTTGCTTCTAAGACCTGTGACTAGACTCAAAGCTCCAGGCAAGGTACACAGGGTAACCCATGAAGGGGTGCAGGACACACCCAAATAGTTTTCAATTTCTGTTTGCCAATTTATATCAACAGAAAACTGGGAATATGTGGGGAAATGGATCTTAAGGGTATGGAATCAAGGTGGAAGAATATAAACTTGGATGAGGCAGAACCATTAGCTAAAAAAGGAGAGAGAAGACCCAAGTAAATAACATCAGAATCAAAAAGGGAAACATTGAAACTGATACCACAGAAATAGAAAGAATCATTAGAGACTATTGTGAACAACTATATGCCAACCAATTAGAAGACCTAGAGGGAATGGATAGATTCCTGGACATGTATAATCTACCAAGATTGAACCAGGAAAAAATAGAAAACCTGAACAGACCAATAATGAGATAGAATCAGTAATAAAAAATCTTCCAACAAATAAAAGCCCAGGACTGGATGACTTCACTGCTAAATTCTACCAAAAACAATCCTAAAATTCATACGGAACCATAAAAGACTCTGAATAGCCAAAACAATCCTGAGCAAAAAGAACAAAGCCAGAGGCATATAACACCACCTAACTTTAAAATATGCTATAGTAACCAAAACAGTATGATACTGGCATAAAGACAGACACATAGACCAATGGAACAGAATAGGGAACCCAGGAAGAAATCCAAGTCTTTATGGCCAACTGATTTTAAACAAAGATGCCAAGAACATACATTGGGGAAAGACAGTCCATTCAATAAATGGTGGTGGGAAAACTGGATATGCACATGCAGAAGAATGAAACTAGACCCCTATCTATCTCTAACCATATACAAAAGTCAAATCAAAATGGATTAAAGACTTAAATATCAGTCCCCAAACTATGAAACTCCCAGAAAAAAACATGGGGGAAATGTTTCAGAATATTGGTTTTGGCAAAGATTTTATGGATAAGACCTCAAAAACACAGGCAACAAAAGCACAAATAAACAAATGGGATTATATCAAATGAAAAAGCTTCTGCACAGCAAAGGAAACCATCAACACAGTGAAGAGACAACCTGCAGAATGGGAGAAACTATTTACAAACTATTTGTTTACAAAGGATTAATATTTGGAATATACAGAGAACTCAAACAACTCAACAACAATAAAACAAATAATCTGATTTAAAAATGAGCAAATGATCTGAATAGGCATTTCTCAAAATATACAAGATACACACATGGCCAAGAAATATATATATGAAAAATGCTCAAAATCATCAATCATCAGGGAAATGCAAATCAAAACCACAATGAAATATCATCTCACCCCAGTTAGAATGGCTACTAAAGAAAAAAATAACAAATGCTTGTGAGGATGCAGAGAAAAGGGAATTTTTATATATTGTGGGGAAGGAACATAAATTAGTACAGCCAATATGGGAAATAGTATGGAGGTTCCTCAAAAAACTAAAAATAGAACTACCATATGATTCAGCAATCACACTGCTGGGTATTTTTCTAAAGAAAGAGGATCAGTATGACAAAGAGATATCTGCACTCCCATGTGTATTGCAGCATATTCACAATAGCCAAGATATGGAATCAATGTAAGTGTCCATCAGCAGGTAAATGAATAAAGAAAATGTGGTACATATACCCAATGGAATACTACGCAGCCATAAAAATAACGAAATCTTGTCATTCATGACGTGACCCTTTATGAGAAATAAGGCTCTCCTTTCCAACTTTGTAAACCTCGTCATTCTTCAGTTGACACATCTCTGTTTTGTTATTGATGCCATCTAGTGAATTTTTTATTTTGGTTATTGTATTTTTCAGTTGCAAAATTTCCACTTTTTCTTCTCGATATGTTCTATTTCTTTGCTGGTACCTTCATTTTAATATTTGTTTTGAGAGCATTTTTAATATAATTTCAATGTTTGTGTCACTACAATGACATCTATTGATTGTCCTTTCCCCGTGAGAGTTAAGATTTTTGGTATTCTTCATATGCCAAGTAATTTTGGATTGCATCCTGCATATTTTGAATATTACATTATAACACTCTGGGTCTTATTTAAATCCTATTGAGACTATTGATATTTTTGTTTTAGTGACCAATTAACCTGGGTAGATTGCAAGTTCCTACTTGCCTTTACATAATCTATGGTTCCAATGTCAGTTCAGTTTTGGAAGCATTTGCGATGCTATTCTGATTTGTCTTACATATGTGGCATCCAGTGGTCAGTCCAGGGCCTGGCCAGAAGTCTAATCATTAGCGCAGTTTCCAAAGTCTGTGGCATGCTAATTAGGCCCAGATGAGTCCAGGAATTCATAAATAACTTTATGGGGTGACTGTCTCAAGTCCTTCCCTCTCTGCTATCTCCCTGATGCTTTCTGGTTCCCTGAACCCTCTCTTTGATCCTCCAGCTGGAAACTTTGCACTCCCACGATTGTGCCAAGTCTAAGACCAAGAGATAAGAGAACAGAGAGGTAGCAAAAAGCCATAGGGTTTGACCCTGCCCACTGGATGGTGAGATAAGTCCCTCTTCCTTATATTTTTGGCTTCTGCCAGCTCCTATTGCCAGCTGCTTCAGCTGCTGCAATGGGATTGCTTGCAAGAGAACAGAGAAAAAGAAGAGAAATTCTCTCCACTCTTTCCGAGATTTAGGAGTTCTCTTTCCTGCTCCTTGAGCCAGGCTTCTCCTAGGTTTCTCCTTGTCTGCACCACAAAGCTCACTTCTGAGGTTTGGACTGTGTTGAGTTCAGGTCAGGGGATACAGGAGGAAAATGAAATGGTAAACTCACCATTAATTCTGTGGCACTTTGAATTCTTGTGTCTTTCCCCACTCCAACTATTGCAACTTACTTTTCAAGTAGCTATTCTGTCCAGATTTTATAGTCATGTTCAGTGGAAAGAAAGGGTGGCATGCATTTATTCTTTCTTATCTGTGTGACATCTTACCCAGAACTGGGACTCAAAATGGACTTTTGAAGATTTGGTTACAGTGTCATCTGTCTTAGTCTGTTCAGGCTGCTAGAACAAAAAGTAACATAATCTGGGTGGCTTAAACAATGGAAATTTATTTCTCACAGTTCTGGAGGCTGCGAAGTCTAAGATCAAGGCACTGGTAGATCCGGAGTCTGGTGTGGGCCACTCTCTTGTTCATAAATGCTCCCTTCTCACTATGTCTTCACATGGTGGAAGAGACAAGGGATTTCTCTGAGATCTGCTTTATAAGGTCACTAATCCCATTCACGGGGGATCTGCCCTCCGAAAGGCACCACCTCTGAATATGATCACCTTAGGGGTTGGAATTTCAGCATACAAATTTGGTGGGGAGGAGACATTCAGATCACAGAGTCACCTATGTGGCAACACCTGTGGGGCTGGGGCAGTGTCCTTCAGGATGTAGCACATGCTCTATATCAGTGGCTAATAAGTGGTGTTGTTGCTCCCCCAGGCAGGGTTCATGGGTTCTTGAATCGAGGGGTGAAACTGGAAGTGGGTCCTCTTACTACTTCCCCTAGTGATCCACTCTCAAAATTTTTGCTGCCTGTCCCCACAATTTTAGGTTCTGCTTGTCTAGAGGTCTTAGTTCCAAAGAGAGTGATGCTTCCACCGGCAGACACAACGATGGTTCCATTGAACTGGAAGCTGAGAGGGCCACCTGGCTACTTCGGGCTCCTCGTGCCACTGAATCAGTAGACAAAAGGGGGAGGTGCTGTACTGGCTGGGGTGATTAATTCTGACTATCAAGGTGAAATTATGGGGTTGGAGGAGAGGATGGGTAAATTCACACTTAACAGATGCAGAAGCGGTGTGTGCGCTGTCTGGGGGATGGACACGCTTATAGCCCTGACTCTGCAGTGCAAAGGCAATTTATGTAACCAAAGCATTTGTACCCCCAAATACCCTGAAATTAAAAAAAACACCTTAGCATACTAATCCTCCTACTTTTGTTTATTGTTTGGAGTCCTCAGGTACGTACTTTATGTTTTTGTCCAGATATTTCTTCTGTAATTAGTTTGCAATATGGCTCTAGCGAGCTCACACCATTGTGCTGGACCCAGAAGTTACTTCCTTAATGTTTAAGTCAATGTTTCTCAAACTGTGGGTCATGACCCTTTGCAGGTCACGGAATCAATTTCGTGGATTAAAGATTCGCATTTTTTAAAAGTAAAAACATTAGAGACTAGTCTACATTATATCACATTGCATCGTGTAATCATGTGTAATAAAAGTAAGTTATTTATTTAGAAAAAGGATAAGTTGGGGGTGAGGAGTATGTTGGAATAGAGAAGATTACCCAGGGTGTCTCTTAGTACTCTACCATCTTGTGATTGTACGTCAAAGGAAAACGACAGCAACCCAATTCAGGCAGGGCGGCTAGTGGACTGGAAATGAAGGTTTGGGTCACTCCACCAGGCAAAGGCCAGGACCAGATGAGGTGGGTGCTAAAGGCCAAGTCAATATGGGTTGGGTAGTGGGGAAGGTAGTTATACACAGAACTATAAACGCCAGCCATGACCACGTGACCAGGTGTAGAAATAGATGGTCATAGTTATGAGTCTTCCTTAATTTGATATGAATATATATATAAAAACCACATAGTTTTAGTTTCTTCCTCTCTCTCCCCTTATTATGTAACATTAGATGTGTTAATAGCAGTTACCTTTATATCTCAATATTAAAACTACGAGATATCAACGGAATAGTGTGAATCAGCTGAGAGAAGAATGAACACCATCCAAGACAAAAAAAGGGTATTGTATTCTCTTCTGGGGAATGGGTTGGCATGTTTTCAGTTTTACCTGGGAGAGATGCATGGCCTTGTTGGTCTCGCTTTGGAGGTTAAGTATGGTGTGAAGAGGTGTGTATGGCTGCGGGTCGAAAGGGGCAGACTGCGCTGGCTTTGTGATGTGCTGACTTGGTTAGGCTACATTTCCCAGAGCTCCCTTTTTGGTATTTTCCAGTTAGGCTGAGCCACAGGAGAGAGCCTTGGGGGCGATTTGGGGGCGGCGGGGTGGGGGGGGAGTAGCAACTGCTTAGACACTCACACATGTTATCATTCACTCCATGGGTTCTGCAACTGCCCCCCCCCCGGGTCCCCCTTTACCTTCTCCAACTCCTGGACCAGCCCCATGGTAAAGGCGCTGGCGCCATCAAGGCACCTGCACCACCAAGGTGGGAGGCCACAAGAACAGACGTGGGCTTCAGTCCGTCCCTGTGCACTCCAGCTTGTGCCTGTGGGTTCCAGCTTGTTCCTTGCTCTCCCAGACTTTACACACATCTCCCCTCCCTGACTTCCTGCAGCTGGGATCTTCACGTTCCAGCGTCAGACTCAAAGACAACAACCCAACAGAGCCTGTTTAACCAGCTCACCAATGGCACAAGATCAAATCCGGTAACAAGTCCCTTCCTGGTGACTTATCTATCTGTAGATCTATCCTAGTGGTGCTGCTTCTCTGAGTCCTGATGCATAGACACACCAAATTCTGGTCACTTCAGAAGCACGGCCCTCCAAGCAGACACCTGTGTGACTGTAGGGGACAGCTTTTGCTTCTCCCTGTGCAGTAACCATTCTCTTCTATTCGGGTAACGGTACCCCTATTTTTCCTTTGTGGAACCCTTGTTTGGCCCCTGTGGTTTGGGGTAAGACCCCCTCTTCTAGCTCCGGGAATGGGCGTACGCTCCATGTCTGGCGAGTGGGGGTATATTGAACCCCTGGGCACTGGTTGGTTCTGAGACAGATTCATGGTATAAATCTCCCACTGTGGCCGATTTCAAGCTACCCATGTGATTTTAACCAAAATTCTTGAAAAATTTAACAATCGGCTCTTGCCCCAACCCCTAACACAGATTTGTTGAATGCGTGAATGAATGAATGAATGAAATTAGTCCCACAAAGCTGAGTCTCCTCTGCCTGTGCCTATCCGTGAAACACTCTCTGTCCGTCTGCAGCTGCATTTTTTAAGTGCAAAAGTCCAGCATTTTCCATCAAGTAAAATGTATTCAGTGTAAAGGAATATTCTATGGGTAAAACTCCGCCATTTTCCCCTGGTGTTAAAACATACTTTCTAGTGTGTAATTAGAGTTTTGCACACTGTGAGTGGTGACTCATTGGAGTGGTTCGTGAGATCAGTTTAGAAGGTCATAACTAGCATTTTTCCAAATTAATTAAGTAGGAGAGAAGAGAAATTTCAGAGTATCGGAGTGTGTCTCCAGCTGTGTTGTTTTGGGAGAATTTTGTTGTGTGGATGTATCCCGGTTGTGTTGTAAAATGACGCTCTTACAGTCCCCAAACTTTGAAAGTCACTGTGGTTGACAGCAATGTGTTTTAGTTTAGTAGCTTTGTTTTGTTTTCCATGTCCTTATTTGTAAAATTTTTTTCTCAGACTTTCCTAAGTCTCTGTCTCCCATCCCCCAGGGACCTGAAGGGTGAAGACCACTGAGCTCCCAGATTTGAGGAAAGGGGATTCCTAGAGAGGCCTGGCTGGCTTGGAGGTCAGGGAACTTCCTGTTCTGGTCGGCCCCACCCCCTTGCCCAACTCCCTTGGCCGTGAGTGCCAGTCTAGCTGCCCCCACCCGGGGACAGCATGGTGGGGCAGGGAGCATATGGGGTAGCTGCTTGCTGCCCTCCATCCTCCCTCTGTGTAGGGGGACAGCCCCTCGCTGACCCTTGAGAGCCAGAGTGAGGGTGGGGGAAGGTTGGAGGTAAGGCCAGACCCAGGCCATCAGTGAAGTCACATGACCTGCCAGGAACCCCCTCTCTAGACTAGTGGGCTGAACTAATTACATCGTAAATTGTTTTCCATTTTCTGCCTAGAACCCTGTTCTGGACACTATGGCATGAGCTCATTAAACCTGCACCACAGCCCTCTGCCTGTGTGTGTGTGTGTGTGTGTGTAACGCGTGTGGAACAGCATGAGGCAAATCAGTATTTGATGAATGAGTGATAAATGAATGAATGAATGAGTGCCTACAGGCAGGGACTGCAGTCCCCTGATACTGCGGTGGACGGCATTTTACAGACAGACAGATAGCCCTGGAGCTGGGAGGTCACTTGAACAGGGTCACACAGGCAGGAAGCCACAGTCATGGCTAGACACTGGAGGTCCAAGCAGATGACTGCTGTGCTTAACCACCCCCTGCCCCCCGACTTCACAACAACCCTGGGGTGTAATAAGAAGTCAGTTATGGCCGGGCGCGGTGGCTCACGCCTGTAATCCTAGCACTCTGGGAGGCCGAGGCGGGCGGATTGTTTGAGCTCAGGAGTTCAAGACCAGCCCGAGCAAGAGCGAGACCCCGTCTCTACTAAAAATAGAAAGAAATTATATGGACAGCTAAAAATATATATAGAAAAAATTAGCCGGGCATGGTGGCGCATGCCTGTAGTCCCAGCTACTCGGGAGGCTGAGGCAGGAGGATCGCTTGAGCCCAGGAGTGTGAGGTTGCTGTGAGCTAGGCTGACGCCACGGCACTCACTCTAGCCCGGGCAACAAAGCGAGACTCTGTCTCAAAAAATAAAAAAGAAGTCAGTTATAATAGTGATAATAATATAATGGCTAACCCTTATAATAACATAATGGCACCTCCTAAGTTTTTTATAAATTTATTCATTGCATAGAATTCCTCATAGCACTTTGCCCCTATATTTTTATAATCCAGAAGAAAAAGGATTTGAAAAAGTATAGCATTTTGTTCAGTTTTAACTAAATACAAAAATGAACACCAGGATTACTGACATGTTAATATGCTGGACTGAAAAGTTCATAGAAACTGTCTGGCTGTCGAAACCGGTGACTCGATTCACAAGTGCTGCTCTGTGTGCTCCGTGTACTTCAGACAGGTTATCTTTGGAGGTTGTGTCTGTTGATCTGCCCGTTTAGAGAGGAGGAAATTGAGGCGCAGAGCGGCACCATCACGCAGGGCGCCAAGCTGGGATTAGGCGCCTGGCACCGAGGGCTCTGAGCTGCTGGATGCAGAGTCCTCTGAGCACCTCCTCTGTGCCAGGGTTTGTGCTGGGCACTGGGTGACAGCTGTGACCCTGAACAGGTTCACAATGTGAAAGTTTCAGAGAGAGAAAGGTACGCAGGGTGGTGAGATTGGGTGGGGACTGTGGGTCATTCAGCCGTAGTGGTCAGGGAGGGCTGCTCGGAGGAGGAGACACCTGGCTGAGACCTGAGGGCTGAGAAGGAAGCAGCCTTGCAAAGTTTGGGCGTAGGGTGTCCCAGGCAGAGGGGACAGCAAGCACAAAGGCCTGAGGTGGGAACAAGCTTGGTGTGTTTGAGGAACAGAAAAGAGGAAGTGAGACTGAGGCGGGGAGGGAGGAGGAAGGGGAGAGGAGGTTTGGGATGGGGGAGGGTTTCCCAGCAGCATAGGAGCCTCAAGAGCGGAGAGTGGCACATGGGATGTGGTCTCCCAAGTGGGGTCCACTGTTGGCCCCTCATCCTGGCTTCTGAGGAGTCCGAACACCCCTTCCCCTCCTCCTCCTCCTCCTCCTCCTCCTCTTCTCAGGCAACATCTGCCCCTCCACTTCCCCCGCAAGGTCTACAGCCCAGCTCCAGCTCTCCTTTTGCTAAACGGGCTCACGGGTTCCTTCTGAGCAGGAAGGAAGATGGGGCTCTTTGTGTGCAGCCCCTGCCTGTAGGCATTCATTCATTTATTTGTGTGTTTATCCGCTCATTCAGCAAATATCAATTTGCCTTGGGTCTTTGGCCCTGTCCAGTCCCTCAGCCTGAAACACTGACTTCTTATTCCAATATTGTCTCTTCCCAGACCTTCCCCGAGCACCCCAGCTAACTTAGCCCCCACCGGCAGCAGCTGAGCTGCTCTTCATGCTAAAACAGGGGCAGCTGGTGCTCCCAGGGGCTCTCTCTGTATATGAGGTAACAATGCCCAATGGGCATTCATTTACCCTCATTTTCCTTTGGGAACCCTCTTTCCCTTCGCTTAGCCTATGTGGTTTGGACAGAGCCAACCCCATCCCCCAGATCCAGAAATGAGCACATCATTCGGGCAAAGCCACGGAGAGACAGCTGCAGCACTGTCACTGAAACCGTTGGGAAGGCAGATTTTGTTCTGCCGTGGTTACTTATCTGTGAGGCTGTAAGGCTGGAACTGCTGGAGGTCATCTTTGTCCCTAAGAGAGAACCTGCATGAATATGAAATCAGTGTGGAGGAAAGCAGAGGGGAGAAGGGGAGAGAAGCAGCGTCTTGAGTATATTGGTTAAGCACCTGGATCCAGCCACACCTGAAATTCAAACTCCCCCAGACTTTCCATTATAAGAAGCAATAAATCGCCTTTGTGCTCAAGCTAGTTTGTGTTTCAGTCACTTGTGCTAGAAGGCTTGAGTGATAATAAAATCTCAAAGATAGGCAGGCAGTGAAGGTTAGGTACTTTCCTCTGGAGGGATGTGGCCAGTTGTTTCCTTCTCTCAGAAACCACTCCCCCTCTAGGGGCCCCTATTCTAAGAAGCCCGAGTGTTTGAAGTTTGTTCAGCCTGAGGCATAAAAGCAAACGCAAAATGCTAGGCGAGAGTGACTACAGAAACAGCCACATGGCCAGCGCCAGGAACTGGGAATCTGCATTATTAATAAGCAAATCCACTTTCCTTTACTCTGCTTATTTGTAATTAGAGCCCTCATTTTATTAGCCTGTTTACATGTGTTCAGGAAAAGTAATGTAGGGCAAAAAAAAAAAAAAAAAAAAAAAAAAGTTCTCTGTCTCTTTAAAACTTCCCCCACTTTTTGGAAACTTTTGAGGTCTGCATTCCTGCCTGGGGGCAGATGGTCGGGAGGCAGAGGCCCAGGGGAATGTCTTTCTTTCTTTGTGTTACAGAGGATAGCTCTGCTGAACTGTCAGCTCAGGGTGGAGGTCTGGGTGGGTCTCCCAGGTGGGGAGAGGTCACAGGCTTTGTCTTCAGCAGACATGAGAGAATTAGAACCATTAGCAACAATAGCCTAGAACTGAGGGCCCTCCCTTTAAAAGCTCTGGATTTCTGCTTATGTTAAGGACATTTTGGATTTTGAGACTGCCATTTTTCCTCTTTGACCGGGAAAGTAATAAACTTCTCTTTCCTTCTCCTCAACCACTTATCCTCATTCTGATGTGGCCTCATGGACAAGTGCTGAGTTCTTGGTAACAGTAACCTCAGCCTCTGAGTTGTCTAAGCAACTCCCATCTCTAAGCTCCCATGTCTAAGCTCTCCCATCTCCTTGTTAGTGATTGGTTCTGGAGGGGGCTGTGACATGTGACATGCCAAGAAGATGCAAGGGGGAGTCTGCTGGGGGCTGGTCAGCAGGAGGCTTCTGGGATAAAACATTTTGCTCTTAAAAAGTAATGCAGGAGGTGGGGTGCAGTGGCTCACGCCTGTAATCCTAGCACTCTGGGAGGCCGAGCTGGGAGGACTGCTTGAGGCCAGGAGTTTGAGACCAGCCTGAGCAACACAGCAAGACCCCATCTCTACAAAAAAATAGGAAAAGTTAGCTGGGTGTGGTGGCATGAGCCTGTACTCCCAGCTTCTCAGGAACCTGAGGCAGGAGGACCGCATGAGTCCAGGAATTTGAGGTTGCAGTGAGCTATGATGATGCCACTGCCCAGTAGCCCCAGCAACAGAGTGAGACTCTGTCTCAAAAAAAAAAAAAAAAAAAGTAATGCAGGAGAAAGAAATTTTCTTTTTCTGCCTCCCAGAAAAAATGTGGCAGTGTGAGGAGGCATTAACTGGCATAAAATGAGACTCTTTCAAACTCTTGCTCTAAAGCAGAATTACAAGAGAGTCATATGTTTTTGTTGTCCCTTCCATCTGCATGGGAGAAGAGGGGGTGGTAATAATATTCTTCTGGTTTAACAAAGAAAAAACTCATAAATATTTATCTTTTCAGAATCTACGTGCCCATTTAAGTATTATTCCCGGGGCAATAAATTATTAAGTAAGGCAAGAAATCAGAATTACAGATGTTGGAAGGTTAACGTTTCCTTTGACAAGACATACTAATGATCTCTGAAGTCCCTGTGGCCTACAAAGATTATTTGCAAGAAGAGTTTTGTGATGCTGAGGAGTGTCTGACTTTGTGTGGCTACAAAGAAAGAGATCATTTTGCTCCTTAACTTTCTGCAATTTCTTTCACCAGCACTTAAAAGAGCCAATAATCCTCAATAACTAGAATCCCATTGGTTAGTACCAAGACCAAAATCAGAAAGGACAAACACTTAAAATATGGAAAGGAAATGGGCAGAGTATGTTTTTAGCAAAAGGAAATATAAGGTTGTCATGCTTTGCATCTGTAGGAAATGATGGCTGGGACTGTGGCAGCCATATTGCCAGCACGAGGAAGGATGTTGCTGACATGCCAACATGCCAAGGGGTCTGACTCTATGAGGACACCATTTAATTGGTGCATTGACCACTGTAGACCCTCCCTATCTTCGTAGGACTAGTTGGTTTTTTTTTTTTTTTTGAGACAGAGGCTCACTCTGTTGCCCGGGCTAGAGTGAGTGCCGTGGCGTCAGCCTAGCTCACAGCAACCTCAAACTCCTGGGCTCAAACAGTCCCTACTGCCTCAGCCTCCTGAGTAGCTGGGACTACAGGCATGCGCCACCATGCCCAGCTAATTTTTTCTATATATATATTTTTAGCTGTCCATATAATTTCTTTCTATTTTTAGTAGAGACAGGGTCTCGCTCTTGCTCAGGCTGGTCTCGAACTCCTGAGCTCAAACGATCCACTCGCCTCGGCCTCCCAGAGTGCTAGGATTACAGGTGTGAGCCACCGCGCCCGGCCAGGACTAGTTGTTTTTTAAAATAATAAAGGCCCTTATTTTTTAAGATGTTTCTTGCTTTCTTACTTGCAGCCAACATTATCTTATGTGATGCACCCCGGGGGAGGGATGCACACAAGATGGGCAAACCAGTGCTGGCCTAGGACCGTAAGCAGTGTGGCCCATTCAGTGTTCAGACCGGCACCCTCACTGTGCGTTGTCCCAGCTGTCAGCATTGACAGTTTCTTCTCTAGTCCAGGCCCTGTCACTGCTGTGCATGACAGTGTTGATTATGGTCTCCATATTCTATAGAAAGGAGCAGTGAAATTTTTTTTTTCCAACTTTATCCACCAACCACAAAATTTAACTGAGGTCACTCCCAGCACATACATGTCATCCATCCTGATAATTTAACAGTAAAAATATCAGAACCATGATTGCCTCTGGGGGTAGAGTTTGGGGCTGAGGATTATCCAGGAAGGGACATAAGGGAATTTAATGGGGCAAGAGCAATGTTCTTTATCTTAATAGGCGTTTGTAGTTTAAAGCAGAAGTGTATGCTTATTGCATAAATGTACGCATTGGTCAAAACTCAGCAAATGCCTGTTGAAGAGACGTGCATTTCACTGCATACAAATTTCACCTCAAAAAATAACTGCAAACATTGAACTCTAGTTATGATATGAATGCTGAAATGTTTAGAGGTAGAGTACCGATGTCTGCTTTAAAAGCCTTCACTCTGACTTTCTTTAAAGTACATCATGTTTTTTTTCTTTCTTTCTTTTTAAACCCTTAGTTGGTACCAATCTTTAAAATACATTAAAGAAGTGAGAAGGATTGATGAATAAATAGAGGATGGACAGGTAGACATACGATAAAGCAGATTTAGAAAAATGATAACAGCGGTAGAATCACCGTTACACCCGTATACTCGTTCCATGTAAAATTTATTCGACTTTTCTGTAGGTTTGAAAGTCTTCATATTAAAAAGTTGGGGGAACATAAAATCCCACCTATTGCAGGTACCCAAAATAATCATGGCTCAAACCAGGCAGCAAACTCTCTTTCTCAGAGACAGCCGAGCCGGGCCCCTCTCCCCGGCTGTTGTGCCACCCAAGGATGTCATCCCCAGCGGTTCAAGGCCACCATGTCCACATTCCAGGGCAAGAGAGGAGAAAGCAAGAAGAAACGGAGAATCTATCTATTATTGAAAGTAGCAAAGATAACAAATAGAAAAGCTAAAACCGGTGATGATGACTATCAACGACAGCCCACATACTGCCCTGTGGGCCAAGCCTGCTCTAAGTGCGTTGCGGGAATTGGCTTGTTCACTCCTCGCTGCAACCTGAAGACGTTATTCTCACCTGCAGATGCGGACACCAGGACGCGGGGAGGCTGAGTGGTGTCATTACATCAGAAGGGGCACGGTACCAAACGGAACCTCCCCTTCCAGGCCAGGAAGTCAACAGAGAATGGCTCTGTGGGTAACACCGACGAATCACGAAACAGTGGCATAAACATCTTGTTAAGAACTGTGGAAATGCCGAGAGCACGTGGCAGCACAGGGTGGGTGATGCGCCTCTGCCGCCGGAGGAAGGAAGCGGAGGATGGGGAGAGATGGGCATCTGGGCACTGCAGTGACACCAGCGCGACAGGCGTGCAGGACATGAGGCTGGAAGCCATGGATCTTGGAACCCGCAGGGCTTCCTCTCGAGACCCTAAGTGTCAGCATGTCTCATTCATGTGCGTGTCCACACCCCGCCCCCGATATCTGGGCAGAGGGACAATAACATCAGAGCCAATGATCGGGGTTTGGGGGCTGCCACTGGAGCCTGGACATCGTGCCTGCAGAGAGGGCTCCAGCTTGGCAGCACGAGGCAGGAAGAGTCCACGTGGGCACAGCCAGCCGGAGGCCTTGCCAGCTCTCCACAGCCAGAGCTGAGTGACAGCCCCACCACCGACAACAGGAGGCGTCCGTGAAGCACGTGCTCTGTGCTGGGCACTCTTCTAAGCACGACATGCGTAGCCTCCACTAAATCTTCCTGACAGTAAGGATGAGGTGGGTACCAGTACTAACCCCATTTCACATATGAGGAAACCGAGGCACAGAGCGATGACCCCATGGAAGGCAGTGGAGACCTGTCTATGAACTTCCCACCATGAATGATCACCATAGAGTAAAATGTCCTTAAAGGAGTTGATGGCAGGGTAGGGACCGTGCAGCCAAGGCAGTTTGCTGGGTGAGCTAAGTGTCCACCTGGATTTCCAGCCCTGCCCCGTGCTGGCCGTGAGGCTATTGGCAAGTGATCATCCCTCTCTGAGCCTCAGTTTCCCAGCTGTAAAATGGGGACCGTTGTCCCCAAGCCCACAGGCTGGCGTGAGGACCCGATGAGAACAAAGCACGCTTGTCTTTGTTAAGGGGCAAGTGGCATCGCCTACTTCCCACTCCTGCGATGTCATTACATTACCCAGTTCTCAGTTGGAGACAAATCAAAGGGCTATGAATAGCCGTGTCTTGGTTTCTCCTGAATGCGTTAAATATGACTTGGCATCTTGCCCAGGCTTCCTGTCAGGGTGGTGGGCGAGGACTGTTTTGCAGAGGTCTGACAGGTGTCAAGGTTATGGTCACGTGCAGATGCATGAGGCAGGACTCAAAAGGAGCCCTGGCTGTCCCGGGCATCAGGTGTCATTGTCCCAGCCCTCACCATCCAGCCGTCAGCCTCTTTGCCTGGACCCACCCCTCTGGCCCCGCCGGCCTTAGGTCGGTCTGCTCACAAGGGAGTCCTGGGAAGGTTGTGCCAGGCAGCAGGTGGAGGGCAGAGGACAGAGGGGCGGGCCTGTGGCAGCTGAGTGCGCTGGGCTGTCCTGAGTTCCCCAAGTCTGACCTCAACCCTGGCTCAGGAGCAGGACCCTGGGGGCAGCAGATGCAGACTCTGGACCCCTCTGCCTGGGTTCAAGTCCCAGCTGCCCCATATGTGACGCCAGGCTTAGCTATGCTCGCAGTGCCTCAGTTTCCCCACTGTGAAATGGAGATAATGACAATGCCTACCTCACAGCGTTCCTGGAGAGATTAAATGATGATGATGATGATTTCTTGACATTCAGAATAATATCAGACCCCGAGTATCTGTTCTGAATCAGGGTTTGCTATTATTAATATTACTATTTTTCTGCTGGAACCATGTGGGAGTTAAGAGCAAGGACTCTAGAGCCAGCCTGGCTGGGTTCAATTCCCAGCCCCACGACTTGCAACCAGTGTAAACTTGGACCTGGGTTTAACACTTCTGTGCCTCAGTTCCCTCATCTGTAAAATGGGAGTGGTGATTATTTATACCTCATAGGGTGTCACAAGGGTAAGATACGTCAGCGCTCGCTGCGTACTTAGCCCAGTGCCCGGCACACAGTAAACACTGCATTGCTGTTGCCGCCACTGATGCTGTTTCTGCTACAAGAGGTGTGCTCACCTCCCACTGCGGTTGCTGAGCTGCTGCGATGGGACCCTGCAGCTGACGAAGGACATCTCCTCTCCTCTTGGGAAGCACCTGCTTGAGGATTAAGGTGATGCAGGAAAAAGTAGAGTAGGGACGTGGAGGAAGGCAACCTTAGGGGACACTGTATGTGCACCTGGACCTAACTGTGCCTGAAGTGGAACCTGTCCCTGGACTTCTCACTTCCAAGAGCCAGTGAATTCTTTCTTAGCTCACACCACTTTGCCTGGATTTCTGTTACTTGCAGCGAATGTTCTGATACCGAAGGCAATCGGAAGGCTCAGATAATAGGTAGGGAAGACAGGTGAGGGGGCGGGGGAAGCTAAGGAAAGGAACAGAAGTGACACAACTTGAGAAGAGTAGACTGCGTGGGGGCAGGTGCCTCCTGGGTTAGAGCCCCAGCCGTCACCGTCCGCCTGCGGTAACACACTTGCACACAAGGGCACTTTCGCTCCTCCTTGCGTGCGTTTTTGCAATGTGACTTCACCACTCTTCCCAGCAAGAGATGGAGTCTGTTTCTCCACCCCTCGAATCTGGGCTGACCTTGTCACTTGTTTGGGCCCACAGAACACGGTGAAAGGGAGGCTGTGCTGGTTCCAAGCCTGGGCTTCAAGAAACCTTGTAGCTTCCATTTACTCATCATGACCTCGTGAGCATGCCTGGGCTACCCTGCTGGAAGAAGAGAGCCCAGAGGCTCCCGAGACAACGGCCACTCAGCCCCCTGAGGCAGAGTCCTCCAGATACCCAGAGCCGGCCACAGATGCGTGAGTGAGCCCAGCCTGTATTACCAGCCCACAGAATGGAGAGATAAATACATCACTGTTGTCTTAAGCCACTAAGTTTGGGATGGTTCCATAGACCACAGTAGCTAGCCGCTACATCTGGTTCAACTCAGTCTTGCCCAGGGGCCTTCCAAAACCCTGAGCTTCAGGTCACATGGCAAGCTGAGGCCTCCACATCCCAGTCCCTGGGGATATGGCGCCAGTTGTGAGACTGGGCCTCAAGTGGCCTTGCAACTCCAATTCCCTTTCTTGGACCCCTGCCACCACCTTGTGGACAAGCCTGGGTGGGCCTGCGGGGGAATGAGAGACCACATGGAGGAGAACCCTGTTGCCCCAGCTGACAACAGCTGGTCCAGCCTAAGAGAGCCAACTCCCAAATAAGTGAGGGACCCCAGCCGAGATCAGCAGAGGCAACCCCAGCCCGCTGCTAATCAGAGAAGCATGAAAGATCCCAGCTGACACCCGAATTACCCAGCCAATTTGTAGACGTGTAAGCAGTAATAAATGCTTACTATTATAAATCTCTGATGTGGGGGATATTCTGTTTTGCAGCCATGACTGATAGACTAACTTTGTATCCATGGGCAAATGAATTCACCTCTATGGGCCTCAGTTTCTTCCCATGAAAAAGAGGAATCCTTTGGGATGGTCCTGAGGATGCCACAAGCTCATGACCCTAAAGCTCTTGGCACAGAGCCTGGCCTGGCCATCTAAGCCCATTTGGGCTGCTGTAAAAATCACCAGGGGTGAGATGGCTTCAACAACAAACGCGGATTTCTCACAGCTCTGGAGACCGGCAAATCCAAGATCAAGGTGCCGGCAGAACCGGTGTCTGGGGAGGGCCTGCCCCCTGGTTTGCAGATGGCCATCTTCTCGCTGTGTCTTCACGTGGCAGAGAGCAGAGAAAGGAAAGGCACTTCAGTGTCTCTTGTAAGGACACAAAATCCCAGCACGAGGGCTCCACCCCATGACCTAATTACTTCCCAAAGGCCCCACCTCCTAACATCATCCCATTGGGGGGTTAGAGTTTCATCATATGAATTTTGGGGTGACACAAACATGTGGTCCATACACTGGCAAAGAGTGAGGACTCAACTAATGGAAGTTGTTTAAAAAACAGGTAAAATGAAAGGCAGAGAGACAGGTGACAAACACCCTTCCCACCACGAATCTCCTTGCCTCGTCCCGACAGCTACGGGTCATTTTAAAGTAGATGCCCAGTAGCCTGTAGGTCCCCAGCCTCTTAGCTTTTAATATCACCAGCACAGAGACATTCTGTGGCGGGAGAGCCAAGAAGTGGGAAGAAGTGCCGAGACCCGGAACACTGAGATCTACCTGCTCAGGGAAGCTGGCAGCGCACAGTTGCAACAAGCTCTGGACTCAGTTAAACCTGGATTCTGATCCAGTCTCTGCCACTTATCTGCCTTGTGACACTGAACAACCACTACAGCCATTCTGAGCTGCCATTTTATTCCTATAAAATGAGGATCATCGTACCTACCTCCTGGGATTATTGCTCATTCATTTCTTCCTTCAGTCAGTCAACATACGTTTATTTATTGATTGATTTTTGAGACAGAGTCTTGCTCTGTCTCCCAGGCTGGAGTGCAGTGGTGTCATCATATTTCACAGCAACTTCAAACTCCTGGACATAAGCAATCCTCCTGCCTCAGCCTCCTGAGTAGCTGGAACTATAGGCATGTGCCACCATGCCCGGCTAATTTTTCTATTTTTAGTCGGGAAGGGCAGGCCTCACCACGGCTCCCGCTTGGTGGTGAAAGTTTCTCATTGTCCACTTGGCCACCTGCAAAGTGGCTGCTACTCCCTGCCCCAACCTGGGGGCTCCCCCAACCCGTACCTGTGGGGGGCTCCACCTTATCAGAACCACCATTTTAAACGGACATGAGATCATATCCCTCCACTGCTCAAAACCCTGCTATGGCTCCCACTTCACTTCAAATAAAATCCCAAGCCCTTCTCCGAGCCTGCAGGGTCCTAGGGGGTCTGGCCTGCCCCTGCTACCTTCCTGAAGCCTCTTCCACAACGACTGCCTCCCCGCCCGGGGCAGCTCCATCCATGAAGCAGACCCCCACCCCAGAGCCCTCATATATATGCCGCTTCGGCCTGGAACCGCTTTGGGGAGGCCAAGTAACGGCCTCCCCGAGACTCCACTCTGACCTCCCGCACCTGCGAACATGTCAGCACCGGCACCCTCCAAGGGAACGTGCGTAACGTCCCCAGAGTTGCACATCAGGAGGGAAGAAGCGGATGCTTATCCTCCAGCTCCTGTCCCTCGAGGCCACGGACTGCTCTCTGGGGGCACTGACTGCCCAGCCTGTCCCCCCGAGTGGCCCAGCAGACTCCCAAGGTGAGTTAGGAAGCCCCCGGCACACACTAGAACCATCCCTGTGACTGCTGAAGCCGCAGGGACTTCCCAGGCAGGCTGGGGGACAGGGGTGGGTATATTACTTGTCTATTGCTGCATAACAAATTGCCACAAATTCAGTGGCTTCAGACAGCACACATTTACGATCTCAGTCTGTGTGTGTCAGGAGTGCAGGTGTGGCTCAGCGGGGCCCTCTGCTCGGGGTCTCAGGTGGCCACCGGGCTGCATTGGCACCTGGGGGCTCCACTGAAGTTCATTCAGGTCATTGACAGAGTTCATTCCCCTCTGGCTGTGTGACTGAGGGCGCTGGCTTTCTGCTGGCTGTCAACTGGAGGTCACTGTGAGGTCCTGGAGGCCACTTGCAGTGCCTAGAGGCTGCCTGCAGCTCCTTGCCGCGGGGGTTCCCTCAGCACGGCTGAGACCGAGTCTCCGATGATTTAACCCAGGCTGGGGGTGACGGCCCCGCACTCCCACCAGGTGCCATAGGTTAGAAGCAAGGTCACAGGCCGGGTCCACACTGAAGAGGAGAGGATCACACAAAGGCATAGGCACCAGGAGGTGGGGGGCACTGGGGTCCCCTAAGGGGTTGCCTGCCACAGTGGGGCACGGACAGCCTGGGCTGTGCCGTGGGACCGTGCCTGGCTGTCGCTGCTGCTCCTCCAGCTACCGCACAATGGGGGCTGCTGTGGGCGTGGGACACTGCGGGGTTTGCTGGGAGCCAGGCTTGGGTGGGGCACAGGCCTCAGTGCAGCCTCCCATCGCCAGCCCCTTCCCAAGATCACTGAGTGACCCCAGGCAGGTTACTCAAACCTCTGTGCCTCCATGTTCTCAGCTGCAGAACAAGGTTAACAGCGACCCCAGCCTCACGGGCGGCTGTGCGGCCGCAAAGCTCACGAAGGGCTTGAGTTTCGGCCACACCAGGAAGTCCAGAAACATTTGCTATTGTTACTGCCTTTCTCTGCCTCTGCTTCCCCCCTTCAGTTCCCAGGGAACGTTCCCTCACCCTGCAGGCATCCTTGAGTCTCTGGGCTCCATGCGAAGACTCACGTGTTTTGGCAACAGTGTCTGGTAGCAAGGGGTGAGTTTCCGGGAGAGTTTCACATCTGTCCTGTCATTGCTTCGCAGTGGACTATTATAGAGTGACAGATTTTAAAGGGCATGAATATTTGATTTCTCACTCTACACTTGGCTAAACAGTGTATACAGTTTCTGGGAATAGCCACCGGCCGGCTGAGCCAGGTGTGGCATCTTGTCCCAGCAGAGTGGCTGTCTCCCCTTTCCAGGTCCGAGGGGGCTTGCTGTGCCGCGAGGGCTGGGAAGGCTGGCGTGTGCCTGGCGGCCCTAGGTCTGGACCTCTCCGGCAGCCCCTCTGACTGGGGGCTCGGCTGGGCCCTCAGGCCTCGGCACAGTGGGGAGGGTGGGGGAGGGACAACCAGCAGGGCCCAGTGCAGATCTGGGGGCCTGGGCGCTGCCAGCTCACACCCCCATCGCTACGATTTACCACGCTTTGAGGACCCCGCGCCCCAGAATGGCCTCTTCCCTCCGTCCCTCTGAGAGCACCGGCCTTGAGCCAGGCAACCTGGGTTTGAACCGGAGCCCCACCCTCCGGTTACTGAATGGCTAGTCTTGCCTCAGTTTCCTCGTCTGTGGAAGGGGATCACTCAGGAGTTGACAGAGCAGGACCTGAAATGGGGACGAGCGCTGTCACCCTTGGCTAGTGCCAGGGACCTGTTTTGGGTCACACACTCGTTGCACCCCGAGCTGGGGCGGGCTGGGGAGCGGGAGCCGCGCACGGGGCGCCGGGCAGTGAAGGCACAGGAGGCAGGTCCCCTGGGCACTGAGGGCTGCTTTATTTCACCAGCACCACCCAGTCTCTTCTCCTGCCCCGGGAAGGGCGGCAGAACCTGAGCAGCAGCCCTGCCAGGGCCAGCACAGTGCCCGTGAGCAGCACCAGCTTCAGGCCCGTGAGGACAGAGCCCGCCTTCCACCGCGGGGTCCCCCCGGCCTCCTGCAGCTGCGCCTCGTCCCAGTCCCCTTTGTTCTGGGCCTGCAGTGCCTCCGGGCTGGGCCTGGGGTTGAACTGGGCCATGAGCTCCTGCTGCACGAAGCATCTGTAAGTGGCTGGCTGGAAGATCTGCAGCTGCCGGCCGCCCGTGGAGCGGTCCAGCAAGGTGTTGACGGCCTTGCCCGAGAGCTGGTGCTGCCACGTCAGGGGCGTTTCGTCAGCTTCCCAGATGACTGGCCTGCGAGGAGGACAAGATCAGCTGCAGGGCCCCGGGGAGAAGTGGGGACCGATGTCAGATGTCCGAAGGGAGGTGGGGACAGCAGCGCCCTCCTCCCCCAGGGAGCAGCAAACGCAGTGCCCCCCCATGGAGCACCACGCAGCTGTCAACAGGGAGGTGGGGGCAGCACACGGAGCTCCCAGAGCTGGCCCCTCACTGGCTGGGCGACCGGGCAAACGCCTCCAGCTCTTGAGCCATTTCCTCATCTGAACACGGGAGTGAGAGGATGCAGTGACCCCAAAGGGTTATCTACAGGAACAGGTGAGCACACTCCCTAAAAATGTGTGCCCCTGCCCTCTCTGTCCCCGTCCCCCACAAGCCACCTGGTCTTGCCCTCCCCAGCCACACTGGTCTCCCAGATGTTCCTCTGATGCAGCCTCAGCCCTGGCTGTTCCCTCTGCCTGGAAGGCTCTTCCTCGGCCCGAGTGGCCCCCTCCGCTCCCAGTCCTGGTCAAAGGCTCCTTCTGAAAGGAACCTTCCCTGGGCTCCCATTTACAACTTTATTCCCCCATCCCCACCCCTGTTATCCCTCCCTGCACTCATCACCTCCTAAAATGCTGTATATTTTGCACATCTTAAAATACTACATATTTCTTGCTCCACAAGGACAGGGATCTTTGTCCGTTTCGTTCTTCACTGTTTCCCAGGTCCCCAGCACAGTGCCTGGCATATAAATGAGCAGTGAAGATGTGTTCAGTGAGTCAATGAACCAGGCACACAACACGCCCGGCGAGGACATTCAACATAGCAAGAGCAACACACAGCAGCAACAGCCCCCACTGGTGCAGACTGCGGAACTGTGTGTCAGACGCTGTGACAAGCGCTTTGCCGTCAGCAGCCTCCCTAAACATCACACTGACCCCATGAGGCCAGGGCTAGCAAGATCCCTGTGCTGAGCTGGATAATGCCCCCCTGAAATTCATGTGCTTCCCAGAACCTCAGAATGTAACCTTAGTTGGAAATTGGGTTATTGCAGATGTAATTAATTAAGATGAAGTCATGCAGGAGTAGGGTGGGCCCTAAATCCAATGTGACCGGTGTCCTCTGAAGAGAAGGAGAAGAGACACAGAGATACAGACCACAGGAAGAATGCCAGGTGATGACAGAGGCAGATGTTGGGGTGAGGCAGCTACAAGCCAAGGGAGACCAAGGATCTCCAGCTACCGCCAGCGGCTAGGAAAAGGCAAGGAAGGATTCTACCTGGCACCTCAGAGGGACTGTAGCCCCACTGACATCTTGGCTTCAGACTCCCAGCCTCCGGAATGGTGAGAAAATACATTTCTGTTGTTTTAAGCCAAAGTTGGTACTTTGTTATAGCAGCCTTATGAAACTAATTCACCCCCATTCTATGGGTGAGGAAACTGAGGCCCAGACAGAAGCCAGGAGGCCAAAGTCACACATGGGGGAGGGCCAGGGGACCCCATGGCCAAGTATGTGAGAATTTAGGGTCTACGCTGCCACCTCCCACCACAGATCCCTGAGGCAAGGGCTGCACCCCTCTGAGCTGCTGTCTCCCCATCTGTAAAATGGACCTCCTGGGAGCCCCTGGGGCAGGGAGGATGGGGAGGCAGAAGACGGCACATCTTCTCCATCCTCACACCTGGGAGTGGTTGGACTTATTATAATACTTATTTCTTATTACTCGGGGGCGGGGGGTGGATTGGGGAAGAGGAGGAGAAGGGGAGGTTTCCCAGGAGCTCCAGGAAGGAAGACAAGAGTGTGAGCTCCGGGAGGCAGGCCCTGACAGGCACCCTGGGGCACCATCCTCTCCTCCAGGGTCGTGCTGACCCTCCCAATAAGTTGGGGACCTCTCAGAGCTCCCCAGCGTCTTGGCTTTCCCCATCGCAGTCTCATCACGCTGCCTGGGCTTCTCCCACCCCAGCTCGTACCACCCTGGGCTGCCTCCCCTTGGACCGTGGGCTTCCTGAGGGCCGGGCCTGCAACTGCCTTGACGACCGCTGAACCTGCTGGGCTGACCCCCGTGGAACCCCTCCCTCTGTTCGCAGATTCATCAGGAAGGCTCCCGTCACCTGTAGATGGATCCTAAGGGGCAGGAGAGCCACACAGACTCTGACTCCTGGCTGAGCTGGAAGTTGTCAAAGGTGACGTAACCCCCCCTCAGTGGTTCATCATCAAAGCACTGGGCAGTGCAGGCCTCCACCTGCATCTCAGGCCGCAGGCGGCTGGACCACAGCTTCACCTCTCCCAGGTACAGCCAGCAGGGCGTGGGCTCCTCCAGCGGCTCCTCGATGTAGCAGTACCCCAGGCGTTTGCGCTCACCCGGCTCCTCGCAGCGGTTACAGTCCTGCCAGGGCTCCCACCGGGTGAAGATGAGCTCCTTGCCACCCAGGAATAGGGTCTCATTCTGCAGGGGCTGTTGCCCCAGGTCTTTGTGTGTTATGTGCAGCCTGGTAACGTCCTGGAAGTCAATCTCATACTGCGCCACTTGGGTGCCATTCTTGTTGAAGCAGCAGTAGACACCCGTCTGGGAGTGCAACGGCTCTCTAATGAGGAGGCTGCCCTCAGGCATTATTTCTGTGTTGGAAACACTGGTGGGGTTGGAGGGCGGCTGGTCTATGCCGTGTGCCAGGTAGTAATGCCAGTGTGCCCCTGGGGAGTTGCAGTGCAGTAGGATGTCATTGCCTGAGAGCAGGGCCCTTTGGCATTGCTTGCCTCTGGGACAGCTGACGGAAACGTAGACCCCCAGCGCTGGGACAGCGAAGCTGAACAGCAGGCCCAGGGGGGTCAGCATGATGGACTGGGACAGTGGCAGTGGGCCGGCACCACCTGGGCATTGTGAGGTCACCCATGAATGGCTGGAGCAGGGCTCCAGCCTCAGCCCTGTTCAGTGCATGAACTGCACCCCGCATGGCTGTGTGAGGTCACCATCCCCTTTTGTTTTGTGACAAGCTGACAACCCTACTTAATTTCTACTCCATTTCGTTGGGATAGGAGGAAACGATGTGTCTATTCAGGGTCGTCTCTACTACCTGCCTCCTCCAGCTTTTCCCCAGGGCTGAGTCTACACTGCTGGGGATGGTCCAAGAGCATTGAAACGTCACCTGTGAACATTCAACGCATTTTTCCCAAACATCTACTGGGCTCCAGACACACTTCTCAGCACTGGGGACACAGCAGCGAACAAACTCTCTCTGGTTACTGTTCTGACGTCTACACCTCTCCTCCCACAGCCCCCAGCCACGCTGCCTCCTGGCTGTCCCTGAACTTGTCAGGTGAGCAGAAGGACTCCTGTCCCAGGACTTTTGCATGTGTTAGCCCCTGGCTCTTCCCCCCAGATATCTGCATGACTCAATTCTTCCTAAACAAATAAATACTTTTCTCAGCTGCCCCTTTTCCAGTCCCTTTTCTAAACCCCGTCTCAGTGCTGATATTAAAAATAATTATTGTGCTGGCTTGACCAGTTGTCATGCAGTAATTTCACAAACATTCACCAAATGCCTACCGTGTGCCAGCCACTCCTCTAATCAGAGCAGTGAGCGGGTTAGACAAAGCCTTTGCCTTCCTTGAGCTTATCTTCTAGTGGAAGAGAAACGCAATAAACAAATCTGTAATACGTACCGACAGGTACAGTTGGTTCTCATCACTCGTGGCAGTTATGTTCTATAAAGTTGCTCAGAACACTGAATTAGCAAATACTGAGCAATTGCTCCTAGGGGAAATATAGGGTTAGGTTCCTGTAAGCTTTTGGCCATAACATATTTGTCAACCGATCAATACATAACCTTGTTTTATGTGTATTTTTGTTTAAAGGCACCTTTTTAGTATATACCGTTGATTCATTAACATTGAACTCACCGCCACAGCACTGAAACTCGTGCTGAACACCGCTTACCTAACACACATGATTTCCCTGTAAGGCACATCACAGCCTTCTTGCCTTTAGGAACACTAGAAGCAGAGTGTTACTTTATTCTACCCGAGCCGGGAACATGCTCCCTCTCGCGTGACTCGGATTTCTCACCACTCTGCACATGTCTGCAAACGCCTATGAAAGCACTGTGGGCACTGATTTTGCAGTTACAAATAAATTTCAGTGAGTAGGCAAATTTGTAAATTCAGAGTCCACAAATAATGAAGATCATCCGTAATAATAATTACTCGAGAAAAACAGGGCAGGGAAATGGGGATAGAAAGCAAAAGGGTGGTGTGTGGGTGCGAGCTATTTTAGGGGGGCTGATCAGGCCTGTCTGAGCGCTCGCTAAGGACGCCAGGTTTACAAACACCTGAATGGAGTGAGAGAAAGAGCCACGTGGATAGTTGAAGGAAGCAGATTCCCAGGAGAGGACCAAACCCGGCCGTGGCTGCCTGAGTATTTAAGGGGCATGGCGGCCAGAGTGGCTGAAGAAGACTGAACAAGGGCCATAGAGGGGAGGTCAAGGTTCATCTAGGTCTTTGCTAAGACATCTGCCTGGCTCCATGGCTCAGGGCTTTCTAAGCTGTGCCCCTAGCCCCCGGGGCGACCTCTCCAGGCTGGATTTGGCAGAACACTACGCTTAGACTCTCTCTGGAACTGTTGCTTTCACGGTGTTTTGCTGCTGCCCCCATCCTGCAAAACCATCTGGAGTTTTTGTGGCTTCCAGGACCCTGTGAAGTCCCTCCGTCTAAGACACACTAACATCCATACCCCTATTCCTTCCCCTCCGTCTCCCTCCTTCACTCTATCTCTGTCTTTCTCTCTGGAGCCTAGAGACTCTGTTCTAGACAGGTAAGAGGGGCTGTGGGGAAACTTTGAGAAAATCCACTCCCAACTTTCGTTTTATGTAGGTGAGAAGTCACAAACTGGTTGGATCCAGCCTGAAGAAATGTTTTGATTGGCCACTCTGGAGTGTTTTTAGAATATTTAAATCAGTGACCAACATGTCAAATTCAAGAGATTTCGTATGAGAACCTAGATTCCCTGCTATTCTTTAAACAATGTGGGTGAGACTTCTGCTTACTGCTACAGTTAAGTAGCTTGTATCAGACCAACACTGTTGCTAATAACAACTGTAGACTTTAAGATCACCATGATTAATATGTCTAAGAGATGACAAGATGAGGAATTTGAATCTATATAGAAGAAAAATGGAATATTACAATTAAATAATAAAATTTGTGAAATTAGAAATGTACTAGAAGGGGTAATAAACTATTAGACACAACAGAAGAAAGGATTAGTAAAATGAAAGATGGGTCAGTAGAAAAATATCTATACTGAAACATGCAAGGATAAAGGATAAAAAAAACACGAAAAAGAATGTAAGAAGCATATTAGACATTGTGAGACATTATAATGTTCATGTAAATGGAGACTCAGAAGAAAAGGAGAGGTAGAAACCCAGAAATATTTGAAGAGATACTGACTTAAAACTTTCTAAAACTGATGACAGACATCAAGCCACAAATTCAAGGTCTTTGAACCCCACACAGTATAAACATAAAGAAAATCACATCTAGGCAGGTTATAGAAAAACAAAAACAAAACAAACAAACCACTGCTGAAAACCACAGAGGAAATCTTTAAAATAGCCAGATAAGAAAAAGACAATTTTTCAAAGCAAAATTTCAAAGCAACAAACATTAAGATTTTCAATTGACTTTTAAACAGAAATAATGGAAGCTAAAAGACAATGAAACGACATCTTCAAAGCACTAAAAGAAGATACCTGCCACTGCAGAATTCTATACCATAGTTAAAGTATCCCTTAAAGATGGAGGCAAAAAAATGTAAGATTTTTCAGATGAAAACTAAGAGAATTCACCACAGCAGAGTACGCTAAAAGTAATACTAAAGAGAATTCTCCAGGTAGCAGGAAAATGATCCCCAGTGGAAGCAAAGTAATGCAGAAATGAAAAGCACAGAAGAGTAAATATGGGTAAAACTAAATCAATAGTGAGTGTTTTTAAAAGTAATTTCTTGTGGGGTTCAAAATACATGTAAAATAAAAATACTTGACTTCAAGAGCACAATAAATAGAAATTCAATAAATGGAGCTAAATGGTTGTAAAATCTTTGCATTGTTTGGGAAATGTTACAAGTGCAAATTTATATTCTAATGAGTTAAGAATTAATGTTGAAATCTCCACAGTAAATACTAAAAGGATAATAAAAAAAGATGTATATCTAATAAGCTAAAAAAGGGGAAAATGAACTCATAATATTTTATAAATCTAAAAGCAAGAAAATACAAAAAGAACCAAGGAACAGACAGAAAAAATAGAAAGCAAATAGCAAGCAAGATAATATATTTAAACCCAAATATATCTGTAATTACATTAAATTTAAATGAACTAAATATTCCAATTAAAAGACAAAGATTTTCATTCTTAATACCAAAACAAATATCTAAATATATAGCACTTAAAGGAGATTTATTTTAAATAAAATAATATAGAAAAGTTGCAAATAAAAACATGGGAAAACATTCAAACACTAACCCACAGGAAACTTGTATAGTAGCTATACCAATAACAGAAAAGAAGACATAGGGTCACAAGTAATACAGATTACAAGAGACATTTTATAAAATGGCCAATCCAATACAGATATACAATCCTAAGTTTCTATGAACTAAAAACATATAAGGCAAAATCTGAGGTTTCTAAATGTTAAAATATACAAATCCACAATCACAGTTGGAGATCTATATCTCTCAATAATTGACAGAACATGCAAACACAAACTTAGTAGAGATGTAGAAGATTTGAACCATATCATAAATAAATTTGGCCTAATTTATATATATGAAACACTGCACTCAAAAACAGCAGAACATACATTCTTTTCACATTTACATGAAACATTTGTCAAGGTTGACCATATTCTAGGCCATAAAGCAAGTCTCAATAAATGTTAACGAAACTGAATCATACTTTTTGTCAGTGGAATTAAGCTAGACATAAATAACAAAAAGATAGGAAGAACTTTTCGAGATATTCAAAAATTATGCAATGAAATGTCTAAAAAATCAATGAGTTAAAAGAGAAATCACAACTGAAAGTAGAAAGTATTTTTTTTTTTTTTTTTTT
>CM052449.1:28471224-28488562 GCA_028533085.1 Varecia variegata | reverse complement strand
AGATTTAACACAATGCCTATCAAATTCCCAACGTTCTTTTTCAAAGAAATGGAAGCAGATCCTAAAATTTACATGGAATTGCAAGGGGCCCCCAATAATCAAAACAATCTTGAAAAGGAATAAAGTTATTTCCCAACTTTGAACTTACTACAAAGCTACAGTAATTAAAACAATATGGTACTGGCAGAAGAGTAGACATACAGACCATGGAATAGAATAGAGATCCCAGAAATAAATCCTCACATATATGATCAATTGATTTTTGACAAGTAAGCCAAAACCATTTAATGGGGAAAGGACAGTCTTTTCAACAGATGGTAATAGGAAAACTGAATATCCACATGCAAAAGAATGAATTTCAACCCTTATTTTATACCATATAAAAAATTAAAATGGCTCAAAGACCCAACTTAAGAGCTAACGTTATAAAACTCTTAGAAGAAAATGTTGGGGCAAATCTTCATCACATTGGATTTGGCAACAATTGCATAGATATGACATGAAAAGCACAGGGAACAAAAAATAATAGATAAATTGAACTTCATCACATTAAGAACATTTGTGCATCAAAGGACACTATTGAGAAAGTGAAAAAAGCTGAAGAATGGAAGAAAATATTTGAGAATCATGTATCAGACAGGGGATTAATATTCAGAATATATAGAGAATTCCTACAACTTGACCATAAAAAACAAACAACCCAATTCAAAAACGGGCAAAGAACCTGAATAGGAACTTCTCCAAAGAAGATATAGAAACTTCCTCGTATGGGACAATAAGTACATGAAAAGATGCTCAACATCTTTTCATTCGGGAAATGCAGTCATTAGGGAAATGCAGATTAAAACCACAATGAGATGTCACTTCAGCAATTCCACTCCTAGGTATACATCCAAAAGAGTGGAAAGCAGCTATCTATCTGCACAACAATGTCCATGGGTGCACCATTTACAATAACCAAAAGGTGGAAACGACCCAAGTGTCCATCATCAAATTAATGGATAAATAAAATGTGGCATATACATATCATGGGATGCTATTCAGCCATAAACAGGAATGAAAATTTGACTTTAATATATGCTACGATATGGGCGGACCTTGAAAACATTATTCTTAGCGAAATAAGCTAGACACAGGACAAATGTTATGTGACTCCACTTATATGAAGCACCTGGAATGCGCGATTTGATAGGCAAAGCAGAACAGAAGCTACCAGGGGCTGGGGGCGAGGGGAATGGGAAGTTATTGGTTAATGGGTACAGAGTTTATGTTGAGGATCCTGAAAAAGTCTGGGTATACATAGTGGTGATGAGTACACAACACTATGTATTGTAATTAATGCCACTGAATTTTACACTTAAAATTATTTAAAATGATAAATACTATGGTATGCATATTTTACCATAATAAAAAAAATTGTTTTAAGTGGAAAAGGGTTGTGAATGGGTGAAATTTTACAAAAAGTAGCCGGGGGAGGTACTGCAAAGGAGACCTCTAAGTAAAGCCCTAAAGGAGGTGTTGGATAGTGTGGACATCTGCGGGAAGGGTGTTCTAGCAGAGGGAGTTGCACGGGCAGTGGCCCTGAGGACTGTGAGAAGCATATTCGGGGACAGCGAGGAGGCCAGAGAGAGTGGCAGGAGGTGAGGTTGGAGAGAGATCAGGCCACGGTAGGAGTTTCTGCTAGGAGTGAGGAGGAGCACCGGGAAGACTTCAGCAGAGGGACGTGATCTGACTTGAGTTTTAACCGGATGCGGTAGAATAAAACACGCCTGGGTGCCGAATTCATCGGCTACTAGCCAGTTTGCAACCTCCCCGAGTCCGACGGGAGGAAGCGCACAGGGTTCCTCAGGATGCGCTTCCCCCGGCCGCCGTCGGGGGCCAGCAGAGTCGCGCCGAGCGCCCGGCCCACTGCTCGCGCGCCCCGCCCCGCCGCCGGGACACAGGTGGCTGATCCTCGGGAATCCTGAGGCGGAAACCAGTGTCCAGCCCCGCGCCTCCGCTCGGTCCCTTTAAGAGCCAGTTTCCGGAGGCCTGGCCTGGGGCAAGGGATGACCCTGGGTGGAACCAAGAGTTGGGAACGGGAGGTGGCGAGAACTTCCTTAGTCAAATTCCAACTTTTCCTGGGCCAGATTCCCCTCCGGCGTCCCCGAGGGGGCAGAGCTCCCCTTCCGCGGACTTCCCTTGGCTCTTTACGTCATCCAGCTGAGGGGCACAAGGAGGCCCGAAGCGCCTCCCTGCACCCAGGCCCGAGGGTCCCAGAGCGATTGGAAAAGTCAGGCACTACCGACTGGCCCCTCCCCGCAGGGCGCACCTGGGCAGGTCCATCGCCAGCCAGGGAGGGGAGTGTGGGCAGGAAGGAACAGGTGCGCGGCGGGACCCGCCCCCTCCCAACAGGTGGATCACCCCGAGTGGGGCTCGGTTCTCGTGGATCACGGTCCGCTCAGCTTGGCTCGAGCAGAAGGGGGCCGGACGGGATCCGTAGTCCCGAGCGCCCTCCCAGGGAGCCGGCCACTTGGTCCTGGCCCTGGGGGCTGGAGCGTACCTGGGTCAGCCCACTTCCGGGGAGGGAGGCGGAGGAGTCCCTCCCCACCGCCACCCCCAAGCCCGGCCCTTGGCTCCCACCCTTGTGTACCTGGGCGAATCCATTCCTCAGGGCGCGCGGGGGCGGGTGGCTCGGAGAGCCGCAGTGGGCCAAGGAAGTTTCCCCGGATAGCTGAAAGCCTGCGCTTCGTCCACGTTGTCTCCGTTCCTTAAAACTTCTAGAACGCGGCAGGGTGGACTTGGAATAGGGAAGAGGAACGGAAGCGAGAAGGGGAGGAGCGTGCACCCCTCCCGGCCGTGGTGCGCGCCGCGCCCCCTACCCTCCGGTACTTGGGAAGGGACGCGCGGGCCGGGCGCGCCTAGACGGCCGCGATGGCGCTGGTGGCCCGCGGGCTCTCCCGTGGGCTGGCCTCCCACCCGGCCGCCACAGGCTGGGGTGCGGTCGTCATCGTGTGGCTCCTTCTGAGCACCTGGTGCACAGGTACAGGGCGCAGGGTCCCCGGTGCTGCGGGACGGCGGGAGGGCTCTCTAGAGCGGGATGGGTAGAGCTGCCGAGGCGGCGGGAGAGCGGAGGGGGGAGGGGACAGAGACTAGGACCTCCGGATCCACTGGATCTTCGGAAATCGGTCGTGTGCCGGGGTGGGTGGAATACCCCATCCGTGTAGGGGAGCGCTTCCCCCACCCCTTGTCTAGAGATAGCAGGAAGTGAAACTCCCCGGACGGTGGGTCCCGGAGCTGCAGGGAGAACACGACCCTTTGTGGGGCGGGGGAGAAGGACCGCCATATCACTGAGTGTCGGAGTAACGGGGACAGGGCCGGGAGGGCTGGATCGGACGCTTCCTGGAGGGAGAGATCGAGAAGCCCAGGCCTCGGGTGGGGTGGGTGTGGGACTGGGGACTTCCCACTCCCGCAGCCCCACCTACCTCCCGCGGTCTCTGAGTATCTGTACGTAGGAGTCTGGGAGGATGGACTTATGGACTCGAAACCATCTTTGCTGGCAAGCTTTCACCTAGATCGGATGTTTGTTTGTATCGGGGTGAGGGGGCTTTATCTTTCAGGGAGCTCTTTGGGCGCGGCCCTTTGAGATGGCCTTGGGTAGGATGAGGTCGCCAGAGGCTGATGGAGATATTGTGGGGGCTTTAGCCGCTGCCTGGCAAAGCAGTTCCATCACACAACGCCAGAATTTTCCCTCCATTCAAAAAACCCTGGGTGACATGGAACCCTTGGTGGTTGGTTTTGAAGTGGGCCTGGGGCACTGGAGGCATTGCAGCGGCCACGTGGGCTCACCTGTGCGGGCCACAGAGAGAGGCCCTTTTCTGTGAGAGAGTTGCCACGGGGAACAGGGTGGTTTGGAGGCCACAGGCTGGGGAGAGAGATGGACAGGAGGTTCTAAGGACACTGGCCATGTGACTGTATACCTGCCACTTGAGCCCCACGGGTCTATAAAATGGGCATGATTATCATAGCTACCGTCACAGTCCTGGGGATTAAGGAAGAACGCGTGCCGGGTGTGTCAGTCTGGTGACAGTGATGTTGCTGCTTCCTGTTGGGGCACCTGCCTGAGCTCACAGCCATCCCTGCTGACTCTCCTCTTGCCCTCAGCTCCTGCCAGTGCCATCCAGGTGACCGTGTCAGACCCCTACCACGTGGTGATCCTATTCCAGCCGGTGACCCTGCCCTGCACCTACCAGATGACCACGACGCCCACGGTGCCCATCGTGATCTGGAAGTACAAGTCTTTCTGCCGGGACCGCATCGCTGACGCCTTCTCCCCGGCCAGCGTTGACAACCAGCTCAACGCCCAGTTGGCGGCTGGTAACCCAGGGTACAATCCGTACGTGGAGTGCCAGGACAGCGTGCGCACTGTCAGGGTTGTGGCCACCAAGCAGGGCAATGCTGTGACACTGGGAGAGTACTACCAGGGCCGGAGGATCACCGTCACAGGAAGTACGTTGGGCGGGGCCGCGGGGACGAGGCTGGGCTTGCTAGGGTGGGGGGGCTGGTGCCCTTGTGCCCAACCTGGGGTCCCCAACCAGAAACTCTTGAGTGCCAGTGTCTTAAAGGACCAGTGAAGAGAGCAGTCCTTCCTTCTATCCATCCATCCATTCCTTTTATTTAACAACAAAGATTTATTGAGCACCTAACATATACCAGGTGCTGTTCTCGGCCCTGACAATACAGCAGTCCACAAAATCATCACATTGCAGTGAGAGAGACAAACGCAACTTATACTGTCACGTGCTTGAAGGTAAAGAAAACTGGGCAATGGAGGGAGAGGCAGGGGTTCATTCTATTATAATAGCAGTAATAGGAGCAATAAGTACAGTTTATATAAGTAACAACTTACAAAGTGTCTCCCGCGTGCCAGGCTCTCACCCAGGTTTATACGGATTGACTCATTTTAGACCATATAGTAATCGAATGACTGGATTCTATTATTGTCATTTTACAGAGGCCCAGGGAGATAAAGTGACTTGGATGGGGTTGCACAGCTGGTAACAGCTGGGATTCTAACTCAGCCACTTTGGGTGGTCGGCAAAGGGCTCACAGAGGAGGTGGCGTGAGTGACTGAAGGGGCGAGAGATTTTAATGGAGAAAACCACAGCCCGGCGGGCACTTTGCACATATTCCCACTGAGTCCTCGCCACCACGCTTTACACTGCGACAACTGAGGCACAGAGAGGTTAAGTAGTTCATCTGGGCGCACAGGTAGTAACGGTCTAAAGCTGGGACCCAGGCAGCCCTGAGAGCTCTTGCTTGTAACCATAATGCAGCCTCCTGATAGGAGGTGCCTGCTGGGACTCAGTAAAGGACAGAGGGGAAGACATTCATTCATTCATCCGTTCAGTGTTTATCCAGCATCTACCCTGTGCCAGGCACTGCAGTAGTACTGGGGATAGCGTGATGATCGGGATGGCCGAGGTCCCTGCCCTCAAGGACATGACACTCTAGCGGGGTGAGCTGGCAGTAAAAAAGCAGATACAGAGAGAATAAGAATTTCAGAGAGTGCCAGGTGCTACAAACAGCACCGGCTGATGTGCTGTATGGAATGGCTGGACATGCCCACCTTAAGACCCCCGAGAATGTGATTTGAGTAGGGACTGGGTCTGGCCCTGAAGAATCTAGAAGGCAGAGAGGAAGGTGAGGGGCAGAGGGCCCGGGATGAAGGCGCACCCACTTAATGGACATGTCCTTTCACTGTCTGTAACAAGGATTAGAGTTGTAGTCTTGGGCACGGGGGCAGTGGGGGGAAGGGAGCATCCTGTTGCAGACCCCGAGAAACCAGGGCCTGGTGCACACCTCCTTCCTTCCTGCTGTGGAACAGGGATGAAAGGCAACGTTCCAGGGACAGCCTGTCAGTCCTGCTCTGGGGACGGACCAGGCTTGCTTGCCCTGAATTCCCATGGGGGTTCAGCCTGTAAAGCATCCTGCTGTTCTTGAGGCTGGAGGGCTTCTTGGGGGGTTCAACCTACTCAGGCCCCCTCCCCTCTAACCCAGGAGCTGCTCCAGTCTGGACCAGGCAGGACTGCCCAGCCCCTGTCAGGCAACCCAAATACTGAGTGAGAGTGGCCCCTCTGCCGGGCACAGAACTCCAGAGTGACCCTCGGGCTATAGGGGTGGGGACCCCTTCATGCTCTAGGCCTGGGTCTTTCAAGCTGCCTGGACCTGGGTCCTGGTTTGATACAGGCCCTGGCCAGTAAACATCCATTGTGTGCCTGTCCTTTCAGGAAACCCAGTACCCAGGAGAGCTTCCTCCCTGTCAGCTGTGAGGACGGGGAGAAGTGGACTTCCCTGGGCGTTCCTATGGCCATAGGTTCTAAAAGTGAAAGGGCCTGGGCCAGCCAGAAAGGTGTTCACCCTGGAGGTGTCCCTCGGGTCCGGGTGGGTCCTGCCTCCCTTCCATTCATTCTTCCCTGCATTGAGTGATGTGGGGTGCCAAGGTAGGAGTCCTGTTTCTGCCTCTCAGGCTCTTTGGGGCCCCTCTGCCCCCCTCTCTCAGCAGCACGGGAGCAGAGGGCCATGAGACCTCTGCAATCGTGAGGGCCACCTCTGCCTCGTATCAGGAGGGAACCAGAGGCCTGGCTCCTGCTCCCATCAGAGATGGGGCATCTTCTCCCTGCACCTAAAACAATTAAGCAGTGCCTCACCCGTGTGATCTCAGGGCCAGCCGGGGACCGGGAACAGGGTGCGCCTTGCAGGAAGGAGGTGGGCCCAGGCCTTCAGATTGATCTAAAGAAGCCGGAAAGTCATGTTTTTTGTGAGTTTTGAAAACATCATTCAAGCCAAATAAAACGCATTGAGGCCCAGGCTCGGCCCAGGAGACTCCCAGATTTCAGCTCCGGGGCTGTGCAGATGTTGCTGTGACAGGGGCTTCCCGCCCACCTCCCGGCTTCCGGCAGGGACTGGCTGTTGAGCTCCGTGCTTGGGAGGCGCGGTCAGGTCTGCTCTAAAGATACAGGTGGAAAAACAGTGGGCCAAGAAGGCACTGTGGAAAAACTGGAGGATTTAGGAGAACCTAGAGTTTTATGAGGATTCAGTGAAAGAATGTGTGCAAAGGGGCCCGGCGCGTAATAAGATATTGAGAACTGGAGGCTGAGATGCCCGACCGTGGAGGGGAGGCATGTCCTCAACTCCTTCCCTTCTGCTCCGAAGGTCACCTTATCCGGAGGCCTGCTGTGGCCTCCTTGTTTAAACTCAAACAGCCCCCAGCTCCACGCCTGTCTGGTACTCCCTGTCTGCCTTCCCCGATTCATTCTCTCTGAACTGCTTATCACTGTCTGATGTGTGACATAGTTAGATTTTTGATTTGTCTCTTTCCGACTTAGAATCTGAGCTCTGTAAGGCAAGGATGCATAATCTGTTCTTCGCGGCGGTGGCTCTCAAATGTTTTGGTTTTAGAGTCTCTGTGCACCCATAATTACTGAGGTCCTCAACAATTTATAGCCAGCGGACTGAGGGGAGTTTGGCAAATGTTTTAACGACAATAATAAAGTCATAGGTTAACATAAATAACATGGTTTTCATGGAAAAAAAACATATGTTCTAAAACCAAACACATGTTAATGAGAAGAGTGGAATTGTTTGATAGTTTTGCAAGTCTCTGAAGTCAGGCTGAATAGGAGAGGCTGGATTCTCAAAGCTGCTTCAGTGTCCATCACTTGTCACCTGTGGCTCTGGAAGACTCTCCAGTACACTCGGAAAAGGCAAATAACATTTTGGTATTATTATGCAAATAACGTTGGGCCAGGTGTGGTGGCTCACACCTGTAATCCCAGCACTTTGAGAGGTTGAGGTGGGAGGATTGCTTGAGGCCAGAAGTTCAAGACCAGCCCAGGCAACATATGGGACCCCCATGTCTAAAAAATTTTTTTTTTCTCTTGTAAAGATGACATATTTTGAAAAAAGAAAAAGAAAATAACTTTGACCTCAGGGATCTCCTGGAAAGGTCTCAGGGAACCCCAGGGTCCACAGGCCACGCTTTGAAAACCGTTGCTTTCTAGTATACCAAGTGTCTCCAATACTGCCTAGAACATAGAGTGCACTCAGCAATTATTTGTTGGGTGTTGACTGAATGAATCAAGTGTGTATTTGCATGTAGCCTTGTGCCCAGAATGCTGGAACAGATGACAAAGGTTAGGGAAGAGCAGCATGAGGAGAGAGCGGGTTCATTTCTGCTCCTGGCCTGGCTCCGTGTTGGGTGCTGGGGGCCCAGCAGTGACAGAGACAGACTAGCTCCTGTGGCATGGAGCCAGCATTCTCACAGGGTATGGGCGGTCAGCCCCTAAGCTGGGTGACGCACCTCGGGGGTTGGGCAGGGGAGCTATGGCACAAGCCGAGGCAGGCAGGAGCCCCGCACGCCGGGAACGGTGCGGAGGGGACGGTGTGGAGGCCAGTGCGTCTGGAGTCTCCTGAGCGGAGGAGATGGGGGGGTGAGGCCGGCCTGGTAACCGGAGGCCGGGTCATGCCTAGGGCCTTGTGGGCCCAGGGAAGGTGTCTGGAATGGTGTAGACAGGTTTTCTGTGGACACGAGGCCTGCCTTCTGAGGAAGGAAGAAGGCTCAGGTTCTTTCATTCCTCTGGCAGTTACCGACGAATGTCCCAGTGGGCACCAGGTGTGTAGATGGGGCACCCGCAGTTACTGCTGTCACAGAGCTGTCATGGAGGACGACAGGGGGTCCACGGGCAAGGTGGTAGGCAGGTCGCCGGGTACGGGAGCGGCTGGGAAGGAAGCGGCTATGGAGTTGAGGGCATTTCCTGGCTGTGATGTTCACCTCTGGCCTGTTCCTGTCCCCCATGGGCCTAAGGCACAGCTGCCCAGTGGGTGCCCCTGTCCCACACTGGTGAGTCCCTGAAGGTATTTAACTAATTAGGGCCTGAGGAGTAGAGAGGAAACCGGATGTGGTGAAAGACTTTGATTAGTGGCATAATTAACAGGTTCCTTGCCTGGGACTGCTTCAGTCCGAGCGTCCCCAAGCCGTGGGCCTGCCCTGGAATGCGGGGAGGGCGGTAGGGAATGGACAGGCGACTGGGAGGGTCTCAGTCTCTGTTTCCCACACGGACACACCCGCTCTTTAAGGCTGCCTGGGCACCTCCTGCCATCTGGAATCTGACCTGTCTCAGCCTCCTTGCTCTGGGCCCGTCCCCTGGGTCTACACGAGGCCCCTGGCAGTGCACGTCGGGGCTTCGGCTCTGACAGGTGGCGCAGAGGATGACTCTAATTTGAAATGCGCTGTCTCTGGAGCCAGACTGTCCCTGCCCCACCACTGACGAGCTGCATGACTTCGGGCAGATTAGGTGCTCTCTCCACACCTGGTGTCTCATCTACAAAACAGGAATGCTAATGGTACCCACCTCACAAACTTCTTGGAATAACCCGAGTGAAGTGTTTAGAACAGGGCATAAAGGGCAGCATGCCCTTGTAAGAATTCTGTGATTGTCACTCGATTCATCTGCAGTGCTGGTGGTGTGCTGGGAGCAGGAGTGGGCCATGGCCCTGCTGGGGTTAGGTGCCCCCACCCCTAAGGTGCCCTTATGCCATCTCCTGATCCAGATGCCGACCTGACCTTTGACCAGACGGCGTGGGGGGACAGTGGTGTGTATTACTGCTCCGTGGTCTCGGCCCAGGACCTCCAGGGGAACAATGAGGCGTACGCGGAGCTCATCGTCCTTGGTGAGTGGGCCTGGGCCCCGAGAGCCTGGGGGGAGGGAGGGCACGGCCCCTTTGTCCACCTCTGTCTGTCTGCCCTCTGCCTTCCAGCTCACCCTCTGGGCTCTGTCGCCTGCTTTGCTCCCCCCTCGGCACCGCCAGTCACTTGGGCTTTTTTGGACCCTGCACCCCAGGGAGGGACCCCTCGCCACAGCACTTCCATCCAGCCAGAGCCAAACTAAGAGTGCAGAGAACCGGGGACTCAGCCTCTTCCCAGTCTCGTTTCTTGAAAATCTAGATGTGATCAGAGTTGATTGGCAGTGAGTGAGGATGGTTGGTTGTGTGTAAAATCGCAGGGAGGCTGGACCACCTCCTGCCACATCCCCAGGGCCACATGTCACCCTGGAGTCCCCTGCCAAAGAACAGGCACCTTGCCGTCTGGGACGGCGCTGCGTGGCTTGCACAGAGAGTGTGTAAGTTTGAGCGAGACCAAAAAGAAGCCGACTCCAGATGCCCAGGGGCAGGGTGGGATATCTGGCTGTGAGGCCAGACGTGGAGGGGAATCGCCACTGGCCAGGTGCCCTGCTGCAGCCGACACACGTAGTCTCGTATGGCATGTGCTCTGTGTGAGAGACGCTGCCGGGCTGCGCACTGTCATCCCCACACGAGTGAATAAGCACGTGCCTGGGAGCGAGTTCCAGGATGCCACACGACAATTCACGTGTGCACTGTTGGCCCAGGAACCTCCGTGTGTCCTCTGGGGAAACACGCCATCTGCATCAGCAGTTCCCAAAATTTAGTCTCAGGGCCTGTTTACACTCTAAAAAATTATAGAGGGTCTCCAAGGTTTTTGTTTTAAGTTTTTGTGAGTTATATCTCTAGTTGCTTAATGTATTTAGAAATTAAAACTGGGAAGTTTGTAAAGCACAAGAAACATAAGCACGTAGGCCGTTAGCCAACAGGGCGATGGCATCATCGCGTCTCGGAGCCTGGGGAAAACGCCTCCGTACTTGTATGAGAGAACAAGAGTGAACAGGCACATAATGTCTTAGCGTTACCAAGTTTTGGCCAAATGGCCAGGACCCCACTTTGAGAGCCACTGATTGACACGTGTCCTGCCCCGCTGCAGGGGCGTGGTGCCACGTGTGAGCTCTGGAGAGGGCTTTGTGGGTGCAGAACCAGGTGTGTGGGCCTTCTGAGACACAAGTGTTGTGGGACACAGAGCTCTGGGGTCCCTGAGGGGAGGCACAGGGGGAAGACATTTGCACGTGACAATTCACGAACTGAGATAGAACCCTCCTGGGTCGCGGAACTGGGAGCACATAGGACTTCTGCCTTGTTGGGCCCCTTCTTCTGTTTAAAAAACTTTATGATTGTATTCTTATGAAGACAATTCATTATTATACATTTTTTTTCAGATTTTAAAATAAAATTAAAACGTATTCGTGGGCCCTAGGGCACTATGCCTACTCTGCCTAAGGATCAGGACTATGCCTGTCACCTGGGTTGGGACCCTTTGGGCTGCTAGGATCCATACATGAGGAAAAGACGGGGTGTCCAGGCTGAGGTAGAGCGTTCAGAATGCCACGGAACATGTGCTGGAACCCTCCGTGGCATGAGAGCGGGTGGACTGTGTGATGGAAGTCTTAACACCTACCAGCACCCATATCTGGGCAGGGGTGGAGGGCAGGAGCCACATGCCAGGACCCTCCTAGGCCACCGGCCCTTCCCCGCGTCAGGGCACACCTTCGACTTGAGCGGCTGGGGCTGGGTGTAGGGGCAGGGGCAGCCTGGGCTGGCTCCTGCCAGCATAATCTCCTGTTTCTCTTTTGTCCCTCCAGGCAGGACCTCTGGGGTGGCTGAGCTCTTACCTGGTTTTCAGGCGGGGCCCTTGGAAGGTATGGGGGGTGGAGTCTTCTCTCGGGGGTTCTCACACACCATTTATTGCGACCAACTTGGGTGTTCCCCTCCCAACTAAACCCCGCTCGCTATGGAGCTCCCACTAACCCGGCCTGACGAGGGCGGAGTAGCGTGTAGTGACCCGGCTCTGTGTCGGGCTGGGTGGGCTGAGGAGGGCCTGGGGTGCAGGTGGGGGCTCCTGTGACTGGCGCCTGCAGTGCTCTTTAGGCGGTGGGACCTGGGCAGCAGGCTCCCTCTTCCATCCCGGAGCAACAGTCTGTCTTGCTGTGGCCAGGGTGCCTGTTGCTTTCTGCCTTGTCTGCTTGAACCCAGGGGAACTGGCCTGGGGTGCAGAGGGGTGGGCGCCGCTCTGCTGCTGAGCCCGGCCTCTGGCTGCAGGTTCCCCATGAGCTTTGCACGTAGTCGCCTGTGCCGCCCTGCTCTGCCTGTCCGTCCCTGTTCTCTCGCAGACCTCTGGCTCAGGGCCTCCTCTCATCTCCTTGCAGACTGGCTCTTCGTGGTCATAGTTTGCCTGGCCTTCTTCCTCTTCTTCCTCCTCCTGGGCATCTGCTGGTGTCAGTGCTGCCCGCACACCTGCTGCTGTTACGTCAGATGTCCCTGCTGCCCAGACAAGTGCTGCTGCCCGGAGGCCCGTAAGTCCCCTCTCAAGACCACTCCTACCTGGCCTCCTTCCTGGGTCCGAGGGAAGAAGGTGGCTGTCTGCCTGCCCCCGGGACAGCGCCACTGGTCTGGAGGTTATAAAGTTAGCCACAGGGAGAAAGCAGGCCAAGGACGGTCTGCTATTTCAGATTATCATTTACTTACTCCAGCTTTCAATTTATTTTTAATTTTCATTTATTTTGAGTGTTTTCTTTGGATAGTATAATCCATGCACATGGTAAAAAGAAAATACCCAATAGTATAAGATAGTCAGGTGGAAGTAAAGTTCCCTTTAAAAACAAAATCCTAAGGGAAAAAGGTAAGAAGCCACACAAGGTTTGTAGCACCACATAAGTTAAGCAAACTTTTAAAAGCACATGTCCACGCAAACACTACACGGTTTGCCCGGCTACTCTAAGGACGTGTCAGAGTGGGCACCTGTGGACGGCTGGGAGCGGATGTGGGGCCAGAGCTGAAGGTGGAGGAAGCAAACCAAACAGGGGGGCAAGAGAGAAGAAAGAGTCCCCTCCTTGGGGACCACAGCTGTCGCCAGTCCCTAGTTTCCTTCAGGAGAGTGTCTGAGTAGACCAGCATCTGTGCAGCGTCCACGGAGCAGTGACAGTAAAAGACCAGGCGACCGTTGCAAGCATGGGCAGGTGGAGGTTTGCAGCCTGCTCCACACCTGACCTGCTTGGAAGCCCAGTGAGTGACTTTCCCTCCCCGAGGCTCAGTGTCCTCCCCTGTAAGATGGGGCTGGTGGCAGAGCTTGTCGTACCGGGTATGCCTAGGGATTTGGTGAAGTCACGTGCACGGCATTTGGCTTGGGGCTCAGCTCGGACATAATGTTCTGCACACACTGGCTGTCGGGCGTTGCCGCCGTCAGCCTCAGTAGCGACTGAGGGCCTTGGTGCCAGTCAGAGCCCTGCCGTGCACATCGGCTGACCTCAGACAAGCAGCACTCCCTCTCTGAGCCCTGTTTCCTTCTCTGGAAGGTCTCAACCTGACAGGGTGTTGGGAGTGTTAAGGGAAGACCGTCCAAAAGTGCCCAGCATGGGGTCGTGGCTCAGTCCCTGCTGGCTAGTTTTATAGTCATTGGTCTCGGCGGTGGGCACCCTGGTTCCTCCGGAACAGTTCCACTGGCCATCCCCGCCCCTCCGCTGTCATGTTCAGCTGAGAACTTCTTGCTCAGGCGGTGGGTGTTAGTCCATCTCACAGTTGGGCTGCAACCAACGTTGTAGTTAGCCCCTAATTAGGACGGGGCCTGCAGCCAGGACTGCAAATGCCTGTCCCATGGCTGCATTCCTCTGTCCCCAGGCCACATTTCTTCCATCCTGAGACCCTGCTACCCCAGCCAGATGTCCCGTTAACTCCCTGACAGAGTGCCTGTTACTTCTTCCCCCACAGACCTGTCAGGGGACAGCACCTCCCTCTGCTAAGTATAAAATGGCAAATCTCCTGAGCTAACGAGGGGCTTCTAGGTAGGGCTGTGCACTTAGCCTTCTGCTTCCAAAACAGTCAGGTGAAGGGAGCCTTTGAGCCCATCTCCCCCCTTCCACTTTCCTGTTCAAGTCCCAGGGAGGAAGCAACCTGCCTAGGGCCCACCGCGGGAGCAGCCACCAGAGCCCAGCCTCTTGCCAGGGGGAGGAAGGAAGCAAGGAGGATTTGCCCTTGAGCTGTCAAGCCTAGAGCCTGGCACCGGGTGGGGGTGGGGGTGGCCCAGGAGTTGGAAACACTGGAGATACTTTGCTGCTCGGCCAAGGCAGGCAAGTTAACTCCTGAGGCTCCTGCCTCAGACTGACTCCACTGCGTCTGGGTCTGGAAGGTGACACAGTTGGGCGGACCCAGCAGGTGTGAGTGTGGAGTGGGCATGGGCTCCTCCCAGATGACTCACTGTTCTAGAGCAGGGGCTTAGCCACCAAAGGGGGTGCTTGATTCCGGCTGTGGGGACAGTGGTGGGCCCTGCACACAGGCTTTATCTAAATGGGCAGCTCTGCCCGCTGTCGCCCTGTAAGCAGGCAGGCCCAGGGTGGCCACATCTTCCAGTAAGTCAGCTGGAGAGTTGGAATCTTCTGTCAAACCTTTGATTGTCAAATGTTGGCAAACCACCCTACTGTCAAGCCAGGCATGCTGGCCTGCCACATTGGGGCTGTGGGCTGCCAGCGTGTGCTGCCTACTCTAAAACCTCTATGAGGAGTCACACAGGAGGTGGGGACGTGGTGAAGCCGATGTCCCCAGCCTCAGGGATGCTGCAGAAATGGAATGAGGACCAGCAGGGACCCAAGTGCCTGGGAAAGCTTTACAGCAGAGGGGGTGTTGGAAAGGTTAGGCCCATGTCCCTCCAGAACCCCCACGGTTGGAAGGCAGCGTGGCTCCCGCCCACTTTCTCATGTAACTGTGTGTGTCCTCCCAGTGTATGCTGCTGGCAAAGCAGCCACCGCAGGCGTCCCAAGCATCTACGCCCCCAGCACCTACGCCCACCTCTCCCCAGCCAAGACCCCACCCCCACCAGCCATTATTCCCATGGGCCCCATCTACAACGGGTATCCTGGAGGGTACCCTGGAGACTTCGACAGGAGCAGCTCAGGTGAGGCTTGGGGAAAGCAGAGCAGCTGGGGGCGTGGGTGCGGGTTGGGGATGGAGGTGGACTCGGGGAGGGAGGAAGAGCTGGGAACGCAGGGCTTTGTGCCAGGTGGACAGCCACTGACGGCCAATCTCCCCTAGTCGGAGGCCACAGCTCCCAGGTACCCCTGCTTCGTGACGTGGACAGCAGTGTGACCTCAGGTGAGAACCCATCATTCTGAGGTTGGACATGCCTGTAGGGGAAAGAGCTGAGTCAGCATCCTTCCTTCCAAGCTGACCACCTCTAACCCCTTGTCTCTAGAAGTCCGTAGCGGCTACAGGATTCAGGCCAACCAGCAGGACGACTCCATGCGGGTCCTGTATTACATGGAGAAAGAGCTGGCCAACTTTGACCCTTCTCGGCCTGGCCCCCCCAATGGCCGTGTGGAGCGGGGTGAGCAGGAGCCTTGGGGTCTGAGGGCTTCTTGAGGGGGGAGGGGGAAGCATAACTTCCTGATACCTGCCCTAGCCATGCTTGCTGCAATCCCTTTCTCACCATGGCCCCTAGAGTGGGTGACACTGCTGGACCTCAGGCTCCTGACCTTAAGTCCTAGCATCCCCCAGCAGTGACACCTCCCCCTTTCCTTACAGCCATGAGTGAAGTCACCTCCCTTCATGAGGACAACTGGCGATCTCGCCCTTCCCGGGGCCCTGCCCTCACCCCTATCCGGGATGAGGAGTGGGGTCGCCGCTCCCCCCAGAGTCCCAGGAGGTGGGAGCAGGAGCCTCCCACAGAGCGGCCAGGAAGTGGCTGGCGGGCTGGGCGGCCCCGGGCCCGCTCTGTGGATGCTCTGGATGACCTGCGGCCAGGCTCTGCTGAGTCAGGGGAGAGGTCGCCCCCAAGTAGTGGGCGGAGAGGCCGGGCCTATGCGCCCCCGCGAAGCCGCAGCCGCGATGACCTCTATGACCAAGACGATCTGAGGGACTTTCCAAACTCCCGGGATCCCCACTATGATGACGTCAGGTCTAGGGATCGCCATTATGCTGACCCCAGGTCCCACTACCACCGGTCCCGGGACCCTCGGGACAATGGGTCCAGGTCTGAGGACCCTCAGTATGACGGGCGGCTGCTAGAAGAGGCCTTGAGGAAAAAGGGGTCGGGGGAGAGGAGACCTTACAGAGAGGAAGAAGAGGAGGCCTACTACCCCCCAGCGCCTCCCCCTTACTCCGAGACCGACTCCCAGGCGTCCCGAGAGCGGAGGCTTAAGAAGGTGAGAGCACCCTGACTTTAAGACCCGTCCCGGACCCCTCTCCTCCGGACCTCCCAGTTCATACTCTTCTTTTTTCTCCCTTGCAGAACTTGGCCCTGAGTCGGGAAAGTTTAGTCGTCTGATCTCACATTTTGTATGTAGCTTTTGTACATTTTTTTTTTTAATTGGAAGGAACACTGAGGAAGCTCTTCGCCTCTTAAGTCTAAATAAAATTTATAATCACAAGGCTGAGTGTGAGAGAAGCATCTGTTTCGCGGCGCAAGGTGGGAGGCCCAGGCGGCTGCGTCCAGTCGTGGGGGCCGGAGTCCTAGCCCGGAGGGAGGAAGGGACCAACCGGCCCGGCCTCCGCCCGCTGCCCAGCAGAGTACGTGCCCCGCACCGCCTCCGCCCGGCCCTGCGTGCGCGCGCCGGCCCCGCCCCGACGTGCGCATGCGCCCCGCGCCTCCGCCTTCGCGCACACCGGCCGGGCCGCCGGGAGCGCGCGCGCGCTCCCTTCCTTCCACCCACTTACCCCTCCCCCCCGACCTACTTTACTGTCCCCAAACCCTGCCGGCCTGCCTGGTCCCCGGCGGCCCGAGCCCCTCCTCCAGGCGCCCCGACGTTCCATCCGGGCCCGCATTCCAGCCAGGCGGCGCGCAGCGGGCGCCGGCGGGTGGCAGCAGCGGCGACTTCGCGCCCCGCCGAGACCCGGGCCCGCGCGCGCCCGCCCGCGGAGGAGACAGACAGCGCGCGCGCTCCCCGGGGGCTGCCCTCCCCCCGCGCGCGTCGGTCCCGGGCTCGCGCCGCCGCCGCCGCGCGCGCGCAGCTCAAGTAAAGGAGGAAAAAAAAGGGGGAAAAATAGAAAGCGGCGGCGGCTGCAGCAGCGATCCGCCGCCGGACTGGGCAGGCCGGGCGGCGGACGCGCGAGCCGGGGATCCGGGGCGCAGGCGGCGGCCATCCAGGGCGGGCCGTGTTAAAAAAAAAAGTCGCGGCGGCGGCGGCGACGGCTGCTCAGGGAAGCAGGCCCGAGGGCCGCGTGCAGCGGGCGGGGGGCAGCCGCGCGGTGTCCCGGGGCCTCGAGCCGCCGGAGCCGGTGGGCGGGCGGAGGCAGCGGCGGCCGGAGAAGGCGGTGGCTGCAGGAGCGGCGGCGGCTGCGGCGGCGGCGGCGGCATCTCCTCCTCACATGACCCCACTGTTTGTCCCCGTGATCAGCGCGAGCGGCTCCCGTGTCTCCTCCGTCCCCTCCTGCCGCGCGGCGTGAGCGCCGGGCTCGGGGCCCCCCC
>CM052449.1:28416976-28470724 GCA_028533085.1 Varecia variegata | reverse complement strand
GGAGTCGCAAGCTCCAGTGCCTGCCGGGGCCTTGGGGGAAGTACAGGGAAGTAAACTTGTGTCAGAAAGGAAGAGGGTCCTGGTGAACTGGGGCACACGTGTCCTGCCTGCCAGGGCGGCCCTCGCACAGCACCAGCCCATTGCTGTCATGTCAAAATTTAGGGCACCTGTTGCCAGAGCCTCTGAGAAGCCAGAAATCCAGATCTTTATTTAAAATCTGATTTTTAAACGTCTCATTGAATTGCTTTCTCTGTTTCATTGATTTCCATTCTTAATGTTAAAAATTTGTTCTTTCTACTTATTTTGGGTTTAACTTGCTGGGTTTTGTTCTTTGGGGTTTTTTTCCCCCTAGTTTCTTAAGGTGATTCTAAATCTTTCTTTTTCTTAATATAAGCCTTTATGGTTGCAAATTTCACTCTGAAGACACTTTAGCTGCCTCCCGTTTGGATGTGTTGTGTTTTTGTTATCATTCACCTCAGGATATTTTCCCGTTCTCCTTGTGATTTCTTCTTTGACCCTTGGGTTATTTAGAGGTACGTTGCTTAATTTCCAAATATTTGTGAGTTTTCTGGATATTGCTTTTGTTATTGATTTTTAATTTAGTTCTGCTGTGGTCAGAAAACACACTCTTTGTAGTTTCTGTTCTTTGAAGTTTTTTGAGACTCACCTTACAGCCCCAGATACCGTCTAGGTTGGTGACGGCTCCACGTGCACTCGACTAGAGCGTGTGTCTGCCCCTGTCAGGTGGAGTGTCCCCCAGTGTCAGTGAGGTCAAGTTGGGTGAGTGTTTAGGTTCTCTGACCTGAGTTTTTGTCTACTTGTTCTGTCAATTACTGAGAGAGGAATGTGGACGTCTGTCAACTGTATCTGTGGATTTGTCCAATTCTCCCTTCAGTCTTGACAGTTTTTTTTTTTTCCCGAGATAAGATCTCGTTCTGTTGCCCAGGCTGGAGGGCAGCGGCATCATCACAGCTCACTGCGGCCTCCAACGCTTGGGCTCAAGCGATCCTCCCACCTCAGCCTCCCAAAATGCTAGGATTACAGACGTGTGCCACCACACCCAACCCAGTTCTGGCAGATTTTGGTTCCCAGTTGTGCTTTAAGTGTTACATGGGTGTGACGGAAGTGCTTCTGTGGAGTGGACACATCCTTGATCTTAATGGGTCTGCCTCCATTTCAGACCCTAACGGTCTTCCCAAGCCAAAGGCTGGACCATGTCATCACCTGCTTAATGGCAGGGTGTAGACGCAAGGCCCTGGACCTCTAGAGGATGAGCAGATGAGGTCCAGACCAGTTGGCAGAGCACTCAAGGCCTTGACCACCTATTACAACTTCTCCCCACCCCCACCTGCAGTGTATTTTCCTGCCACCATGTCTGGGATCTTGCCACTTGTCTGCCTGATGTCCTTCCTCTCAGGAACCAGCCCAAGTGTTCCTAAGTCTTTCTCGGAGGATTTATCTCACCCCAACTCCCATGCAGAAACCATTGCTTTGCTGCGACATTCTCAGGCACTTCGTACGGTCTTTAGTTGTAACACTTGTGCTTTGGTGTCACTGATGATGTGCACGTCACAGTGGCACTGAGTGCCAGTGGGTCAGAACCGGGGCTGAGTCCACCTAGACTCCAACCTGGAGGAAGGTCCTGCCCGCGTGAGGGCAGGCAGTAGGCTTTCAGGTGTGAATGCTAACTGGAGAAGGTGTAGCCGCAGCACAGCGCGTAGGCTCCTGGTGGCCGGGCCGTGGGAGGGTAGAGAAAGACACTGGGACGCCGTCTCTTGCCCAGTTCCTCCGTTGAGACCTCGGGAACGGAGCACACTACTGAGGAGTGTGGCGAGCGATATCCTCAGGCTGGGGCTGGACTCTTAGCTCTGTCGGACACAGAGTTCCCAAAGACGGGGATGTGGCTGTCTTTGTCCGGAGGGCTCAGATCACCATGATGGTGACAGGGTGTTGAACACTCACTGAGCCAGGGCTGGGCCTGGACAACACTCAGTCCCAGGCACCATTCTCGTCATGGTATCAGGGGTTTCAGAGGAAAGAGAAGAGAGCAAGGGAGGAGGAAGGTCCAAGTCACTGGAGGGTGTTGTCACTCAGGCCAAAGTGGGAGGCACTTGGAGGTGGGGGGGGATTGGTCAGCAATAAGAGGAGAAAACCAAGGGACGAGCGTGGGATTGGCCTGGTAGTGGGCCACGAGCATTCCCAGGGAAGGGCAGGTTGGGCGAGTGTGTTCTCTGGTTGTGGCAAGTAGAGGGCATGCTCTGGCTCCTGTGTCCCATGGCCACCACCTTGCCTTCCTTTCCGCATCCACGTAGCTCCATCCCTCGCTCCATGAACACCACCGACAGCGTGAGCCATCCTGGCAGGGGGGCTGGGGGTGTGTGGGGCAGGAATCGGGGGTAGCTGGGTGTGGTTTTGTGTCCCCACGGTGCCTGTGCTGTGCTCCGGAGGTAACGCAGGGCCGGGACAGCCTTGCTGCAGTCGGCCCCGAACCGGAGGTCTCGGGCTGCAGCGCACGCGGCCAGGCTGGTGTCGGAAGGACGGGGTGTGGGCCCGGGAAAGGCACGTGACTGTGCGGGGGCAGCTGCCTCCCAGCTAACAGAGTTTGAGTGACACTGTGGAGTTCCATGGAGCAAAATCACAAATCTGGGTTTTTCACGTAAAGTCTTCCCTTGGTTTGCCATCCCGGCCTTCAAAGTGGGGTTCATATTGTTCCTGGGGGAGCCACAGGGGCAGCTGCTGGGGGCCTGGGAAAAGGATTTTAAGCAGGGGTGAGACGTGGTCAGACTTCAGTTTTAGAGATGAGGAGAGAAACAAAATCGGGGCCCAGGCTGTCCGGGGAGACTAGAGAATTGAATGGGGGCTGCGGGAGCTGGCGCGGGGCTCTGGCCCTCCTGCCTCCCAGGAGTACGTGCCCGCTGTGGCCAGAACTCTGTCTTTCAAAAGATGCCAATTTTGATGAGAAATTTCCTGATTTTTAAATGTTGACTCAAATTTTGAAAAGTATACTGGGCAGGCCAACGAAACAAACTGGAAGTCCCTGGCTTCTGATTCCTGCCTAGAGGTACGTGGCACCTGAGGGGCAGGGTTTCTTTGTTCTTCGCGAGAGGCTGGCGTGGAGCTGGCTGCCTGGGTTCAAGTCCTGGCCCCACACTTGCCGGTGCTGTGATGGGGCAGGGCTTGCACCGTGCCTCAGTGTCCTCAGGTCCAGGCATCCACCCCTCGAGGGACGCTGCTGGGGCACGCGCAGGAAGTGCCATAAGCGTAGCCGCCGTTGTGGCTGTTGTTCCCGCAGTAGAGCGGAGGCGGAGGGACAAGATCAACAACTGGATCGTCCAACTCTCAAAAATCATTCCAGATTGTAACGCGGACAACAGCAAGACAGGAGCGGTGAGTGTCCCCTGTCCCCAGGCCAGGCAGCCACCTGACCTCAATTGCTGCAGTGGGCCGGGTCCCCCAGCCCTTTCCAAAAGATCTGGGCCGGGAGTTGGGCCCGGGAGTTGTCCGGGGTGGGCCACTGGGCGGAGCGCTCTGACGAGCTCGCCCCCACGCCCGCAGAGTAAAGGCGGGATCCTGTCGAAGGCCTGCGATTACATCCGGGAGCTTCGCCAGACCAACCAGCGCATGCAGGAGACCTTCAAGGAGGCCGAGCGGCTGCAGATGGACAATGAGCTCCTGAGGCAGCAGGTGGGTGCCAGGGCGCGGAGCTGGGTGGAGCGCCCAGGAGCTCCAGATGCAGGAGCCAGCCCCTGGCTCCCTTGTCCGTGTTGTGTCTGTCAGATCGAGGAGCTGAAGAATGAGAACGCCCTGCTTCGAGCCCAGCTGCAGCAGCACAACCTGGAGATGGTGGGCGAGAGCGCCCGGCAGTGACGCCCGCCCCCAGCGCAGCCGCTGCCCGTGCGGCCTCTGCTGCCCCTTCCCCAGCCCTTAGCACAGAGAGGGACACACGCCCCTCCCCCAGCTGCGTTTTTTTATAGTAGATTTTTAACAAAAACGGGGAGAAATAATGCATTTCTGTGGATACATTGCCCACCACCCTCAACTTGGAAACAATGTCCTCCCTCCCCATCTGTCTTCTCCCTTCTCCTGCCCTCACTAAGCCCCGGCACGTCTAGTGTTCTCACCTGGAGGCGAGAGAGGAGGACAGGCCCTGCCACATGTGCTGCCTCCTTGGTCTCTAGAGGTGCTGAGACAGGGTGCTTGCGGGAAGGAGGGGAGCCTGCGGGGGCCACCCCCGGGGCCTGGGCCTAAGCAGGGAGGCCATCCCCCCCGCCTCCTGTTTCTGGATCCCTGCTCCCCTTTGGGGGTATGTGTGTATGTGTGTGTGTGCGTGCGTGTGCGTGCGTGCGTGTGTGTGTGTGTGTGTGTGTGTGTGTTAATTTTCTTTATGGAAAAATGGACAAAAAAATAGAGAGAGAGAGGTATTTAACTGCAATAAACTGGCCCCATGTGGCCCCCGCCTTGTCTGATGGTGTCTGTCCGTGTTGGGAATGGGGAGGCAGCCAGGGTCTGCAGAGCCCCGTGACGGCAGGGCTTCCGCTGCTGTGTCCGTGGCCAGTCCCAGTCATCCCGCACCACCTGGTGCCTGCCGGTTGGTTGGATGGGTGGAGAAATTAAGGAATGAATGTCTTCTTTGAGGCTCTAGGTGTGTGTATGTGGGTGGGGGGACCTGGGGTCGAGGACATGTCCCATGTTGGAGGAGAGGCTGGGGTCTCCTATGTCAGCAGTTCCTGAAAACAGGACTGGCTCCTGGCCCTGCACTTCTGGGCTGAAGCCCTCCCCTCTGCACCAGCCAATGGTGGGGCCTGGCCTTGAGCCCCCCACCCCCAGGGAGGGCAGATGGCCAGGAGGCCAAGCTTGGCCCGTCAGCCTGTCGCCTTGTGCTGTGGCTCTGGCGCCTGTGCTGTGACCCCTGCCCCTGGCTGATGATGAAACCTGGCCTGAGCTGAGATGCAACGATGCCTGGCAGGGCTGGGGGATGCTGCGCATCTCCCCTCGGGTGGGCACGCGGCTGCTCACCGGACACACCGTCCTGCAGCCCCGTTCAGTCCCACCCACTCCCAGGAGCTGGGCCTGCCCACCTGGTCACCTTGCTGAGCTCTCCACTCTGCCCCCATTCCAGGTGCCCCCAACTGGTCTCTTCCCTCGAGAGTCCCGTCTCCTTCTGCTGGTCGTTCCCATCTCGGGCCTCCCGTGTGCGTGGGGAGGCAGATGGCAGGGAGCAGCCCTCGCTCCCCAAGGCCCTGTCCGTCCGCATTTGTGGTTTTGAGTGGGCCTTGGCAGCAGTGCAGCTGCCAGGAAGGAGTGTTCGTTCCTTGGCAGCAGTTTTCCTGGCCTCTGGTGACAGGGTTGACACAGGATGGCCCCGGAGTGAGAGACAAAGTGGCAAAATGTCCAAGGCCCATCACTGGAACCAGAGTTTGGGGTCCCCCTGGCCTGTGGGCACCCTGAGGTGGTCCAGGCAGTGGGTAGGAATGAAGGTGTCACAGTCGGGCAGCCTGGGCTTATTTCCCATCTGCTAGTGTCCTGGGAACCAGCTCCCAAAAGAAAGCCCAGGTTTGTAGTGCTCGCCAATGTCCATGGTGTAAATTCTCCCACCACTGCTGACTGCAGGGTTCCAAGGTGACGCCACTGAACGTGGAGTTGGGATGTGCACAGTTTGCTCTGCTGAGCCAGGTCTGGTGCACCACTGTGCCCTGCTGTTTTGGGCGGGGAGAGTGGGATAGGAAAGCCTGGTGGTTAAAAGCTCAGGCCCAGAGTCAGGCTGGGCAAGCGTGGGCACTGCCCTGGCCTCTGTCTGCATTTCCTTTCCTGTAAGTGAAGGAAACCATTCTCCAGGCCGGGGAAAGCTCCTAAGTGGGAGCAGAGTCTGGGAAGCCAGGCCCCCTAAACCCAGAGCAGAGCCCAGTTGGGGCCGCCAGGAGCTGCTTAGGGAACAGGTGGCACAGGCCAAGGTACCACAAAGGTGAGCCAGCATCTGCGACGCACTCACCAGCTGCTAGCTGTTACTGCTGTCTTTCATGGTCACAAGCTCGCCGGGGCATTTTCCAGTCACTGGAGCCACATCTCGAGGTTCTGGCATTTGGGACGTGCTATGTGCACACTGGGGCGCACACCGACACTCACCCTGCACCCGGCGACCCCGTGTTCCCTGCCAAACCTGTGCGTGTGCAAAGAACCTGAGGCCGAGGGGCCTGGTGCGTGCCAGCCGTGCTCTGTGTGAGTGAGGCTGTCCGGGAAGGGGGCAGGCAGGAGAGGGGCACCTTGATGCTGCTCACTGGCCTGTTCGACTTCTGAGGCAAAAGGGGGAATTTTTGCCGAGATCAACAGGGTGACGTCATGCTGGGGAAAGGGTTGTCTCGGTGGCTGTCTGGCAACATGTGTCTGTGGCTCCGTCTACCCCACCCCCAGACACACCTCCGCTGGCCGAGGGTGACACAACCCTGTTCCCTGTCACTCTGTTCCCGCTTATCTCCCGCCTTTTCGGCGCCACCACCTTCTTGGAAATGAGTTAGGGCAAAGGGGAGGGGGCTCAGACCACCGCCTTCCCCAGCGGGCCCCATAAAAGCAGCTGTAACTGGGTCCCAGACACAGAGAGCAAGTTCTAGACCCAACCGCAGGACAGCCAGACGGACAGCACAATGGCACTGAACGCTCAGATCCGGGCTGCCTGCCTTCTCCTCCTCCTCCTCCTCGCCAGCCTGACCAGTGGCTCCATTTTCCCGCAACAGGTGAGAGCCCACCGGACCTGGGTCCTCGCAGGGCAGCGGGGATGGGAGAACCAGACCCCGGGGAGGCAGAGCTCAGGACAGCTCAAGGGGCCTGGAAGCTGCCTAAAGAACAGGGATGGAGGACCTGGTGGAGGGGACAGGGGGATGGGGCCCTGGACTAATTACTCAGGTGTTTACTGAGCAACTACTCGGTATCAAGTCTTACTCCAGACGGGGGATAAAGCAACGCACAAGGTAGCTGAGAGAGAAGAGTTTCGCTCTCATGGAGCCCATCCTGGTCAAGAATTAGTTAATGAACGATTAACACATAAACAGTGGTGTTCAGTAAACGGTCTTCAGGAATAACATAAAGGATGGTGGTAGAGTGACCGTGGGGGCCCGCAGACGGGTCAAGAGGTGGCCCAGCAAGTGTTTGGAGAGCAAATGAGACTTGACCTGTGCCTCGGAGGGTAACAGAGGAGACTGACGGGCGGCAGGGAGTCTCGTGGGCAGTTGTGCAGACGCTGGCTTTTCCTCCCAGTGTGGGGAAACCCCTGTCGGCTTTTAAAGTGGGGGGAGCCACGATCTGTTCACGTTAAAAGTCTCTGCTGTGTGCAGGGCCAACTGTAAGAGGCAACATGCGGGAGACTGGCGGGGAGGCTGGCGCAGCGTCCAGGCAGGAGAGGGCGACGTCCCAAACCAGAGTGGAAGCTGTGGGGAGAGGAAGAGACAGGTCTGGGAGGTTTTTAGGAAGCAGAGCTGCCTGGGGGGTGTGAGCGACAGCAAGAAGGCAAGGCCCCGCCTCCGAGCCAGCTGTGTCTGAGAGCTCCTCAATACCCCTTCTTCTTTCCCAGACGGGACAGCTTGCAGACCTCCAGCGCCAGGACACAGCGGGAGCCAGGGCCGGCTGGACGGTGAGAGCACAGGGATGCCCTTCCCGGCGCCCCCCTTCCCTGCCCGGCCCGCCTCACTCTCTCTTCCCTCCCGCAGCAGGCGCTCCAGCAGCGAAGCCGGCGGGACGCCCACTTCCCCATCTGCGTTTTCTGCTGCGGCTGCTGTCGGAAATCAAAGTGTGGGGTGTGCTGCAAGACGTAGAGCCGGCCTGGCGCCCCCCAGGCCTCCCCTCCCTTATTTATTCCTGCCGCCCCTCCATGCTGGTCTTGGAATAAAATGACTGGTTCTATCTTCTGTTTTCCAAGCCCGAGTGTCTGCTGTCCTTTCTCCCGGCCTATGACAGCCTATGGCAGGTGTTCCGGCCTCTGCCTTGCCAGGGTGGGTGCTCGGTGGGGTGCACGGGGTTGGTGTGTGCTGGAGGTTGCCAGGATTCTTGTTGAAGCAAATGTGTTTTCTGTTCTTTTCCTTCTTTCTCCACTTCAAAAGACCGGGGAATTTATGTTGCAACACCAAGAGAGGAAAGTTAAACAAAGTTTCCTCTCCTTGAAACAGTTCTCACAGTAAGACCCGGGGCTCCTTCCAGGGCTGCACAAGGCAGAAACTGCTAAGATGTTATTTGCTATTTTCACTCTCCTTCTCTCGTGAGTGTACAGTGGAGTTTTCCTGAAGCTTCATGACACGTGATGACATCATCGCTGTGTTGGCTGAGGGATTGTGTGCTTGCGTATCTTGGGCTTTAAAAATTCCCAGTGTCACTTTCTAATACATTAAGCAACTAGAGATACAATCCACTTATACAAGAGCTTTTTGGAGGCCTCAAAAATTTTTCGGAGGGTAAAGGAATCCTAAGACCAAACAGTTTGAGAACCATGAACTTCAGGGGCCAGACAGGTCTAGTAAACCAGTGAGGCAGGTTGGATTTGTGTTGTAGGAGCATCTTAAGTTGTAGTCTCTCAGTAAGGACATACTTTGCACTTGAAATGCTTAGGAATATGGTTCACTTCCACAGGGAATTAAGGTCCCTCCCATTCTTCTCGAAAACAGTATCTCTCTCATTCTGATTGCCCCACTTCTGATAGAAACAGAGACACGCGATGTATTTCACTATCCTCTTAGCGCATAAGAAAACACGGGCACTTGCATGACGGTAAAGGACACTGGCCATTGGCCTCGATGTTGGGCATGGACAGGGGTGGGAGGCCTGGGCCCATCGGAAGATGGCTCCAAGAGTTGGCCACCGTGCCTGCAAGTGGGCAAAGCTGGCTAGACCTGCTGATTCTTTCAAGAGAAGGTGGAAAGGTGGGGAGAAAGGATCTGGGGAGAGCTTGGCCTCCTGTTTCCGAAGCACCTTGCTTGCATCTTCTTCCCAGCCGGAGCTCCGCCTCCTCGTCTTTAAAAGGGGAGAAGCATCTTTTTAGCACTTAGCTCATCTGGCTGTGGAGCTGTCCAGCCAAGGGGATGAGTGTGAAATTGTTTTGGAAACTGACAAATGCCACATAAATGTAAAGGATGAGTATTGACAGGGGAGGGTGAAGACCTCTCCCAGCCCCTCCTTACAGGGCCTGGGAGGTGGGAAACCGGAAATTGCCAATCGCACATAACACCCGGTGCTCTCAGCTCTCTCTGGCAAGCAGTTCTCCAGGGTGGTCCAAGAGATGTGAGAGGATATAAAGCAGAGGCCCTCAAAATTTAGTATGCATCACAGTATCCCGAGGGCCTGGTGGAATGCAGATCGCTGGGCCTTACTACCAGAGTTCCTGATTCCGCAGGTGCAGGGAGGGGCCCTAGAACTTGCATTTCTAATAAGTTCCTGAGGGCAATGCTGATATTTTGGGTCGGGGGAGCCCCACTTTGAGGACCCATTGTGTGAAGCTGCCAGCACCGACTGAGGGCAGCACGTGCCTCTTGGCTGGACCAAGCCCCAGCTCCCATGCAAGCGAGCTTTCATGGGGAAGCCTGAGAGCTTGATTCTGCCTGGACATGAGTTTTGCTTGGTCCACACAATTTTTATATTATTTTATCTAATTTTATTTTAGAGATAGGACCTTGCTCTATCACCCAGGCTGGAGTGCAATGATGTGATTACAGCTCACTGCAGCCTTGAACTCCCAGGCTCAAGTGATCCTCCTGCCTCAGGCTCCAGAGTAGCTGGGGCTACAGGCATGCGCCACCACACCTGGCTAATTTTTAATTTTTTTGTAGAGGCAGGGTCTGAATATGTTGCCCAGGCTGGTCTTGAACTCCTGGGCTCAAGCAATCCTTCTGCCTCTGCCTCCCAAAGTGCTGGAATTACAGGCATGAGCCACCATGCCTGGCTGCACAATATTTCAGATAAAATTGGGCTAATACCTAAACACTAGGACACTTCACATAAACATCTGAATTCCTGCTGTTACAGGTTAAACTGTGTCCTCCCCAAAATTCATGTTGAAGTCCTAACCCCCAGTAAGTCAGAGTGTGGTTTTAGTGGGAGGTAGGGTCTTCAGAGAGGACCCTTCGCAAGTTAAAATGGGATAGTTGCAGTGGGTCCTAATGCAATATGACTGATGTCCTTATAAAAAGGGGAAATTGGGACAGAGATGCACACAGGTAGAACGCCATGGGTGACGAAGACAGCCGTCTACAAGCCCAGGAGAGAGGCCTGGAATAGACCCTCCCTTACAGGCCCTCAGAAGGGACTGACCCTGCAACACCTGCATTTCTGATTTGAAGCTTCTGGAACTGTGAGACGGTAAATTCTGTTTTTTAAGCCACTGATCTTGTGGTGCTTGGTTCTGGCAGCACCAGCAAACTAACCTGGGTCCCCTGTAGATGGGCACCTGCTCTCCAGGCCGCCGTCCCCGCACCCAGCCCCTCCCTCTCACTCGCTCCTGTGGGCTGGAGCCCTGAGACCAAGATAGCAGGTTTCTGCAGCAGTCGCCAGCCAGCGCGCTCTGAGGGACGCACCTGCCTGCGTGTCCTCCCCCAGGAGCAGCCTTCGGTTCACACCCAGGGGGGAGATGCAGCCCCAGACTGCACAGGCACATGGGGTTGGTGTTGACACTAAGGGCTGTGACTTACGAGCACGCCAGGATCTCGGTGTCCTCCCCCACAGCCCAGGCACCAGGCCCCTCTTTTCCCCCGCGGGACCCAGGCGTCCAAGCCCCACCCCACTCTCAATGGGCCTTTGTCCCTGACTGGGAAAGGCACGGGCAGAGTCTGACATCATGAAGCTGAGGTGGGGGTGGGACTCCCCCTCCCCATCCAGCCTTCCCCTGACTCCTCGCTCCCTGGTCCGAGGGATTTCCCGCCCCTCACCCCCTGGGTTCTCCCTTGGGAGAAAGGACCCTCCCTCCCTATTGCTCCAGCCTGAAAGAGGACAGAAGGTGTCCCAGTGTGGTTGAACACTCGTGGTCGAACCACTGCTACACTTGATCACACCTCCTCCAGCTCCCCCCACCCCATCTTGCAAAGGTCGTGACCAATGGGAGAGGCTGCGGTGGCAGCAGGACCACTGTGGCATCTGCACACAGAGGGCCCTCACCCAGCTCAGAGTCAGCGCAGCCCTCTGCACCCAGCACTGTTCCAGGGACACAAGGGTGCACAAGAGGCACAAACAGGTTTCTGCCGAGGCCCTGCCCTCCGAGAGCCCCCAGGCCAGCGGAGAGGCGAGGACACCAAGAGCACCGGGCAAGCGCGCCGGGGGCTGTGCAGGGACCGCACTGCAGTGGAGGGCTTGGCGGCAGGGGCGGGAGGAGGCTTCCCGAGGGAGCCGCATCGGGGCAGCTGAGCCTAAAGGATGAGCCGGCTGTGGCCAGTGCCGGAGTGGACAGTGCCACGGGCTGGGGACAGCTTTCCAGGGAGAAGGAGCAACAGGTACAAAGGCCCGACTCCAGAGATGCCACAGTGTCTCTGAAGGACACATTCAGCCACACACTCCATGTTTATTAAGCCCAACTGCGTGCCAGGCTGCAGTCCACGGGAACGCTGCAGACAGAGCCCCCGCTCTCATGGAGCTCGCGTTCCCAATGAAGACAGTTGACAGGTTCGGTCATTTTAGATGGCAAGAGAAGCCAAGAGGAAAATGGACCAGGATGACTGAGGGGGAAGCCACTCTGGGGAGGGTGGCAGGGCCCTGTCTCCTCCCCCTGCCCACACCAGCCTCTGCTGGCCCCTTGGACTGAGGTTACACCTGACGTTGCCAGAGGACAACGCCTCCTGTTCCTCAGCCTGAGACTTGCAGAGGGATTAGACTGCCTCCCCAGAGACCCAGAATCAGGGCGCACAGTGACGGAGGAGCGGGGAATGAGCAAGGCAGCCCCCCATCCCTCCAGGAAGGAGCTCGTAGAACCCAGGCATCAGGCTGCCCTGTCCGAGCCCCGTGGTGACAAGGGCCCCTTTGTGCCCCCCTCCCCCAGGGGCAGGGAGGAGCTGGGCCCTGGAGGCAGGCGGCCCCTGGCACCCGGGGGGAGGGGAGGGGCTGGCAAGTGGGGGCCTAGACCCTGGGAGGCAGGGGACCCGAGCTGGACCGGCGGAGGGTACAGAGGTGCAGAAGCAAGAGCACGCGAGTGAGTACTGCGCGGGGAGGCCGGGGCGCGGGGGAGCAGAGCCCGGGCGGCGGCACCCACAGCAGGGCAAGGTCAGGTGCTCTGGATGAGGGAGGGTCACTGCGAATGGCCACTGATTTAGGACGCAGGAGGGTGTGGTTTGGGCCTGCTTTGGAAATGGGCTGGGACGATGGTAGGGACAGCAGCGATGGGGGCTTTGGGAAGAAAACTCAGAGAGAAAGAACAAAAGGCCCTCCTGGGCACCACTCGTAGCTGGAGGTTCTGCAAGAGCAGCTCCCCTGGGGCCCCCAAGTGCGGGGCAGATGGGGTGGAAGTGCCTGGGGCTGGGGCAGAGCGGAAGGGTGCCCAGGTGATCAGGCACCGGCACCCTGTGGTGTGGGAGTGGGTGGGGGCCGTGGGCTGTGACTGAGCGAGTTCTAGCACCTGGGCGCATGACAGGTGTGTGTGCGCTCACGTGTGCCCACGTGCATGGCCTCCCACGCACCTCTCCGGTGCGAGTCTGTCTGCATCAATGTTTCTCAACTTTTTTCATCATGCCCCCCTAGGGAAGCTTCTGGAATGTTTTCCCTAGTTCCATTCCTCCCTTGAAATTTTCACACTGCAGATACGCCATATACACGCCTGTGGACGTGGCGCTTTAGAGAGACACGACACGTTGTAACAGCTAAGATTGTGTTGGCCTCCACCCGAGAGCAGTTTCAGTCGTTAGGCACGCGTGGCCTGCCCAGGCCGAGCGCTGGTCCTCACCTGTGTCTGTCTCCTGTACCGTCCTGTTGCAGGTGCAAGGGTGGCATCTGCCTTGTGTCCGTCGGCGCGTGTCTGGGTGGACCCGCCTATAGCTGCAGCTCAGTGTGTGTGCGCAGGTCCTTGTGTCTTTGTGAGCCTGGCACGCGGGCAGGGCTGCAGGTGGGCCTGAATGCCAGGCCCCGTGTCTGTCCAGGTGTGTGCGGAGCCCAGGTGTGCCGCTGTGGCTGTGTTAGGGCCGGCACATCTCTGTGGGGACAGGGGTCTCGGTGCCTGCGCGTGTCTCTGTCGTGTGAGCCTCTCCTTCCGGCTGGGACAAGACCTGTCGCATTTCACAGCAGCGTTCGGGTGTGTCTGACTGTGCAGGAGTCTGTGTCCGTGGGAAGGGGCAGCGGAGGCTGGGAAAAGCTGCCACTTGGAAACCCTGGCTCCGACCCCGAGGCGACCCACAGAGCAGCCGGGTGCCAGAGGCTCATGAACCCCCACCCCAGTCCTTCCTGGCCCCTTCAAAGCCCAGCCAGGAGTGCCTGACTCCTCTCTCACTCCCCACCTACCCTGGAAGGCCCCTCAGGACGAGGCACCCTCTCCCCAAGGGAACAGGACTCTTTTGTACCGGGCACTGGCCTCTGGAGAGGGTGGGGACACCAGGGGCCGTCTGTGGGGTGGGAGAGGGCGGCAGGAATTCACGCGGCATGTTGGGAATGCTGATGCCGTGAAACCCAGTCATTGATGGGACTGAGTCCCTGTGGCCACCCCCGGGCCTCAGCCGTGGGACATCTGCTCCCTCACCCCGCTCGCCACACCCCCTGCCTCGTCCCTCATGCTGCTGTCTCCTCCCCTCCCCACAGAGCTCCCACATCCTAGCTTGGGGGGAGGTGTCGCTGTGGACTAGCTTCGCGGCTGTGTGGGAGGGTCCCGAGCGTCCACGGGACACAGAGGCCACGTGGGCAGCCTTACAACACGCCGCCACCCGTGCAGGAGACACTAAGCGCAGGGCGGTGGGTGCTCGGGCACTGCCCCCTCGCACCCGTCCGACTCTCCTTCCAGGTTGGCTGGCAGCCTCAGTGGAACCAGAGGACATTCCCCACTCAGGGAGATTGAGGTGAGGGTCGGGCACCACCTTCCCCTTCCTCCTGGCTTCCTTTGATTCCTCCTGGCCCAGCCTTGATTCTTAAATTTCTGGAGACCCCCAGGGACATAACAGCAGTGAAAATAGTCATCAGGACATCACTGCTGCCTAGAGATAGGACGGCTTGGTGGTTAAGACTGCCAACCAGCTGTGTGGCCTTGGGCAAGTTACTTAACTTCTCTGGGCCTTGGCTATACAATGAGGCTAATAATTGCACCTGCCTCAAAGACATCAGATGAGTTAATAGAGAGAAGTAAAGCACTGGGGCCTGGCACACGGCCAATGCCATGTGTTTGTAATTATAAAAAATTATAAATAATAGCAGGAGCAGCTCACACCCAAACAGGCCCCTTCCTGAACCCTTGACACAGAACACCCCCTCACGTGCCCTGGACGTGGTTGACCCTCTCCTCTTCTCCCCAGCTGTCGCTCACTTGCTGCACAAAATGATATTCCTCACGGCACTGCCCCTGTTTTGGATTATGATTTCAGGTAATGCCTGGGGGTCCTGGCCCCTGAGAAGGCTGGGGCTGTTTCTGGGGGTCCCTGGCCCCCCAAGCCAGTGGCAGGTGATGGGAACGGGAGGGGATGATCCAGGGGGGGACATGACCCTCAGCCTCAGTGCCCCTGCTCTCCCACAGCCTCCCGAGGGGGTCACTGGGGGGCCTGGATGCCCTCGTCCATCTCAGCCTTCGAGGGCACCTGCGTCTCCATCCCCTGCCGCTTCGACTTCCCCGACGAGCTGCGGCCTGCGGTCGTGCACGGCGTCTGGTACTTCAATAGCCCCTACCCCAAGAACTACCCCCCGGTGGTCTTCAAGTCACGCACCCAAGTCGTCCACGAGAGCTTCCAGGGCCGCAGCCGCCTCCTGGGGGACCTGGGCCTGCGCAACTGCACCCTCCTGCTCAGCAGCGTCAGCCCCGAGCTGGGCGGCAAGTACTACTTCCGTGGGGACCTGGGGGGCTACAACCAGTACACCTTCTCAGAGCACAGCGTCCTGGACGTCATCAGTGAGTCCCCCAGAGGCCGTGCGGGCACCGAGGGGCTGGGGCAGTGCCGTGGCAGGCAGGGGTGTCCTCTCCAGCACCTCCCCAGGAGGGTGGATGGCAGATCTGGGAGGCGCTGGTTTGGCTGGGGGTGCAAACCGCAATGCCACAGACCGTGCAGATGACAGAAATGAACAAAGCAGGGCCCAAAATAGTCTTGCTGCCCTCAGAGGAACACAGGTGCTCTTACTCTTCTAGAAACAACCCGGTGGGGCCCAGGGGTTGGGGGCAAGGCCTCTGGATCCCTGCTTGAGCAAGGTCACCCTGGGCAAGTCACTTACCTTCCCTGGGCCTTGGTCTCCTCCTCTGTGAAACAGGGACAAGAACAGCACTTACAGCCGATGAGTGGTAGTTGTCAAAGCTCAGAGCAGGGCCTGGCACCGGCACCCAGCTCTGGCTAACGGAAAGCAGGCCCTCCGCTGCCAGCACTCGGAATTGTTAATTACGGATTTTTTTATGTAATCTCTTCATTATTAAATATCGGCTAATTCAGATATTTAAAAAAATTTTTTTAGGCCAGGCCAAATAACATACAGCTATGGCCAGATTTGGCAATCAGAATAGGGCCCTCTGCCCGATGTCTGAGAGGCCCCACGGCTGGGAGCCCTCAGATCCGTGTTTCCCTGTGCTGGAGTCTGTAGAAGGAGCCAGATGACAGCCCTGGTGTGGGAAGAGGCCACACAGGTGCAGCACACACACCCCGCATGCCCTACGCACACCACACACTACGTACACACAGACACAGGTGGAAGAAGAAAAGCAAAGCTCACATGGGAGAGGAGAGAGGTCAAGAGCACAGAAGCTGAAGCCAGAGTGATGGGGTTTGGAGCCCAGTTTTACCCAGTACTAGCTGTGGCCTCAGTTTCCTCATTTGCAAAATCAGTAAAATACTAGCACCTGCTGGCATCGCTGCCAGGACCGGGCAAGCTAAGCGCTGTGGGGTGCTCAGGCAGCTGCTGTTACTTATTCCCCATGGTTGGATCTGTGGAGGGTTTCTGGGTCAAGGGTAACCTAGAAGAGGAAGGCGGAAGGGAATTCTGTACCCAGAGACGGGGGAGCGGGCCAGGTACCCGCAGTGGAGTTGGACAGGGTGGGGGTGACCCGTAGCCCAGTGCTGCTTCCTCATCCCTCCTTCTCCCCACCTCGTGTAGACACCCCCAACATCGTGGTGCCCCCGGAGGTGGTGGCAGGCACGGAGGTGGAGGTCAGCTGCATGGTGCCAGACAACTGCCCAGAGCTGCGCCCAGAGCTGAGCTGGCTGGGCCACGAAGGCCTGGGCGAGCCGGCAGTGCTGGGTCGGCTGCGGGAGGACGAGGGCACCTGGGTGCAGGTGTCGCTGCTGCACTTTGTGCCCACCAGGGAGGCCAACGGCCACCGGCTGGGCTGCCAGGCCTCCTTCCCCAACACCACCCTGCAGTTCGAGGGTTACGCCAGCCTGGACGTCAAGTGTGAGCCTGGGTGCGGGTGGGGCCGGGCCGGGTGCGGGGTGGGGCCGGGTCTGCCGCACCTGCCCGCTAACCACAGGTGGTGTCGCGGGCCTCAGACCCCCCGGTGATCGTGGAGATGAACTCGTCGGTGGAGGCCATCGACGGCTCCCACGTCAGCCTGCTCTGTGGGGCTGACAGCAACCCCCTGCCGCTGCTGACCTGGATGCGGGACGGGACGGTGCTGCGGGAGGCCGTGGCCGAGAGCCTGCTGCTGGAGCTGGACGAGGTGACCCCCGAGGAGGACGGTGTCTACGCCTGCCTGGCAGAGAACGCCTACGGCCAGGACAACCGCACCGCGGAGCTCAGCGTCATGTGTGAGTCGCACTCAGGGGACCCACAGCAGAGCGATGAGGGCACAGCGGCCTCACCCAGGGCGAGCGGGGGCCGGAGACGCAGTGGAGGCTGCAGGTCAAGGTTCCTTCTGTCTCCTCCAGTATCTGGTGCACCTGCCGTGCACCGCTCTTACTGCAAGGCACGATCAGAAGACACAATTTCCGTCCCTGTCCCCTGTTAAATACAGTTTCCGGGGGCAGCCCTGGGTGTGTCTGGTGTAGATGTGGGCCTGGCCCAGGAACCTGCATTTTTAAAATGAACCCTGTTGTAGTTCTAATGGAGAGTTGAGGGGACCCCAGCCCTCACCCGGCCCATTATGTGCACACAGACATTACGGCGCGGCCAGAAGTGTGCTGGTCAGAACAGGATTCGTAGCTGGGAACTAAGAAGGAGCCATTCATTCATTCACAAATGTTTATTGAGGCAGAGTGCCCGGGGCTGAGGATAACAACAGGGACAGCCACAGCCAACATGTACTCGGCAGTGCCTGATGCTTCACACACACACTCATCCCCAGGCACCGCAGCTAGGCTCCTTCCAGGCTCACGGACGCCGTCCCTCACCGTCCTATCTAAAACTGTAACTACCCTGATGTCCCATCCCATCCTCTGGCCCCCTTTATTTTTCGTCGCAGAACTTGTCCCCATCTTATATATTTTATTTACTTATGTAGTGTCTCCCCACATGGGCTTTGTTCAAGCTACAACAGTGCCTGTTACTCAGCAGTTCTCAGTGAATGTTGGAGGATCATCTCTGTGAGGTTGGAACTATTATTAAACCCATTTTCCAGATGAGAAAAGTGAGGCCCAGAGGTATTAAGACATGGGTCCGCACACAGCTTGGAAGGGGATCCAAAGACAGGCACTCTGGCTGCAAAGCCCCTGTTCTTGTACACAAGCCAGCCACGACTGGAGTCACCTGAGCCATCCTGAACTAGTGTGCTGGGTTTGGGGTGTCTGGGGTCATGTTTGAGGCAGGGGGAGTTGGCTGGCCGAAGAAGCACCTTCTGGTTCTGACCATCTGCTCCCTGTCCTGCCCCCCAGATGCACCCTGGAAGCCGACGGTGAATGGGACAATGGTGGCTGTGGAGGGGGAGACGGTCTCCATCTTGTGCTCTACGCAGAGCAACCCGGACCCTATTCTCACCATCTTCAAGGAGAAGCAGATCCTGGCCACCGTCATCTACGAGAGCGAACTGCAGCTGGAGCTGCCGGCAGTGAAGCCTGAGGATGACGGGGAGTACTGGTGTGTGGCTGAGAACCAGTATGGCCAGAGGGCCACTGCCTTCAACCTGTCTGTGGAGTGTGAGTACCCCCCACGTCCACCCCCACTCACAGATGGATGGCCCGATGGGGGACACCTGGATTACTGAGAAGTGACCATGTGTCCCAACCAGTGTCAGCCTTGCCCTTCCTCACCCACAGATAGGGAGGGCAGGGAAGCTGAATTCATAGCAAGAAAATAGAAATCCCAACTGAGAATACTGTGTTCCTGCATCCTAGGGTGGGCTTTTGACCAGGTGGATTTCTGGATCCTGTGGCCACCGAACCTCTGCATGAACTAAAACAATAGCCGTGATATCTAACCCTGGTAGAGTGTCGCTGTGTTCTAGGCACTCTTGGAAGCCCTGCACAGGGACCCACTCATTTCATCCTCATGACAACCCTTGAGAGGTTCGATTACTGTCCGTGGTTTACAGAGAAGGAAACCGAGGCCCAGAGACGTTATGCCATTTGCCCAAGGTCACACGGCTAAGAAAATAGCATAATTTGAGATTGAAATCCCGGCGGTGTGGTTTCACTCTTCTGTACCACCCAAAGTTGACCTCATCCTACGTTCTGACATCAGAATACATTGATGGAGCAATTGTTATGTGCAAAGGGCTGTTCAGCTCTGTGGGAGGTGGGGGATAGGACCGAGAGGACACCAAGCTTATTAACAGATACAGTGTAGCTAGAGAGATGAGACGGAGGCACATAGAAAGCTCCTCTCTTGGAAATGAAACTCGTCACTGCTCTGCAAACCAGCACCTCCCCTGACCTCCCCTCTGTGGGCAGCACCGCGCGGCCCCACGCCCGGCCATCCCTCCGGTTGCAGTGGCCATGTCAGTGTCCACTCTGCTTCCTCAAGCAGCTCCCTCTGCGAGTTTCCCTTTCCCCTGTTTCCTCCTCAGCTCCTTTCTGGCCTCTGGCATTAGTCTCGAAACTCCTCCTACGATGGCCCTCCCCACACAAGTTTGCCAGAAGGTTCAATGAGATTCAACAGGTGAAGCATTCAGTAGCGTGTCTGCTCCGTGGCACGTGCTCAGCACTCTGCACGTGGCCATAATCAGTGCACGGTAGACCCAGCTCATTCCTGCAGCGCCACCTCCCACGGCAGAGCTGAGGCAGCCCACTCCTCTGAGACAATGATCTCCAGCGTGTTCGTCCACGGCTCTGCCCCTCAGTCGTGGCGTGTGGCTGTGCGGTACCCCGCTCTCCCGCATCCCTATGTGCCATCAGGGCTGGCTAACCCGTTCTCCCGTCACACCCCACGCCGGTGGTTCTCATGTGTCAGAGTCAGAGAAGCCTCTGAGGATCTAACGGAAGCCTCTGCACATGAGCACCAGCATGTCACGTGCGTCCTCAGCTCAGTCACAGACCCCTCCTGTGTAATTAGCAGCAGACAGCAAACATTGGTTAAGGAATTGCATCCTCCGCAATTCCTCCGGGTTATCTTGTGGTCACACCATGAAACAGGTGTGCGTTGTCGTTATCCGTCTTCACTGGGGAGAAAACTGAAGGTCAGAATTCCAGAAGCCATGTAGCCATGTAGCTAGGAAGGTTGGTCAGAGCCAGGATTCTTCCAGACTCCTGTCTGCCCCAGCTGTTAGACTTCCAGCGGCTCCACCTCCTCACAGCCCTGGACACCCGAGCACTCACTTCATCTGGCTTCTCTTGAAACCAAACAGATTGGGCAGTGGGTGGCCTTCAACCTGCTGGAGTGGAGGGGCAGCGGTGGCCCTGTCCCCCGCCCCACCTGCTAGCTCCGCACTCCTCTCCAAGGCCCGTGTCAAAGGGCCGCCCTCTGGGAGTGCGGCCCTCAGGCCCCTCCGTCCGTGCACCTTTGTCCCCCGGCACCAGGGCTTTAGTGTTCACTGACAATGGTGGGTGATCCTCGGGCAGGGCACCCACCTGTCCTACCTGCCAACCCCAGGGCCCCGCACAGCATGGGCCATGCAGGCAGTGTGCACCCCGGCTGAGCGCTTGCGACGTGTGGGGGACTAGTCTGAGCACGTTACGGATTGACCTATTTTGTTCTCACAACCACATGAAATGGAGGCAGAGGACGGTTCTTCACCCCAGTTTAACACAAGGAAACTGAAGTGTTATCAGTGTCCAGGGCTGAATCCCAGCTCTGTCTCCGTCTTGCTGTGTGACCTTAGGCAAGTGACTTCACCTTTGCCAACCCTCAGCCCCATCCTCTGAAAAAGGGTTTGAATACAGTTTTCACAAAGGCAGCTGTGAGGACTAGGAGAATTACGCTGAGTGTCCCCAGTGCCTGACACTGCTACGTGCTCCATAGACGCCATCGTCTTTTCCCACTGATCTTCCCTTTGGAATCCAGGTTGGGTGTCTGCCCTGTGTTCTGCCGCCCAGGCTTTGCTCAGGGGCTCCCTCTGCCGCGACGGTTCAAGCTGTCTGGCCATAAGTACTTGGGTGGGATGTGGAGTGTTCACGACACACTTCTGCGCCCACCGTCGGAGTCCCGTAGCCCCCTGTGAGTTGAGGACCGTGAGCCCTGTCTGTGCACTTGAGAACCGCACCGTGGAGGCCCAGGGAAGCTGCGTGGCCTCAGCCGGCCAGCAGGTGGCAGAGCTGGGACTCCAGCCACAGCCTTCCCGTCCCTAACTCCCCATTCTTTGTACCTTTGTCTTTGGGGTTTGTCTTGTGTCACATCAGGGGTTCCGAGTTCTTCCAGGTTGCCAAGCATGGGCAGGGTGCTGGCCTTGCCCCAGACGCTGGAGCGGACGCTTGTCACTGAAGCACCGGCAGGGATGTCTTCAGTGGAAAGTTTTTAAAAAGTTTGATCTATTTTTAGTTCAGGTTTGTTATTTACTCCGTGGTGTGTTATTGGTTAACTCCACGGTGGACACAATGCCTGTCTGTCTAAAGAGAATTTGGAGCCTCTCGTTTTGTATTTAGTAGACCTGGAGGCGTTTGCACTGAGGTGGCAATACCTGTGGCGAACGCATCTGCTCACGCGGTTCCCTGGCGCGTCACTGTTACCGGCATGTTCTTTTTGGCTGGAAATTGAAAATAAGTGGGGTAGGTGGGCCAGGGGTCTTTTGCCGGTGCGTGAGTGGGTTTGGGCCAGAACTGAGACCCGTGCTCAGTCTGCAGCAAGCAGAGGGAAAGAGAACATAGTTTAAAAAGAGACATTCAATGCTATAGTGTCACTTCTTATTTTGGAAAATGAAAGGAAAAAAAACCACACCAGTACTGTTTTTGTAATCAAATGGCAGAAAAGCAAAGCTCAACAGAATGGCTTTGGGTGGAAGGTGGTGTTTGGTGCTGGTGGCAATGGGGGTGGTGCAGGATGGGATGAAAGCGGGAAGCAGAGGCGGGGGGTGGGGGGCGCCCAAGGGCCCGAGGAGGCTGGGGGCTGGGAGAGCTCAGGAGCTCCTCCCCGCTCAGTGGGCGCAGGGCGGAGACAGAGCAAGCCGTTTTGGTGGAAATAAGAGACCAACCACATCAGCATGTCACGTGGGTAGGGGACAAGTGACTGGAGTGGATGATGAGTGGAGGGAGCACAGCTTCCAGGGTGCTCAGAGGCAGGACCTGTGCAGAGACCTGCAGGGAGTGGGGGAGGCTGTTCCACAGGTATCCGAGGCAGGTGTTCCAGGTTGAAGGAGAGACACAAAGACACTGCGGTGGGAAAGAGCTCTGAGCCTGAGAAACGGCAAGGAGGCCAGTGTGGCTGGAAAGGACTGAGCCGGGGGTCGGGAGAGAAGGAGGAGTGTGGCCAGGGCCTGAGGGACCTTATAGACCAAACAATTTGGATTTTATTCTAAGTGACCCAGGGAGCCACCGAAGGAGGGTTTTGAGCAGGAGTGCCATAATCTGATTATGTTACAAGGTGAACACAGAGAGCGTAAGAGACCAAGCAAAGCGGGAATGTGGCTCACCTCTGCGGGGGTGTTCCTTCCAGGCCGAACCTGAGGCTGGAGTCACCCGCTTTGGGGCAACTAGGGAGGTTTCCACAAGGGAGTACCCCAACCTGTCCTGAGATGGGGCTGATTTGGATTCCGGAAAGAAGCACAAAATACCAGGGTGATCAGTCCAGTGCATTTACTAGAGGACCTTACAGAGTGCCACAGAGTGTCCTTGCAGGCAGCGAGAGAAAGGGATGTTCTGCCCAGGTTTGTCTCCACCGAGTGTTCCAGGTACGGAGTTTACAGGAGGGTTTAAGGACTTTGGCTCAGGGCCAGGGCTAGTTTCTTTCAGTGTTGCGGACAACAACCTAAACCCCTTCATCGGTGCCTGGGAATGTTCGAGGCCCCAGCTTGGGTTCAAGCCTGCAGGGAAACATGCAGCTGGCCGGGTCGCAGAGCGGTCAAGGCCCTCTGTGTTTCTCAGGACACAGAAAAAAGTGGGGGGAACTGGCTACTGCCCCACCCTCGGCCACCCTGCTCTGGCCTCAGCCAAGGAGTCCCCCGAGGCGCAGCCCCACACCGGCCCCAGACCACTCGCAGTCTCGGTCCTTCCCTCGTAGTTGCCCCCGTGATCCTCCTGGAGTCGCACTGCGCAGCGGCCCGAGACACGGTGCAGTGCCTGTGCGTGGTGAAATCCAACCCGGAGCCGTCCGTGGCCTTTGAGCTGCCGTCACGCAACGTGACCGTGAACGAGACCGAGCGGGAGTTCGTGTACTCGGAGCGCAGCGGCCTCCTGCTCACCAGCATCCTCACGCTGCGCGGCCAGGCCCAGGCCCCGCCCCGGGTCATCTGCACCTCCAGGAACCTCTACGGCACCAAGAGCCTGGAGCTGCCCTTCCAGGGAGCCCGTGAGTGGCGCGGCCCGGGGGTGGGAGCCAGGAGCCCCCATGCTGGTCAGGCAGTGCCAGGATGTGCCGGCTACGGGAATCTTTTGACTGTCATCCCAGCGTGCCTCCTAAGGACCCAGGTGTCCTCACGACCGCCAGCACCCCTGAGGGTGCCTGCATCTTCTCTGTCCTCAGACCGGCTGATGTGGGCCAAGATTGGGCCCGTGGGAGCCGTGGTCGCCTTCGCCATCCTGATTGCCATCGTCTGCTACATCACGCAGACACGCAGGAAGTGAGTGCCAGGGTGATCTCGGGCCGGGCAGTCTCCAAAGGGGGCTTGAGGAGGGGTTGGAGGCTGAGGGGGGACAGGGGGGACGGTGCTGTCTGTGTGGGGAGGGTGGATTCTGCCGGGAGAATGTTCAGCTGGTTGCGGGATGGGGGGCCTCCTGCGACGGCAGCCACTGTTTACACGCATCAGTCGCTGCCCGTCTCCCCACACCCCCTCCACGGCCTGGCCTCTCGTCTCCAGGAGACCCCCCCACCGCCCCCTGCATACTCCGGCGGGAGGGGGAAGCCCAGGGACCCCTGCAGCCACAGCGTCAGTTCCAGTTGGGCCCAGAAGCACTAAAGATTACACACATCTGTGGCAACAAAAACATTCCCCAGCCCCAGACCACACCCACCTGGCACCCCTGAGCCACCGCTACTTTTCTTCCTTGCGACACACACGCATCAGCTGTCCTGAAAGTGAATTAACCTCCTTGTTCCACATCCTGGTGGCAAGAGGGGCAGACAGACCCAGAGCACATGAGGGGACCCAGAGAATCCAGACCGGGGTCCTAAAAAGTGGCAGAGACCAGGGGCCGGGTTCTCAGCCAGGGCAGAAGTCCCAGCCACGGGAGGGGTAGGCCGTGGTACCCAAGAGGAGGTTGGTCCTTCTGGAGAGGTGGGTTGCCCCATCCTAGAGAGACAGTGGGAGCAGCTTTGGGGCCCCTTAGGCCCAACTCCTAAGGTAGATGGGGGTACAGACAGGGAGGGGAGATGGGGGCCTGGGAGGCCCACTGGGGCTGACTTGTCCTCCCCTGCAGAAAGAACGTGACAGAGAGCCCCAGCTTCTCGGCAGGGGACAACCCCCCCGTCCTGTTCAGCAGTGACTTCCGCATCTCTGGGGCACCGGAGAAGTACGAGGTGAGGACCAGAGCCCTCAGCCCACAGCTAGCTGGGGACTGGATGCCAGGGACACCAGGGGCCTGGGGAGAAACCTATGAAGCTAGGGGGGTGGGGTGGCAGCCTCTCAGAGGAGGAGAGGAAGGAAGTGGGAAGTGGGAGGCTGGGTTGGACCTGGAGCCTGGGGAGGAGGTCCAGGCTGAGGCTGTGTAGGGGACCATGGGGTGCGGGGCCCAAGGGAGCCCTCACCCTCCCTGCCTGTGTCTGTGACTGCATTTCCTTCTCCAATAGTCCAGAGAGGTCTCTACCCAGGAATGTCACTGAGCGCCCCAGGAGGTAGGTTCCAGGGGCCTCAGTGTGCCTGCCTCTGGGCCCTCCTTGGGCCTTGGGGTGGGCGTGCATGTGTGTGCGTCCCCGTCAGGCGTCCAGTGCGGTCTCTGGCTAAGTCTGGCCCTGTCTGTTCAGTCCCATTGCTGCTCCCTCCTGTCTGTGGCCACCGTCCGTGTGTGTTTATTCCAAATGCCTGTGAGGCGGGGGAATGGATAGCGTGATGGGGAAGCCCCAGGCTCGCCCGCAGGACCCCCCAGATTGAGGAGGGAGCCCACGCCAGGTGCAGACATGGGGGGGGGACCCTACTGAGCCAGCCATTCCCCACATTGGGAGAGGTGGGAGCCCGACAAGGTAGCTTTAATGTGGGAAGGTGTTAGGAGTTAAATTGTGTGCCCCCAAAATTCCTATGTGGAAGAAGGCTTCCTGGAGAAACTGAGTTTGTGGGCACATTTCCAGCTTAGCAGTGAGGAGGGCAGGAGCCCCAGCAAAGGCTGCAGGACCCGGCGGCTGTGGGGCTCGCTGGGTGGCGCTCTCTGAGGAAGGAGGGTCACAGGGTGCTAGGGGAGCACAAACACTCCAGCCTTCGTGTTGGGAGAAGGTGGGGACGGGCCTGCTAACGGGCTGTTTCCCCTCGCAGAGTGAGAGGCGCCTGGGGTCTGAGAGGAGGCTGCTGGGCCTTCGGGGGGAGCCCCCGGAGCTGGACCTGAGCTACTCCCACTCGGACCTGGGAAAACGACCCACCAAGGACAGCTACACTCTGACAGAGGAGCTAGCTGAGTATGCTGAAATCCGCGTCAAGTGACGGAGCTGGGGGCAGCCCGTGTGGCCACCCCCCCTCAGGACCCTCGCCGGCCCCCACTGGCTGCAGGCTCCCTTCCTCCCTAAAGTAGCAGGGGGCTGGGGCAGGAAGGGGCTGGGGCAGGTGACAGTGAGGTCCTGGGGCCTGGCTTCCCCTCCTTCCCAGCCCTCCCTGCCGGCACCCACACCCCACCACGGCTCCCCTCCAACCTCCTTTAACCTCGTCCGTCTGCAGGGGAGCTCGTCTATCCGTGTTATTTATTGCTGCCCCTGCCTGGTCACCTGCCCCCACACCTGGCCCCAGGGCCTTTACACAAGGGACATGAAATAAATGCCCCGAAGCCAAATGCCAGTCTAGATCCTTATGCTTTTTGACCCATCCTTGGGGAGCCTCCATCTCGCTGTCTCTAGAATAATCAGAGTTCCTCTTTGCTCTCTGCTGGGCCCTGTGTAGGGGCAAGGGCCCGGGGACTCCAGCCCCGAGCCCTGGCCGACTGCCATCAACTTGTTCCCACTCTGAACTGGCAGCTGCAGGCTGGCTCCTGGGTGATGTCACATAGCAATCCTCACTCCTGCTTCTGCTGCAGTCAGTTCAACCGGCAGCACTGGGCTCACACGTGCACGTGGCCACGGCTCGCCACAGTCCCCACTGTTTCCCTTGTCCCAGCCAGCCCCTTGCCACTCAGGGGCGGGAACCACAAATCTCTGTGTGTCGTGAGCCTGCGTTGGTTTGACGGCCGTCCCTCACTTTCGGGCTGCGCTCTGCAGTGTCAGCCTTTCCAATGTCACTGCATTTGGGTCAAGAAACATTCATTAAGCACCAGTTGCATACTGAGCACCTTCAGGAAGCTCAGGCTGTCCTGAGAAGGGACCACCAGGACAACCACTATGAAGACGGGAACACTGGGACTCGGAGAAGCTAGATGACTTGCCCAGGATCCGGAGCTAGAAAATGGTGTGGGCACACCTGGAATTTGTTCTTCTGATTAAAAATGCACTTTTGCTATAACCCCCGTCAGGAAGTTAAAGAGGGCCAGAGTCTCTGGTGTAAATGGTACCAATAACTAATGTTCGTTGAGTGCTTACTATGATTCTACCCAGTTTATATTAATTAATCTGTTTCCCTTCTCTGGCGATGACAATGGTTCTTAACATGTGGTCCCTGGGCAGCATCGTCACCTGGGTACGTGCCAGGAGGGCTAATTCTCAAGCCGTACCCCAGATTGCAGGAATCAAAACCAGTCCGGGTTTTGACGAGTCCCCCAGATGACAACTGGAGGTGCTGAGACACAAAGAAGTTCCGTCACTTCTGAGGTCCCCAGCTGGTAACTGAGGAGCCCAGATTGGAGCCCCGAGCCCTGGCTCCAGAGGCCGCCGTGGTGGGGACCGAGCCCCGCTCGCAGGGCCTGGGTGCTGACGGAGCGGCAGGAAGGAGGTCGGGGCTGCAGGCAGGGAGGGTTTCGAGACGGCAGCTGTCCCCGGCTTTTGAAGCAGGCGGGGGATACAGGACAGAGACCAAAGCAAAGGATGGAGGCAGAATAAACAAACCACGTCGGGAGGGAAGGTGACACGGGGCCGCTTGACTGGAAGGGGAAGTCCACATGCAGGAGGAAAGAGGAGATGTAGGGCTGGGAACAGTGGGAAGGGGACTCTCTGTGAGGCCCAAGCTGCCAGGGCTCGCCCCTTCCTCACGGAGCTCAGAGTCTTGCAGGGACAAGGATGTGAAAGAGCCTCACAGGTCAACTGCAACTTGTGACGCCTGCTCCCAAGGGCAAGCTTGGGGCTTTTAGAGCACAGAATGTCGGTGTGACTTAGGGTCTCATCGGTCAGGGGAGGCTTCCCCTCTGGAAGGAAAGTCACACACGTGTGAAAGCCCCAAGTGGGAACAGGTTTGGCGAAATTCTGGGAGCCGAAGCGAGGAAGGAGGGCTGTGAGCTGAGGCAGAGAATATGCTATGCGGGGCCTCTCGGCAGCCCAGGGGGGGGGGGCGGGGGGGGTTTCTCCCAGATCTGCACACGTGCTCCCGGGCCCCGCCCTGGCACACCTGTCCCCTGACGACAGACTCTGGCTCCAGCTGGTCTGGCCTGGCAGGAATTCCCGCTGAGGACTTCGCCCTGAGGAGCAGACCAGTGTCTGCCCCAAGTGCAGCCCCAGCTCCAGGCTGCTGCACACGGTGACCCCAGGAGGGGTGTGGGGTGACGTTAACATCACTATTCATGCTTCTTGTAGTATGTAGCAGAACAAAAGGAAACCAGCATACCAAGCTGGCTTTGGATGAGACTAAATAAAAAATATATGCAAAATAAAAAGAAAATAAATGAAAGAAAAATCAATCAAGTGCATTCATTTAAGGAAATGTATCAAATAAACATATTTCAGGTGCTTTGTAGGACAAAAGTCCTGCAGGTTGTAGGCAAACCTCTCAAGTCAGGGAAACGATGAACTAATCTGTTGCAAAGACCATACCTCAGGAGGGACAGCCCTCAGTGGTGACGAACAAGTAAGACCCAAATTCAGGGTCACTCTGGGGCTGTCTCCACCCTCCTCCTGGAGCCCACCAGAGTTCAACACCAAGCCTATGCTGGGCTCTAGGGGTACAGCACTGCCCCAAAGAACCACACTCTGACCTCCTGGAACCGACACTCTGCAGAGGAGACAGATAACAATCAGAGAAGCAAACACACTACGCAGATCAGACAGGAGCCTGCTCAGGAGGAACAGGCAGGATGGAAGGTCCGAGTGTGTGGGGAAAGGCTGCCATTTTAAAAAGAGAGGTCTTTTAGCCTGGTGTGGTGGCACGTGCCTGCAATCCTGGCACTTTGGGAGGCCAGGAGTTTGAGGCTGCAGTGAGCTACCATTGTGCCACTGCACTGCAGCCTGGGCAACAGAGCGAGACTTGTCTCTCAAAAAAAAGAAAGAAAGAAGAAAAGAAAGAGAGGTAATTTGAGTCGAGACCTGAAGGCAGTGAGGGAGGAGGCTCTGTGGGTTTCCAGGGAATATGGGTCCAGGCAGAGCCAAAATCGGCTGCAGAGGCCCACGTTCAGCATGCACTTGCCATATTCACGGGACAAGGAGGAAAGCGCCTGAGTGCAGTGATGGAACAGGAGTGGTTGCCCAGGGGACTTCTGTCACAGAGGGCCTGCGGGCCACGGGTGGGACTTGGGGCATGTGGGCTTCTCCTCTGAGCGAATCAGGAAGCTGCTGGGAAGTAGGCTCAGAGGAGTGTTATGCGGGGGCTTGAGGGGGCAAAGACCCACTGGCAGCCGTGGGCAGTGAGCACAGGCGGGTGGCAGCAGGGTGAGGGCTCGGGGCACGGCCGTTATCCGAGAGAGGACTGGAGGGGCGGCGGGGTGGGGTCAGGACCTGCTGTAGGGGAGGCCCGCGGAGACAGGAAGGCTGATGGCACCCTCCCTTGGGAAATGCCGAGCGGAGGCAGAGTCAGACCCCATGACACAGTGACTCACCCCCGCTGACTCAGAGAGATGGGGACAGACGATGAGGTGAGGGCTGGCCGAGCTGGAATGGAGGTGAGCAGTTTCGTCATCTCAGATGCGGCGAGGGATGGGAGGCCACGTGCAGGAGGTAGGACACCCAGGCACCAGGCCATGGTCATGACACAGGCCTCTTTGTCCCTTCCCTCCTGCCAACCTCCTGAGTTGCTCCTGACTGAGATGACCGGTCCATCCCTGGCCCGCCCCCAACCCTGTCAAGGACTGTGCCTGGGGCGGGCAGCTCCATTATCCTCGAGGATGAAAGGGCTCCAGGCTGGCGCTGGCCACTGTGGCGCTTCCTCCCTGCTGACCGGGCAGGGGTGGGGACTCAGCAGTGCTCAGAAGTAGCCAAGCCTCCTTCTTCCCCCACCCTCCTCGCTGTCAGCTCCAGCCTGCACCCTGGACAGGAAGTGACAACCTCACCTCACTTCAGGACAGGGCAGCAGGCAAGCAAAAGACCCCTGCCCGCCCCGGAGCTCTGTATGCCTGGGGTACCTTCCCCGGGGAGTGGGATGGAAACCAGTTTCGTCCCCAAGGCCCTGTCTGTCCAGCTCAGGCTAGGGCTGAGTGGGCAGAGGTGTGTGAATTAATGCCACCAGGGATTTGCCCGTCAGCAAAGCAGGTGACAATGTCTGTTATAATGACAGCTTACTTTTACGGGGCACCTGTTCCAAGGCAGCCACTGGGCAGAGTGGTTTACAGGCTGGTGACCTCGCACAGCACAGCCGTGAAGTCACAACCAACCTCACTGTCACCCTTAGAGGGGAAACTGAGGGGATGTCACTGCTAACAAATGGCAGGGCTGGGATTTGAACACAGGTCTGACTGCTTGTCATGTGCTGCACGTGCTGCCAAAAGTGTCCCACGTGTGACCTTACTGACCCTGGGAGGAAGGCAGTGTCATTATTCCTGTATTACAGTCCTGGGTCGGGGCGGGGTGGGGGGACAAGGCCAGGTGGGAAGTGGCTGCCCAGGGCTTATGGGGGAACCTCCTAGTTGCCTGGCTCCATTGCTTCCCTGGTGAGGGGGTGACAGTCAAGTCACCCAACATGGAGCCCTTTACCTCTTTGGAGGGAAAGAAGGAAGGAAGAGTGAAGGCGCCAAAGCTCCTGTTCCAGGAGTCCTGCTCCCCAACCCGTGCCTGCTCCCCGCAGCCCTTGGTCTCCCGAAATCAAGACAAGTCAATGAACCTGCCGCTACAGGACTGTGAGCAATGCCTGGCACCATGGCAGGCAGAAGCCTCAGATACTCCTAGGCGATGAGCAGGAATTCAAGAACCAATGAGTCCCCGGTCTGGGACCTTTAGGACCCTGGCCAAGAGTCCCCCACTGAGATTGCTAGGGCTTTCTGAAACATTTTATTTTTATTTTTTAGAGATGGGGTCTATGTTGCCCAGGTTGGTCTTGAACTCCTGGGCTCAGGCACGATCCTCCCGCCTCAGCCTCCGAAGTCACTGGGATCATGACTGTGAGCCACCACACCCAGCTTTAACTTTTTATTGTGAGATTCATAGGAAGTTGCAAAGAGAGAACAGAGAGGTCTGGGGTGCCCTTCGCCCACTGTCCCCCGATGGTTACTTCTCACATCACGACAGTACAATGTCAGAACCAGGAATTTGACAATGGTATAATGTGTGCATTGTGTCATGTTATCACATGTCTAGATGTGTTATATATAACCCCCACTTCACTACTGCTCTTCACACTCATCCAAACTGTCGCCTATATCAATGTCTCATCCCTTTTTGTTGCTAACTAGTGCTCCATGGCATGGTTGTATCACAATTTGTTTAACCTGTTGAAGGACATTTTGTTTCCAGTTCGGGGCTCTTACAAATAAAGCTGCTAGGAACAAGGGTGGACAGGTTTTTGGGTGGACGTGAGTTTTCATTTCTTGGAGATACAATGCCCAGGAGTGTAACTGCTGAGTCATATGATAGATACATTTTATTGAATTTTTCAAGAAACTGACACACTATTATATTTTCCAGAGTGGTTATACAATTTTACATTTCCACCAGCAATGTACCCAAGTTCCCTGCATCCTCACCAGCGTTTGGTATCATCATTGAAAAAAAAATTTTAGCTCTTCTAATAAGTATGTGGTGATATCTGGTCATGGGTCTTCATCTGCATTTCACTAATGGCTGGTCATGGGGAACATCTTTTCATGTGCTTATTTACCGTCTATATATATCCTCCTCGGCGAAGTGTCTCTGCGTGTCTTTTGCCCATTTTCGAACTGGATTGGTTTTTAAAAATATCTATAACAGCTTTGCTGAGATATTGTGCACATACCATACACCACACCCGTGTAAAACGTACAACTTCATGGTTTGAAGTATATTCACTGAGTTATGCAACCATCACCGCAAGCAATTTTAGAGCATTTAATCACCCCCCAAATAATCACCCCCATCAGCAGACATTTCCCACCTTGTCTCACACGCCCCCTGTCCCATGCTAGCCCTAGGCAACCACTAAATCTACTTTCTGTGTCCATAGATCTTCCTTTTGTAAACATTTCATATTAATGAAATAATGCAATTTGTGGCATTTTGTGACTGGTGTCTTTCACTTACTGTTTTAAAGGTTCATACATGTAGCATCTGTCAGTATCTCATTCCTTTTCATTGCCAAATAATATTTCATTCTAATAGATGTGTAATAGTGATATCTCATTGTGGTCTTAATTTGCATTTCCCTAAAAGCTAGTGATATTGACCATCTTTTTATTTGATCATTTTCTATCCATATATCTTCTTCGGTGAAATGTCTTCATGTCTTTTGCCCATCCTCTAATTGGATTGTTTGATTTTCTTTTTATGTCGAGTTTTTTATGTTGAATTTTGAGAGTTCTTTATATATTAATTCTAGATGAGTCCTTCGTCAGATATGCAGTTTGCAAATATTTTCTCCCAATCTATAATCTGTCTTTGCATTCTCAACAGGGTCGTTCACAGAGAAAAAATTTAATTTTGAAGAAGTCTAATTTATTGATTTTTAGGGATCAAGCTGTTGGTGTTATGTCTAAGAACATTTCATCAAGCCCTAGGTCCCAAAGATTTTCTCCTATGCTCCCTTCTGAAAGTTTTATAGTTTAATGTTTTAGGTGTAAATCTATGATCCACTCTGAATTAGTTTTTGTATAAGGTGTCAGGTTTATGTTGAGGCTCATGTTTTTGCCTATGGATATCCAACTACTCCAGCACCATTTGTTGACAAGACTAACATTCCTCCATTGAACTGTTTTTGCTCCTTTATCAGTTTGCCATATATGTGTGGGGCTATTTCTGGGCTCTGTGGTCCGTTCAGTTGATCTATGTGTCTATAGCTTCACCAACACCACACAGTTTTTACTGCTATATATGACTTTATAATAAGCCTTGAAATCAGGTAGAGTGATTCCTCCTCCTTTATTCTTTTTTTATTTTCAGAAATGTTTCCTATTTTAGTTCTTTTGTATTTCCATATAAACTTTAGAATAATCTTGAATATTCTTTTGTAAACATCTATTAATAACCTTGCTGGGATTTTGATAGTAATTACATTAAATCTGTACATATATAAATTTGGGGAGAATTGGCATCTCCCATCTTTACTATGTTAAATCTTCCAATCTATGAATATGGTATGTCTCTCCATTTACTTAGGTCTTTGATTTTTTTCCAGCAGTGTTTTGTAGTTTTCCATATACAAGCCAGCATACAAGTCTTATATATATTTTATTAGATTTACATCTAATTCTTTTTTTAGACATTGTAAACGAAATTGTATTTTAAATTTGATTTCTGTATGTTCATTGTAAGTACAAAGAAGTGTGATTAATTTTTGTGTTGATCTATTCTTCAAACTTGCTGAACTCACTTATTAGTCTCATAAGTTTTTTTTATAGGTTCTTTGGGATTTTCTACACAGACCATCATGTCATTTGCAAATATGGACAGTTTTCTTTCTTCTTTTCAGATGTATATCCTTTTTATTGCCTTACTGCACTGTCTAGAACTTGAACAGGAGTGGAAAGAGTAAACATTCTTGCCTTGTTCATGATCTTAGGGGAGAAAAATATTCAGTCTTGCAGTTTTAAGTGTTGGCTGTAGTTTTTCTAGGTTAGTTGTAAATTATCAAGTTGGGGGATTTCCCCTCCATTCCTAGTTTTCAGTTTTAAAACCATGAACGGGTATTTAATTTTATCAAATGCTTTTTCTGCAATAATTGATCTGATCGTGTGACTTTTCTGCTTTATCCTGTCAATATAGTGGATTACATTGATTGATTTTCAAAATCTGAACTGCCTTGAATAAACTCCACTTGGTTTTGGTGTATAATTCTTTTTATATATTGATTAACTCTATTTGCTAATATTTTGTGAAGAATTTCGCATCTATATTGATGAGAAATATTGATCTGTAAGTTTCCATTTTGTACTAGCTTGGTCTGTTTATTTTTTGGTTTCAGGGAATACTAGCTTCATAGAATGAGTTAGGAAGCATTCCCTCTACTATTTCCTAGAAGAGATTATGTGGATTTAGTGTTAATTTTTCTTTAAACATTGGGTGGAATTCTCCAGTGAAACCATTTGGGCTTTGAGATTTCTTTTTCAGGTTTTAAATTACCTTAGGAGTTATAGTGCTGTGCAAATTATCTAATTTATATTGGGTGAGTTGCGGTAGTTTGTGCTTTTTGAAGAATTGATCCTTTTCATATAAGTGGTCAACTGTATGTGTATAGAGTTGTTCGTAGTATTCCCTAATTATCTTTTTGACATCTGCAGGGTCTGTAGTGATATTCCTTGTTTCGTTCTAGATAGTAACAATTTGTCTTCTTTCTTTTTGTGTTTGTCAATCTTGCTAGAGGTTTGTCAATTTTATTGATCTTTTCAGTAAGCCAGATATCTCCTTTCTCTATGTTTTTCTGTTTTTAGTTTCATTTAGTTCTGCCTTTATATGTATTACATTCTTCCTTATGCTTGCTTTATTTTGCTCTTATTTTTCTATTTCTTTCTTTTTCTTTTCTTCTATTTTCTTTTCTTTCTTCCTTTTTTTTTGGGGGGGGGGACAGAGTCTCGTTTGATCACCTTGGTTAGAGTGCAGTGGTGTCTTGATAGCTCACAGCAACCTCAAACTCCTGACTCCTGGGCTCAAGCGATCCTCCTGCCTCAGCCTCCTGAGTAGCTGGGACTACAGGTGTGCACCACCGCACCCGGCTAATTTTTCTATTTTTAGTAGAGATGGGGTCTCGTTCTTGCTCGGGCTGGTCTCTAACTCCTGAGCTCAAGCGATCCCCTTCCCTCGGCGGCCTCCCAGAGTGCTGGGAGTACAGGCGTGAGCCACTGCGTCTGGCTTTTATTTTTCTATTTCCTGAGATGGAATCTTATATTATTGATTTGAGACTCTTCCTCTTTTCTAATGTTAGCATTTACTGCTATACATTTCCCTCTTGTGCTTTGGCTGTGTTCCCAAAATTTGGTAAGTTCTATTTTCATTTTCATTCAGTTTAACGAATTTTTTAAAAGGTTTCCTTGAGATTTCCTATTTGACCCCTGGGTTACTTAGAAGTGTGTTGTTTCATTCCCAAGTGTTTAGAGATTTTTATGTTATTTTTCTGTTATTATCTGCATCTAATTTGATTCCATTATGGTTATAGAACATACTGTGTATGATGTCAGTTATTTCAAACTTATTGAAGCTTGTTTTATGGCCTTGGATAGAGTTTATCTTGGTACATGTTCCATAAGTGCTTGGAAAAAATGTATATTATGCTGTCGTTGCATGGATGAGTCTATAAATGTCAATTCGATCCTGTTGGTTTACAGTGTTTTGAGTTCCTATATATTCTTGCTGACTTTCTGCTTGGTTGTTAAATATTTTCTCTACACACATTGACAACAGAATTAGACAGTGTTATAGTTTTTGCTTTGACTGTCAAACATAATTTAGAAAACTCAAAAGGAGAAGAAAAGTCTATTATATTTACCCATAGGTTTGCTCTTCTGTGTTCTTTCTTCCTGATGTTCCAAGATTCCTTCTTCTTCTTCTTTTTTTTTTTAATCATTTCCTTTCTGTTTAGAGAATTCCCTTTAGCCATTCTTTTAGGGTAGGTCTGTGTTGGACAAAAATTCTCTTAGTTTTCTTTCATTTGAGAATGTCTTGACTTCCCCCTCATTCCTGAAGGATATTTTTACTAGATACAGAATTCAGAGTTGGCAGTTCCTTTCTTTCAGCACCTGAAAAATACTGTGTCACCTTCTTATGGTCTCCATGGTTTTTGATGAGAAATCCCCTGTCATTTGAATAGTTTCCCTGCTGTAGGTAATGAGTCATTTTTATGAGGTTGCTTTCAAGATTTTTTTTCTCTGCCTCTAGTTTTTAGAAATTTGACTATGTGTCTTGGCATGGATTTCTGTGGGTTTATCCTGTCTGTGATTTACTCAGCTTCTTAAATCTGTAGATATATGTTGTGTGCGTGTGTGTGTGTGTGTGTGTGTTATCAAATTAAGAAAATTTGTAGCCTTTATTTCTTGGAATTTTTTTAGCCCTAGCTTCTTTCTCCTTTCCTTTTGAGACTCCAGTGACATACATGTTAGATCTTTTATTATAGTCACACAAGTCCTTGAGGCTCTGTTCATTTTCTTCCAGTCTAATTTCTCTCTGTTGTTCAGAATAAGTAATTTCTATGTTCTATGTTCCATTTCACTGATTCTTTCTTCTATACTCTCCATTCTGCTGTTGAACCCATCCTTTAAGGTTTTCATTTCACTTATTGTATTTTTTAGTTCTAAAATTTCCATTTGGTTCTTCTTTATATTTTCTATTTCTCTGGGGAGACTTTCCATTTTTTCATTTCAAGTGTGTTTGCAATTGCTCCTTGAAGCATTTTTCCGATGGCCGCTTTAAAATCTCTGTCGGATAATTCTAACCTCTGTGTCATCTCGGCGTTTGTGTCTGCTGATTATCTTTTCTCGTTCAGTTTGAGAACTTCCTGGGTCTTAGTAGGATGAGTGATTTTCGATGGAAGCATTTTCGGTATTATGTTGTAAGACCCTGGATCTTATTTAAATCTTGCATTTTAGCAGGCCTCCCTTTATGCTGCCACAGTGAAATGAAGGGGGGGCACTGCCTCGTTATTTCCAGATGGGGATAAAAGTCCAGGTTCTCCACTCAGCCTTTCTTGACACCTGGGGGAGGGGTGAGGACTCCTTGCTATTGCTGGACAGGGGTGGGAGTTCAGGTTGCCCACTAGGTATTCACTAATACCACACTGGCTGGGAGGGGGGATCTCATTACTGTCCCCCATGTGACTTTCACTGACGCCTTGGAGGGGGCTTGTCACCACTGGGTGGAGGCAAAAGTCCTGACTCTCCACGAGGCCTCCTCTGACACCGCTCCAGTGGGGACGGGCAGGAGTGTCCCGTCGGGTGGAGGTGGATGTCCACGCTGCCCATGTGGTCTCCACTGACGCTGCAGGGAGGGTGAGCCCGGGGGCATGAAGGTCCCAGCGCCACACTCCGCCTTCCCTGGCACCAGTCCGACCAAGTATGCGGAGTGGCTCAGGGTTCTTTGTTACACCCCAGCCAGGGTGGAAGTCTGGGCTCCCCACTCAGCCTTTGCAGTTTTTTCTATGGTATTTGGCTGGAGTAGAGCAGTTACCGAGGAAAAGAGTTCTATCCTTCCACCGTGCCCCTTTCTTGGTTCTTGGGCTAGAAAAGCAGAGTTCTGCTGGAACTCTTTTTGTCGTTTGTGCTCATGGCATTTCCAGTTGTGGGCTTCTCTGGTGTCCGATCTGGGATACTCGAGGCAGAGAGAAAACTCAGGGAAGGCACCACTGTGTCATTCCCCGGGCACCAAGGCCCCTAACTCGTCTGCCTCCTCTCCACCTTTCTGTCTTTTTATGCTTGTTTTATAAAACAGAGTTTCCAGTGGAACTTAGCAGAAGAAATGGGGAAACGTGTGTCTACTCCATATTTCAAGAACAGCACTGCTTGTTGAAGAAGCTGTTCTTCCCTCTTTCTGTTTCCATCCTATGGCCAGCTGCCCGTGGAGTGCAGCGGTATCAGAGTAAAGAGTTCTCGGAAGCTTCCCTCGTCACCTGTAGGATTTGCATGGCCTTAACTGCTGCCTGGTTTGGCTCCCGAGACACTCACTGACTAGAAGCCCCATACGAGTGCAGAGGTTTCAGTCTCAAAACTTTCCCACGAGACGTCTTCTTCTCTCCTGGTATCTGTGCTCTTCCCTCGACCCTTGGGGCTGCCGGAGTGTTGGTGTGAGCCGTCGGATTCCCCACCATTCGTGCCTGTGACACAGGGTAGTGGGAGTGGAAATAACCAGATAGTGGCACTAAACTCCCAATACTTTCAAGTTCACCGGTGCCTTTTCCGGCACGCCGCCTGGTCTTGTGTGTGGCTCGAGGCACTGGCCTTTCCTGAGAGCCGGGGAGCGGGACAGTTGTGGAGAAGCCGGCTCTGAAACTGACCCGACACAGAAAACCCATAGCCTGAAACTAAGAACTGACCGTAGATATTCGGGTGTCCCGATGTGACTCCAAGTCCACATGCCCCCGTTGTCTCTCTCCCCCACTCCCCAGACCATGGCGCCCATTGGGCATCTTCAGAGCTGCAGACAGGCAGGGGGCGTGGCCAAGGAGGTGACAATCAGTTACTGCAGACTTTAATGTACTTCCCCTTTCACCCTCAGACGCCGCCAGGGTCCCCGAAGAGGGAAGACACGAGGAAACAGGTAAAAAATCATTTTGTTCTTTTTGGCATTCAACAAGCGAGTGTGGAGCAGCCGTTATGTGCCGAGTAATTCCCAGGGCTGGGAACGCAGCAAGGGCCTCCCTTTGCCTCTCCCGCCTGTGTTGCGACAGGTGGTAGACAGACCCCTGTCTTTGAGCATCGCCCTTGCCAGGCTTGGTGAGGGCAGGATGGATGCCCAGGGGGGAAGAGAGGAGTCAGGGAGGTCGGCTTTGAGGTCCTGCATGGCCCTAAGCAGGCCTGTAGCGAGCAGGCTACAGGTGTGGACAGTGTGGCCTTGTCCTGGCTTTTGCCTAATGACTACGGTCCCTAGCCTTCACACCCTGCCTCCTCAGCCTTCCAATTCCCAGGCCTGGGACCCCAATTTCCACACTCCAGAGACTGCCTGGAGCTCCCTGGGGCGAGTACTAGGCAGCCCTGCTCTGGAGCTGCCCTCTCCCGCTCCAGATGACGGTGTGCTTGGGGGGTGCTGGCAGAGGGGCACAGTGGCCCAGCCACTGGAGCTGCAAATCTTTGCCCCAGGCAATGGAATCTAGTCCTTGCCACAGCCCTTGTTTCCCTTTAGGAAACCTTACAGGGATCTCAAAGTGCTCTCAGGATGCTGGCCCTGCAACCCTGCGAAGTTTTCTATGGGAAATGTACAATAGATCCCAGGGCCAAAGAAATATGTGCTAGATATTGTAGGACTGTATTCTGATCCCCACATTTGTAGATCTATGATGCAGATACAGCTCATTAAAAGGTTTGAAAAGTTCTTCAGGAAAGAAGGTTCCTTAACTTTTTAACCCAGCTTTTCTCAAGTGGATGTGACCCTTGAAGACTTTGTGTGTGTGACACTGTTAGCACCTACCAGCTGATGTCAGCTCTGCCTGGAAGAGTAGGTGTCAGCTTCAGACCCCTCACTCTATGCCTGGGGACAGATCCCCTTCCTGCTCTGGGCCAGCAGCCTAGAGTCCCCGAGACCCGATGCTGGACACCCAGCAGCCCTCGGCATGAGCCGAATAGCCTGGGGACATAAACAGACCGAGAGGGGGTGTCCATGCGTGGGAAATGCTGGCGGGTGGGTGGGAGGGGCTCAGGTCTGTGCTGACACCGGAGACACACTCTGCGGTCACATCCTGCAAGCTCCCCAGGGACCAGCACAGAGGGCCACAACTATGTAAATTGCGATTTAAATTTAACTCTATGTAAATGTAACTCTGTGCAAAAGTCAGGGATGGCAGAGGGCGAGCTCATGGCACGGAGATAGGGAGAGATGGGAAGCGGTTGCAAAGCCTGACCCACAGATAGGTCTTGTTTGACCAGCTCCCTGTGTTTTTTTTTTTAAAGCAGAGCATTTCACATAAAAATCGGGCTTCTTAGTTTTCTTCAAACAGTGGAAGATCAGACAGTGCTGAGCTCGTGTTCCACTTGGCAACAACTGGCTGGAACTGAGACAGCAGCCACCTGTAGGCAAGGCATGGCCTTTGTCCCCACTTGGATGATTTACGTTTACTACCTGGCCCTTAGGGGCATCTGAGTGGGACCCTTGGACCATATTCTCCTAAGACCCTCCAGACCCCTCTAAATGCTCTCCTGGCATCATACTTTACTATGGTTTTAGAATTATTTTTTTCCTGGTCTTTCAAATCAAAGTTTGACCCCGTCTCTCCCCTGTATAAAAGCCACAGGGAGAGCTCCAAGTGACTCCATGCCTGGCATGGGAGGCACTCGGTGGTCTGGTGCCACTGACAGCCTGAGAGCTGGGCAGGAAGTTTATAAAATTATGGATGGATGAATAGATGGAAGGAAGGAAGGCAGGGAGGGAAGAAGGAGCAAAGGAAAGAAGGATTTCTGGGGAGAGAGAGAGGATGGCCCCACAGGGCACTCGGGCTGAAGGAAAAGGCTCCGTGAGCTTCCAGCAGCCCCCGTCCCCGTCCCCACGATGCAACCAGGCCCAGCCCTCCTGGGATGGGGGGAAGGGTTGGGGCTCAGCTCAGTGGGTGAAAAGAAAACCCATCGGGAGAAGTGAGCACCCAGATGGCTCAAAGGCAAACTCTTCCCGGCCCAGGCTTGCGCCCAGACACGACACCATGCGTCTCCTTGGCCCCTGGCTCCTGCTCCTGGGTAAGGACCGTGGCCTAGGCTGGTACTGGGGTTCCGGGATGTCAGCGGGCACTGGAGGAGGAGGAAGGACCTGGGGCGGAGAAGAGTAAACGTGGGGCGGGTGGGGCAGGCAGTGCGCAGTGTGGGCATAGACACGGGCACGGATGTGCTTCTTGCTTTCTGTGCGCCTCCCTCTCGCTCCTCTACCTCGCAGGGATTTCTTGATTCCTTTGCAAGCTCTCACGCCCCCGTAATAACACTTTCTCATTACCACGGTGAGTTTCGGAATACTTGGCTTTCTCTGACTCACACAAATGGAGTTTTCATCACCCCCACACCGTCTACGCCTGGGAGGGGGCCTGCGTCTGGATCTCCTGCAAGTACACGAACCCCAAGTCCGAGGACCTGGAAAACATCACCGTGTACCACAATGCCCAGTACAGCAGCATCACCAAGAGCTACAACGGGACCATCCTCTATAGGACCACGAAGATCGAAGAGTCTCCTTCTCAGCAGGAAAGGGTCCGATTCCTGGGAGGCAAAAGGAACAACTGCACCCTGAGCATCGACCGGGTGCACGTTAATGACAGCGGGAAGCTGGGGCTGAGGATGATGTCGAAGACGGACAGATGGATGGAGGAAATACACCTCAACGTCTCTGGTAAGGCCTCAGGGGAGGGTCCCTCTGCCTTGGCAGGGGTGAGGAGGAGGTCACAAAAACCCAGGTCCTGGAACAGGGGTCAGAAGCCACGTTGCCCGCAGAGGTCAGGCAGGGGACGAGAGCGGGGAACTCGGGCGGCACAAGAAGAGGCTGTAGCAAACTGCAGCATGGGCCACTTGTCCCGCCTGCCCTCCTCTCCTGCCCATGTTGGAACATGGGTTCCACATTGCCAGATTTTCTGATTTTTCAAAAGAAAATGGAAATCTGGATTTGCAAGTGAAATCTCCCAATGTGCTCATTTTGGTGACTGATTACTATGAACCCTTCAAGGCCAGGTGACACACATGTGGATGTGGCCCATGAAACACAGGTCTGAGACCTGCCCCCTAGAGAGTGTGGTCACTCCGCTCCACAGCCCATTTCTTCGGTGGACAGTTCTAGAGCAGCCCTGTGTTTGGGGTGAGGGATGCTGTTTCGGACCCTGCAGTCTGAAGGGTGGTCCAGGCGGGGGGAGAGCTGACACAGGCCCATCCTGCTACAGGAATGCTGTGCTCGGATGTCTCCAACACTGAGGCCATTAAACAAACACAGTTTTGTCATCTGAGCTCAAAAATACGTGTTGAACTGAACTGGTCAAATTCACTTAGGGCTAGCGGGAGGAATGATCTTGCAAACATTTAGAAAGCAAACATCCGGAAATGAGAATGAAATGAGTATAGAATACAATTCCCAAGGAGGTCCGGTGTCGCCAAGGCCTTTCAGAGGGTATTTCGGCTGAACGAGCATGATTCGTAGTGGAGAAAAGCAGGACTGGAGAGAGGTGGAATGGACCGGCAAGGGCTTCCTGAGGGTTATTTGGACGGGACGACTAAGGCCCGTGTCTGCACCCGTCCTCGCCCCCCAGGCCTCAGGCAAGGCCTCCGCTCTTTTTGCAGAAAGGCCTCTTGTACCTCACATCCGGCTCCCTCCAGAAATTCGAGAGTCCCAGGAAGCCAAAGTCACTCTGTCCTGCTGGCTGAATTTCACCTGCTTTGGGTACCGGACCCAATGGCATTGGTCCCTGGAAGGGCGTGTTGACACCTCGACCCCCACTTCCACCACGACTGAATTAATCCAGAGTGAGCTCAAGTTCCGGCCGCAGTGGCATCACCACGGGAAGAACGTGACCTGCCAGCTCTGGAGTGACAGGGAACAGCGGGTGCTCTCCGAGGAAACGCTGCAGCTGGACGTGAAGCGTGAGTCTCCCGGTTGCGCCCGTGGGAAGGATGAAGTCCCTGTCGCCTTCTCCCCAACCCTGCAGTGGGCATGAGCTGCGAGTAAGAGGAGCCCACCCAGAAGGCCGGGTAATCAATCTGTGGTCACCCGCAGCAGGGAGTGGCCCCCACACAGCCCCTTCCCTCCGCCACTGTCCCTCTTGTCAGCCCTGTGTTTCAGAGTCATTTTAGCCTCTCCTTTGGCCGAACACAATAATAATCTTATCCTCAAGCCAGGGCATGATTTTGGGATTATCTGGTTAGGTTTCTTTGTTCTGCCTTGCAGGGAAATTTTTTTCACATTATTATTTTGTGCCTCATTCATTCATTCATTCAATAAATATCTGCTGTGAGCCTACTAGGGCCAGGCCTCGTTCTGGCTGCCAGCTGGGGGCAGTGGGGGTGGGAAACAGCAGTGAGCAAAGTCCTTGCCCACGTGGAGCGGGCACGGCAGTGAGGGAGACGACAGTGAATGGATGAGCAGAGGGAACCCAGAACACGACTGTAGGCAGCGACGCGTGACTGAGAAAATAGGGCAGGTGAGGGCAGGGGCGTGACGGGGGGACACCTCTCCGAGGAAGGGGGCACTTAGGCTGACCTGGGGAGGGAAGAAGGTTCCGGGAGTGGAACAGGGCAAGACAAGGCCTGGAGGTGGAACCGGGAGAGCGTGAGAGGAAGCAGGTGAGGTGGCGGGGACTCCAGAGCAGCGCCTGGGGGCTGTGGGAGGGGTTTGGGATTTGACTGTAAGTGCGGAATCCACTGAATGGCTCCAAGCAAGGACTGAAAGGTCTGGTTGACAGTATTAGGCATCCTGTTGCTAGGGAAGTGGGAAGGGGGAAGCAGAGAGCTGAGTTAGGGGGCTGTGACAGCAACCTGGGTGAAGGGACCAGCAGGCCACTGCTGTGTCAGAATAGAAGCACTGCCACCTCTCACACTGCCCACCCTCTGAGGACTCCTTGTCCCCTCCCCATGGTCCCTCTTCTCCTCCAGACCTCCCGAAGTTGGAGATCAACGTCAGTCCCCGTGAAGCCACTGTCAAGGAGGGGGAGTCCGTGAGCATGACATGCAAGGTCATCAGCAGCAACCCACAGCACCGGACCATATCCTGGCTCAAGGACGGGGCCCTGCTGAGCACGCAGGACACAATCACGCTAAATCTGCATGCAGTGACCAGAAACATGAGTGGGAAGTACAGGTGTCAGGCCTCCAGTGACATGGGCACAAGCATGTCAGAGGAAGTGGCCCTCGAAGTGCAGTGTGAGCCTCTTCGGAGCTGGGGAGGGGCGGGGAGTTCGTGCGGGTGGATCCAGGGCCCCAAAAAGTGAGCAGCAGGGGCTCTCGTGGTCGGAGCACTCGCCTCACCTCCCCACTTGCCTCTGCCCCTTCTTCCAGATGCTCCAGAACCTTCCATAGTTCAGATCCTCCAGTTACCGGTTATTGAGAGAAAAACAGTAGAGCTGATGTGTACATCACTGGCCAATCCTCCTCCGACAAATTACACCTGGTATCACAATGGGAAAGAAGTGCTGGGAAAAACAGAAAAGACATTGCAGATCCTAGAAGTCCTCCTCTCACACGCCGGGACTTACTCCTGCTTGGCAGAAAACATCCTTGGCCTTGGCCAGACTGGCCGGAGAGCTGAGCTGGATGTCCAGTGTGAGTAGCCACGGAGCCTCCGGTTCCAGGGAGAGGAGACGGAAGTGGGGGAAGGAGGAGGGCAGACGGGGGTGCAGGGGGTTCCTCGGCCCGGAATGAAGCGCAGGCAGAAGCCAGGGTCTCCTGAGATGGAAGCTTCCTGGGGCAGGGGCTTCGTTGCAGTTCACAGGTGTATTCCCGGCACCTAGGGCAGGGCCTGGCTCGTGGCAGGTGCTCAGTAGATGCTTGTTGAATGAATGAACTGCAAGACGCCAGGGCTCCGTGGGGGGCGCAGGGCTGAGTCCCAGAAGAGGTCCTGAAGTTTTTGAGGAGAACTGGGATAAACACAGTGAATCACTGAGTGGAGCCCAGGACAAAGGGAACCCATAGGCTTGATCCTTGGACCCCAAGATGTCACATGTGCTGATGGAGATGCCCAAATCCTGAACATCTAGACAGCTGGATATACAGGAGCAGCAGCAGCAGCGATGACTGAGTGTTTTCTATACGCCAAGCCCTGCTCTAGGGCATCATCTCCTTTCACCCCTTGTAGTGATTCCATGAGGTTAGGTCCTCTCCAGACCCCACTGGACAGCTGAGTAAACCGAGGCCTGCAGCCCGTGGCCTTGTGCCTCTGAGTGGCTGGGTCCGGCAGTCTGTCCCCAGCGCTGCTCTTCGAGCTGCTGTGCCATCCTGCCTCAAACCACAGCCAGGGCAGGGCTTCCACCCTCACAGCAAAGCAGGAGGGAGGCACCAGCCTCCTTTGATGAATTCGGGAGCTCTGAGAAGGCAGCGGGGCGGTGGGGGAGACAGGAAGCAGGAAGGGAAGGGTATACTATACAAGCTGGCTTTTCTTCACTCACCTGTCTGATTTTCTCCTAGATGCCCCCAAGAATGTGACCACAGTGATTCAAAACCCCACACTGATTCGAGAAGGTGACCGCGTGACCCTTTCCTGTAACTACAATTCCAGTAACCCTAGAGTCACCCGGTACGAATGGAGTCCCCAGGGCTCCTGGGCCCAGCAGTCGCCTGGGCTGCTGGTGATTCAGAAAGTCGCCTGGGATGACAAGACCATCACCTGCGCAGCCTGCAACAGCTGGTGCTCGTGGGCGCCGCCTGTCAACCTGAACGTCCACTGTGAGTTCCCCGACTGGGCAGGCGGATCTGGGGAGTGGCCGGAACATGGGGATCAAAGGATGAGGAGAATGGAGTCTGGACCAGCTTCTTTGACGGAATTGAGGGATGAGAGCCAGGCCTCAGGGCCAAGGGGAGAGGAAGCCCTGGGGACAGCAAGAGGGACAGGGAGCTGGGAGGTCAGCCTGAGGCCCTTGCCCTCCAGATGCCCCCAGAGATGTGAGGGTCCTGCAGACCAACCCCCGTCCCGAGATTCACTCTGGACACCAGGTCGTTCTCCAATGTGACTTCTCAAGCAGTCGCCCCGGAGAAGTCCACTTCATCTGGAAGAAAAATGGAAGCTTTCTGGGAGAAGGAAGAGAACTCAGCTTTAACTCCATCTCCCCGGAAGATGCTGGGAATTACAGCTGCTCGGTCAGCAACTCCATAGGACAGACTGCGTCTGAGGCGTGGGGTCTCCAAGTGCTGTGTGAGTGGCCGGCGCTGGAGGCTGGGGACGCAGAAAAGGGCAGAGGACTGGCTGCCTGGTCCTGACTTTGTTTCCCCTTGCAGATGCACCCAGGAGGCTGTGGGTGTCCATGACCCCAGGAGACAGCGTGATGGAGGGGGAGAAGGCAGCCCTGACATGCGAGAGCGATGCCAACCCTCCCATCTCCCAGTATGCCTGGTTTGACTGGAATAACCAGAACCTTCGCCATGATGGCCGGACGCTGAGGCTGGACCCTGTGGAGGTGCAGCACTCGGGCGCCTACAGGTGCCGCGGCTCCAGCCGGCTGGGCGTGGGCCAGTCGCCTCCCAGCACCCTCACTGTCTACTGTAAGGCCCTGCCCTCTCCCCGGCCCACCGGGCTCCCTGTTCCTCCCTCCCCTCTGTCCCTGCCGACCCTCTAGGGCTCCCTCTCTCTCTCTCTCTCTGTCTCACCCTTGACAGCCTCCTTATTGTTATCTTTTGAGATTTTAGTGGTTTTTTAAAAAGATAATACAAGCACATGGTAGAACAATATTTTAAAGCACAAAAGGGTAACCAGTGGAAACAGACGCCTGTCACCCTTGATCTCTGAGAACCCTTGTCCCCTCCCTAGAGGGGACGCAGTCACGTGGGCAGTCACGCCAGCTCCTTCCTTCCGGGGCCTGCTGCGCATGCGCGGTGCCTACAGCCAGGTCCACGTCCCACACCCTTCTCTCTGACACAGACGGCAGCAGAGCTCACACTCTGCCCCCGACTTTTCTTTTTTCCAGGTAATGATGCCACTCGGAGATTGTTCTGTCTGTGTGTATACAGAGTATCTAAAGAGTCTGGAAACATAGGGGAGAAATTTAATTTATTTGTTGTACTGTTTGAGATTAATGATCAGAGCTGTGGCTTTAAATTTAGAGAATCATCACCCACGAAGCCAGGGGTGACAGGAAACCGTCCAAGTGTGTTATGTGGAACTGTAACAGACACACCGTACAGAATCCCTGTTCCCTGAGTCTCCACTTTTCAGACACCCCGAAAAATGTTGCTTTTTCTCAGGGCCACACTGTGCCCCTTTGTGTGAATGTCGCATGCCTTCTACCCGGGGCACTTCAAGGCCGAGGCGTGCTCTGGGCACTCCTGCAAGGACGGTGGCGAGATCAGTTCCCACGAGGAACTGCTGGGTCAAAGCCGGTCCCCACCGTGTGGCCTAACTGCCCTGAAAGTTGTGCCCAGGTACGAGGGTGCGGGTCACAGGCCGCATCCGTGGGAACGGAGCTGCTCAGGAGACAGAGCAAGCCCTAGGGGCAGGGGCCGGCTTCTCCCTCCTTCCTGCCCCCCTCTCCCACGCATGGAGGCAAAGACGTGCGGGCGAGAAGGGGCTGGACGCAGAGAGAAGTCGAGGTGCCTTCCAGGCCAGAGCTGCCCCTTAACTGATCGAGTCTCTCTCCTTTCTCCACCAGACAGCCCGGAGACCATCGGCAGGCGGGCGGCCGTGGTCCTCGGGCTCTGCCTGGCCGTCCTCATCCTGACCATCTTCGGGGTCAAGTTTTGGCGGAAGTGAGCTCCTCATGCTGCCCAGCCCCCGCACTCTGCCTTGGCTGAACGCGCATTTCTGGGTGCTCGTCCGAAGCTTGCAGCCTGCCTAATCCACGGGGTCCCGTTCCCGTTCCCTGTACCCTCACTGACGTGCCTTTCTTTCTTAGCTGGAAGAGGACCCGCAGCCAGCAGGGGCTTCAGGAAAATTCCAGTGGTCAGAGTTTCTTTGTGAGGAATAAAAAGGTAGGATGGAGAAGATGGAATGCAGGGCAGACTGTGATATCAGGAGGAGACCCGAGGTGAAGGAGGGTGCTGCAGAGGCCTCTCGGGAGATCGGGGCTGCCAGAGGCCGGGGAAAGGGTGCTCAGAGCTTCAACCTTTTCTCCCCCCCAGATGAGAAGGGCCCCCCTCTCTGAAGGCTCCCACGCCATGGGATGCTGCAACCCGGTAATGGAAGATGGCATTAGCTATGCTGCCTTGCGCTTTCCCGAGACCGACACACCAGGAACTGGGTACTGAGGGTCCTGGGAGGGTGACTCGCCTGCCCTATCCGGCGCCAGGCACCACCATATACTCATTACCTCATTCCTGCTCCGTGACAACCCTGTGGGTGAATGACAGTCTCTGAAATTGAACGTGCTTTTCCAAGTCAGGGGCGTGTATACCCAGAGTTGGTCTTTATCACAAAGATCAAGACCTCGGGTTAGAGGCCTCTGCTCACACACGGCTCCCGTTTTCAGTGAGCACTGGGCACTCTGGACACAGCAGGTTGCTCTTACGTAAGGCGCAGAGGTTGGGGTGCTGTTGAGGGGCTGAGGAAGTAGGGAGGAAGAGGAGAGTTCACGGGAAATGCTTCTTTGTGGTCATCCATCCGCACCCCGCCCCCTCCCAGAGATGCAGAGACCTCAGGGATGCAGGGGCTTGGCCAAGACAGCAATGACATGGTCACTTACTCCGTGGTGCAGAAGCGCCGAGTGGTAAGAGGGTGGAGCGGTGGGCGGGGGGTGGGGAGAGTGGCGGGGGGAGCCTCGGTCCTGCCCACGGGAAGGGCTTGGGGACGCTGGTGTGGAAAGGCTGGGCGGTGGCGGGACGGTTGCTCAGGCAGAGGTGGGCGGAGCCAGGGCGGGTACCTCCGAGTCTTGGATGCCGCCAGGTTCTGGACAAGAGGACTCCCACGCGGGCTTTTGGGCTACGGGGTGGAGCCAAGGCGAGGAGGGGCGGGAGGCTGGGACCCTGAGGCCAAGCTCCCCACCACGCCGCTTCCTCAGGGGGACTACGAGAACGTGGCTCCGGATTCTCCAGAGGACGAGGGGATTCACTACTCGGAGCTGATTCAGTTTGGGGCTGGGGAGCGACCTCGGGTCCAGGAGGACGTGGAGTATGTGACCCTCAAGCACTGACAGCTGCCGGCTGTGGTGGAGGCGCCCGGGCAGCAGGGGCCAGGGAAACCCCAGGGCCTCCCCGGCCACCACTGCTCAGCTGCTGCCACGTGACCTCCTCCGCACCCCCACCCCACCTCTCCCCCCACACTCACTGTGGAGGACCTTGCTCCTGGCCCAGAGACAATCTGTTCTGCGCTGGTAACCCAGCCCTCCAAAGGGCCTGTCCCTGGTCTTTTCCCACTGTCCTTCCTGCCCAGGAACTCACGCAAACACCTGCCCCCACCCAGCCATCTGCCACCATCCACCCGTCTCCAGCCCTACCCCAGCTGGCCGTGATCAACTTGTCATCATTTTTCCTTCTTCCTGTCCCTATCCCTGTGGCGCCTCCCCTGCTCTGACATCCCTATTCCCTAATTTCAAGCCCAATTTCTGCATCTGGAGAAAAGCCCGGGAAAGGACAGGAATGGGGTAGACAGAGGCACTGTCCCGAGCTGGCTACTGCTCTAGAAACATGTCGCCGTGTTAGCGAGCCATTCTGTGGGAGGGATGGCACTGCCTCGGCCCCCACCCCCAGGCTCCCGGGGCCTGAGATTGACCGTGGTGTGATACACGTGTATCGGCCAGAGGACTGCACAATAAAAATGGCTCAGATGCCACTTCAAAGGACCAAAGAGCTCCTTCCGGTCTGTGAGTCAGAGCGCAGAGGGGAAGATGGGGAAGGCAGCATGGGGGCCCGGGGAGGAAGAAAAGGAGTCCCAGCGATCTTGGGATTAACTCAGCAGATCGGAGGGTCCGCTGTCTTGTTAGGAAAAGTTCGCGAGCTCTGCAGACAGACAAGCATGAATTTGACCTTGGCCCTTCTATTCAACTAGCCGAGTGACCTTGGGCAGAGTTCACCAACTTCCCCAAGCCTCAGTTTCTTCACCTGTGAAATGGAGACACCACCACCTACCATGCAGGTGGTTCAGGATAAGAAGTGTGGAATGATTTTATCTATGCTGGGGCTATATTATAAGAAGCCTAGCACAGAAGCCAAAAGTCCCTAAAAACACAAATTCCCACCACCTTTTATTTGCATTTCTCGAAGAATGTAAAAGGGGAAGCCGATTCAATACTCACAGCTATTCTCAAGAATGAACCCACCAAGCTCTTTCACAACCCACAGCTGCTTAAAAAACATCTCGAAGGCCAACGGCCACGAGAAACCTCCCAGCTCTTCTGTCGTTCGCTGCCCTCCCGGCCAGTTGCCTCCACTGATTCAGACTTTCCGGTTAGTTCGATCTCTCACCCAGCCACCTGCTTCTGCCAAGGGCTAAGTCGCTCTCCTCCTAGGGCAGAAACCTGCGATTAACCAGTCGCCAAGGTGAGGAGCATACAGTTCCCGGCACACGGCAGGTGCCCCCAAAGTGCCACCTTCCTTTGTCATGTCTGCTCAGTACAAGAATGGCAACTCCTGCAACTGTGGCAGAGTGAGGCACCGATTTACCCACCAATCCACTTGGTCCCCAGTTTGATTTCTTGTGAGCGCCATTAACTTTTCTGGAGGAAGGTGAAACTTCGAGAACGGTTTATGAAAGAGAGGGGGAGAGTTTTGTGGTTTCTGTACCCAAAACGAGGTTCACTGTCTTTCAGCCATTCCTCCGTTCATTGTGCAAACATTTACTGAGCACCTGCTGGTGCATCCACACACAGCCAGTTGTTGGGGCAGAAAAAAGATAAGACGCAGTTCCGATCTTGGGGATCTCTAGTCCGGTCTGGGCCCCCCATTTTTAGGGCAGGGCCCCCTCCAGGGAGCTGAAGGCAGCCCTGAGCCTGATGGGCGTGGCGCAGTTTCCCGGCAACCGTCAAGTGCCTTCTCATCCTGTCCCTCCCTGCGCCCAGCTGCTGATATAAACCCACTTCATGACTGATTGACCACGAGACGTGGCTGCCAGCAGGCATTGCTGAGGCGTGATGAGCAGGTGGCCAGGAAGCGCAGAGGCAGCCTCCGCCTGCCCCAGATCTCACTGTCCTCCCAGGGCCCAAGCAATCTGCCATTCACTGGGCTGTCTGAGCACCTACTACACAACAGGCAGTGGACGACACAGACTGAAATCTTTGCCGCCTAAGGCCAGCGTTCTAGTAGAAGAGCTGGCAATCATGTCACAGAATCACAGGTGTTCTGAATAAATACAGAGGAGGGAAGTGTTAGTTTGGGTGGAGGGATCAAGGAAGGCCCTCCAAAGAGGTGACAGGTGACGCTGGGCAGAGACCTGATCTGCTGGGAAGGTGCCACAGCAGGGAGCCCTTGAAGACCGATGTCTCCCTGGAGTGGCATTCCTTTCCATTCATTCTCAGTTCCGTCACTTTCTCAGTGTTTCCCAAAGACAAAACACGCAACAACAGGCAGCCAGTTCTTGTGCATTCACAGAGAGGCGCTGCGCCACATGTGCAGGCCTTGGAAAGCAGGCAAACGAGAAGCCATGTAGTGGCTTTTCCTCCAGGTAGGAAAAGGAATGAGACCATTTTTTTGGAGGGGTTGTTGATATGCTGGGAATCCCGTACTGTTTCCACCTGCAGCCTTGGGAGAGGAGCTTCCAGGAGCTTCTCATGGGTGACTTGGAGTTCCAAAGGCGCATCGCAGTCTGGTGATGGACGCACACACCTGAGGCAGCAGAGAGAGACAGACAGACAGAGAAGCAGACAGACACAGGCACAGAGATGGAGCATCACAGAGACAGGGAGTTTTCCACTGGCAGATGTGGGCCGCATCTGAGAGAGGGCCAGCTAGGAGTTATCTGAAATCTGGCTTAGGAGGTCTCCTGGAAGGGCCAGGTGGCCCCAACGGGGAGGCGAATGGCCGGCCGGATGCCGGGAGAAGGAAGCTGAGCAGCCGGCTTGGGGCACACGTCACCTGTGCCTCAGGGAGTGCCGCCCTGCGTCCCCACGGACATCTGCGCCGCCCGACAGAGACAGAGGGGAGTAACAGCCTGGTCACTCCAGTGCGGGCCAAGTGAGACTTTGCTTGTTCCTTGCCTGCCCTCGTCCCCTCTCCTACTGCCAACACTGAAAAGGCCAGAAACCACCATCATGGAACTAGACAGGAGAAGAGAGGGAGATTAGAGGGGCCCCCTCCCCACAAAAATGTGCCTGCAGCCTGTGCTAGCTGCACCTCGGAGTGACTGCCATGCGGAGATGGCTGGGGTGACCACAGTCACTGGGGTACTCTTCGTGTCCAGGAGTTCGCCGGTAAGGCACCGCCTGCCCAGGAGTTCATCCCGGAGTAGGGAAGGCCTGGCCCCCAGCAGAGAGTGCAGTGGGGAGGGGACAAAGCCATGGCCTGGCTGTACCCCACAAACCCTGCTCCTTCTGGTACTGGCTCTATGCACGCCTCACCCCGCCCAGATCAAACCCAGACTTCTCTCCTTGACCCCTTCTGTGTCCCTGTCACCTTCTTAGCCCCTCACCTCCTCCCATGCAGCCTCAGCTCCAGCCCGGACGCCCCATTAGCTGCTCACCCGAGCTGTGAGCCTCAGGCTAATGGCCCTGCCCCCCTTCTCTCCCTTCCGGCTCACTGCTCAACCCGGGCATCCTCCAGCAGCCCAGCGAGGGGCACTTCTGAGCCTCAGAGACATCTGGCAGCGCCAAGAGGTGAGTCCCTCTTTCTGCCGCTCCTCTCCGCACTGATGACAACTCCCCAGGCCCCGGAGCCCCTGTCCAGGTGCCCCCTGGGGCTGCTAAGGTCATGTCCATGACCCTGAGGGCACCCAGCTTACCCTTGGGCTCTCCCCTGGGGGACCCCCTTTGCCTGCCCCTTGCCACAGTCCCCATCACATCCAAACCCCAACTGCTCCTCCCTGCCCTGCAGGCTTTCCTCCGTGGGGAGTGGCTCCTTCTCTTGCCAGGGAACTGGGGGCAGGGGATTGAACTCAGGGGTCTAACTCCCATTCCCAGGAGAAACACTGCCGGGCTCAGCCCTGTTCTCCGTTCCCTCCCAGCCCTTCTCCCTGCAGGGTCTCAGAATCGGGAGGCCTCCCCTCTTCTGGGACCTTCGTGGCTAAGTTTTGTCTTCTCCATTATCCTGCAGGTGCTCTCTTCCTCTTGGCAGGGGACCTGGTGGACAGACCGCAGGGCACCGAGGGCCAGCAGTCCTGGCCTCCCACGCAGGCTCTACTGCTGCCGGCGGGCTGGTCCTCCGTGCGCCTCTGTTCCAACTGACTCACTCCATGGCTCCTGCTACCCGGAGCGGTGCTGAGATCCGCGTGTGAGCCCAGGAGCCCCCGCTCGGCGGAGATCTGAGCACAGAAGCCAGCTGGGCTGGGAGCCATGCACCTGCCGCCACAGCTGACCTTCGCCCTGTATGCGGCGGCCTTCGCGCTGGGCGTCCCGCTCAACGCCCTGGCCATCCGCGGCGCCGCGGCCCACGCGCGGCTGCGCCTCACGCCCAGCCTGGTCTACGCGCTGCACCTGGGCTGCTCGGACCTGCTGCTGGCCGTGTCCCTGCCGCTGAAGGCGGCGGAGGCCCTGGCCGCGGGAGCCTGGCCGCTGCCCGCCCTGCTGTGTCCCGCCTTCGCGGTGGCCCACTTCGCGCCGCTCTACGCGGGCGGCGGCTTCCTGGCCGCGCTCTGCGCCGGCCGCTACCTGGGCGCGGCCTTCCCCCTGGGCTACCAAGCCATCCGGAGGCCGCGCTACTCCTGGGGAGTGTGTGTGGCCATATGGGCCCTCGTCCTCTGTCACCTGGGGCTGGTCTTTGGGTTGGAGGCGCCCGGAGGCTGGCTGGGCATGAGCACACCGGTCAACGGCTCTCCCGTCTGCCTGGAGGCCTGGGATCCAGCCTCCGCCGGCCCGGCCCGCCTCAGCCTCTCGCTCCTGCTCTTTTTTCTGCCCTTGACCATCGCGGCCTTCTCCTATGTGGGCTGCCTCCGGGCACTGGCTCACTCAGGCCTGAGCCACAGAAGGAAGTTCAGGGCCGCCTGGGTGGCCGGCGGGGCCCTGCTCACGCTGCTGTTCTGCTTGGGTCCCTACAATGCCTCCAACGTGGCCGGCTTCCTGAACCCCGACATGGGAGGCCACTGGCGGAAGCTGGGGCTCATCACAGGTGCCTGGAGTGTCGTGCTCAATCCACTGGTGACCGGTTACTTGGGAAGGGGTCCCGGCGTGGGGACGGTATGTGCAGCAAGAATGCAAGGAGGAATATCCCAGAAGTAGCAGCCCCTGCTGCAGGGAAGGAGCATAGAGCGGGAGAGGCTGGTCGCTTCTCCAGGCCCCTGGTGGGGGCTGCTGCAGAGAAACTGCGGGGAAGCCTTGCCGCGGGACACCCGTGGAGCCACTCGTGGAAGGAGCTCAGCCTGGCCAGGCAGCGTCCCCGGCTGGGGAGAAGAATGGAGGCCGGGAGCCCTGCCGCAGGGGGAAGGTAAGCTCTCCTCCTGGCCTCGGCCTCTCCCCTCCACATGTCCTTACCTGCCTGAGGGTAGGCTCTGTGCTCAGAGGCAAGAGAGAAGTTGGTTTCTCATCTAGAGGAACTGCCACTCCAATGATGCACTTTAGGAGATGCTACTCAGAAGTCATTTGAGGAAAAAACCTAAGGCAGAAGGCAAGATAGTCACGCTGTCATACTATTTTGCATTCACAAGGGGGCAGCATTAGAGCTGTGCACCGGGAGTTGGTAGGAAAAGATGCTTCTGCAGGGGGAGAGCAAGTACAGGCAAAACCAGCAGGAGCTGCGGAACATACAGTTGACCCTTGAATAGCGCGGGGGGGCGGGGGTGTTGGGGTGGGTAGGGGCACCGATGGAATCGGTGGAAAATCTGTGCATAACTTTTTTTTCAAAGAGCACCCATAATGATATGGATAACTTTTGACTCCCCCCAAAATTTTTTAATTACTAATAGACTACTGTTGGCTGGAAGCCTTAGTGATTAACATAAAGTCAATTAATGCATATTTTGTATGTTATATGTACTATATGCCATATTCTTACAATAAAGTAAGCTAGAGAAAAGAAAATGGTTTTTTGTTTTTTGTTTTGAGACAGAGTCTCGCTCTGTTGCCCGAGCTAGAGTGCCGTGGCGTCAGCCTAGCTCACAGCAACCTCAAACTCCTGGGCTCAAGCCATCCTCCTGCCTCAGCCTCCCGAGTAACTGGGACTACAGGCATGCGCCACCATGCCCGGCTAA
>CM052449.1:28337634-28416476 GCA_028533085.1 Varecia variegata | reverse complement strand
CCCTGCTTCTGAAATGTCAGTGCAACAAATACACCGTTTCTGGGTTATGGCCCTTTGGAAGATCACAAACCACTGTAAGATTTTTTTTTTACTCCCCAAGAACTAATTTTCACCTTTTGGGGGGCAACACTGATCCTGCTGAGAATGCATGAGCTAGAGAAATGGTCTCACCCAAGACAGTGATAAAGGTCACCTGGCATAACTGCAGCCCAACAGAGTTAGGTTCATGTGACAAAAGACAAGACGTGGTTATCATAGCATTTGAGGTCAAGGTGGAGAAAAATTTAAACGAAGCAGTGTTTGATAGGCTCAGAGCAGAGCAGGGGTGTGTGTTAAAGGGTCAACGTCAGGCCTGAGCTGGGAAGACCACTTAAGGTCCCATTCCTTTGGAAAATGCAAAGTAAAGATAAAGGTAGAATTTTGAAATCTGAAAACTGCTCTGAAGCTCTGGTGGGTTGAAAATCAAGGCTGCTTCTCTGCATCAGAAAGACTCGAGTCCGCCAGGCAGGAGCGGGATGTTCTATTCTTAGTGACAGGATGTCAAACAGCCAAGTTGCTGACAGTCTTTGATTTTAGAGAACTAGATTTCTCAGCAATGTAAGTTTGGTAATTAGCAAAACAAGTTCTTAAAAGTTTACAAGAGGAACTTTCCTAGAAGGAAAGATTCTCCTTCACCGAAACCGAGAGCAGCACTTGACCCGTTTCTGCCACAGGCTCTCGGGTCAAGTCTCAGCTTACAGGAGAACGGGGAGGGGACTAGGAGCTTTAACTTCACCAAGTGTGACCAGAAACCCAGGGAAGCTACCCACGAAGCACTAAGACACTGGCAACAGCAGTTCAATCCACGCTGGCTGAAGGCAGCGAGTGGTGAGACCACTGCAGGCTTGAGCTCAGACTACTCAATAAACCAGTGTGGGCGGCAGGCAGCAGGCGCAGCAGGAACTACCTGCTGGGGAGACAGGCTGACCTGGTGCCTTTTCCCGAGGTAAATGTATCACCTGGGACCAGAAACCCTGGCGTGTTCAGCCTGCAGGTGCGCCTGTGGGCAAGGGAAGCTGGGTGCGGAACAGGAGCGGCCAACCCAGCTCGCCCGGCTCGAGAACTAGACCAGGTCAGGGCCGAGGACGATGAAGGAGGCGGGAACAGGTGAAGGGTGCGAGGAGCCTGGGGGTCTGCAAAATCAGCTGCAAAAAATCATCCAAAAGGAGGAAGCAGCGCATCAGTAAAAGTAGAAGGACACCTGGAAGTTGCGCCACAGATGCCGGGAATCAGAAGTGGGAGATAGAGTTTGGGGTACGGGGACAGACAGAATAAAGTAGTGTGAGAAGGTGCTCAACTTTTGACCTTCCTCTCTGACAACATGACTCCCTTGGTTTAAAAAACCACCACATCAATAAAAAAAGAGAAGAGATACAGATAGTTGTGGTCCCTGAAACTTTATGAAATCTGTGAGAAGCATGCTGACCTCCCTTTGAGGTCAGTTCTGAAGAACTATCCGTGTGGCAGCTGATCGAATCATCGAGGTGGCAGCCTGTGTTCTGGGAAAGGATGGTGGGATCACATTCCAGAGAAAGAACGGGATGGAAGGAACAAAAGCAATAAACACTGGTGGAAGTGGGGAAGGACACAGAGTTCCCCTCCCGTGGAACGGTGGAGCCAGGGAGAGAAAGTGTTGAAAAGAGGAAATGGGACACAGAAATATTTTTTGAAGGGGGCAGATTTTGCTGGATTTAGACTAGACGGATATAGGGAGACAACCAAAGCAATCATCCCCTGTTGAGGATGCCCCCAGCCCCAGAGGTCAAATCATGAGTGTCACTTACAATGACACTCTTGATCCCCTTGACGGGTGACTGATCTCAGGATGAACATGTGACCCAAATCTAGCCAGCAAATAGAAGAAGTCTGCTGGGGGGATTTCTGCATCTATCTCATAAAAGAGATAGATATACTATCTCCCTTCCTGTTCTGGAAGCTTTTATGTAAGGATGTAATACTTGGAGCTACAGCAGCCACATTGGAGCCATGAGGCTACACACTTGCGGAAGAAAGCTAACAAGCTAAGGGTGACAGAGCAGAAGGATGGAAAGGGCCTTGTCCATTGACCCTGTTGAGCTGGGACCACCTACTTCCAAGCTCATTGTTAAAAACCTTCCTATGCTTGACTCCCTATTGGCCAGATATGCTCTAACTTGCAGGCCAATGCAATAGATCAGCCTATATCCTACTAGAACCCACCCAGTGACATCGTCTTTTATCTTAAACTATTTTATCATCCAGGAATTTTTAAACTCTGCCTCTTTGCTTTGCTTTGTTTCCCTTACCTGTTACAGACAGACTCAGGGGAGATTTCTCATGGGTCTGGTCATTAGCTCTGGCACCAAGATGTCAGGACCCTCCTCATTCTACAAGGGGGCTTTTGAGAGCTGACTGGCTGGGGCTGCGTGGATGCAGCATTCCAAGACAAAAAGCAAACACTCTGGATGGGACCCTTTTAAAGTGAAATATCAGCTGACTGACGGTCTCAATTGCAAGCTTGCACTTTGATTATATTAATAAAAATACCCATACTTACCATGGAATATCGGATACCATGGGAACAAGAGAGGCTGAACGGGTGGGGTGGGGACTGTGAGCAATGCTGTCCTACAGAAAAGCAGCCGTCCCTGTTCAGTGTTCTTGGACACAGGACAGCGACCCAGTGCTCGTGCCCCTGGAGTCACTGGAACACTCACGATGCCCACGTAAAGATGAGAACGTGTGTTCCTGGATGCCTCATTTGCTACTTGCAATTAATGTACACAGTTAGGTGGCTCCCCTGTTCCTCCCCTCCCTCTTTCTAATAGCTGTTTTCTCGTGGTTCTCTGTGCTTAGAGCACCACCCTCAGCTTTCTTACACCCTAGACGTCTCCTTTAGAGTCTCCATTAAAATAACTCTTTGCGTTTGGAAAACAATCAAATGATCTGCAGGAAAACAATCAAATGATCTACCAAGCACCCTCAACCAGTGTGCTCAGCCCACACTCGCCACTCTGTTTGTTCAGTTCGCTCTGCAGGGAACTGTCCCAGGCAGACCTTCTTTTGATTGACACATAGCCTCTGACAGACAGCAGATCAGTGGTTGCCGGGTGCTGGGGAGGGGAGAGGGGAGGAGAGTATTGATCAGGAAGATATCAGAGGGACATTTTAGAGTGATGGAAATGTTCTAGAACTTGATGTGGTGGCGGGGGGGGGTGGATCACATAATACAAAACATGTTGAACTATATGCTTAAAATGAGTATATTTTATTATACATAAATTATATCTCAGCAAGTTTGATTTTCAAAAATGGTGTCACCTCGCCGCCAAGCCCATGGAATATGTGTACATGGCATTGTCCATCTTGCTAAGTTTCCTAGGGCCAAGCGGGTTCCTACTTTTGCTCTGCAGAGGTTGTGACTGCTGGGTGATAACCCAAGCCACACAAAAAGGGCAGAAACCATGGTGCAGACAAGTGCTCAATGGTAACCAGCTCTTCTCTTGGTGCTGAAGGTCTGCAGGGCGTGGTGGGGACCACGGCCACCTGGAGGGGGCATCTAAGCTCAGTTCCTGCCTTGTCACCCCACGGGCCTGGGGGCTCAATGCTGCTGCCTTTCCAATTTTGCAAGCTAAAAATCCAGTGGTGACTGCTGTTTTTGAACTCTTATGTCCTTTTAAGCAGATAACAAACTCAGAGTGTTAAAGCGCTGTGCGTGGTGAAAGCAACACAGGCCCGAGGGTGTGGATCGGCTTCCAGGCTCCCGCGCGCCCTCGGCAGCAGCTCAGTGCCGAGGATGGGTGATGGGTGGAGAAGCAGCGTGAGGAGGTGTGGTTTTGCCATAAGCGCAGCTCACAGACACTGTTTCCCAGAACTGAAGACAGACAGTTGCAGAGATCTGCTGGCTTTCTTAAAACATTCTTCCTGGTCCCTTGTTCTCATGCTAAGGTCCCCGCCCACCCCTGCAGCCCTTCTCTGAAAGCCGCCTGGGTCACCCACAGAGGTCCCACACTCACGCCAGGCGAGGAGGGGACCCTCCTCCTGTCCCCGGGCTCTGAAGGCTGCTGTTCTCTCGCCCTCACTCCACCCCATCCCCAGGTGTCCTCATTCATCCCCAAGGCTGTGAACACGGACGACACCCAAATTTCCACCTGCAGCCCCGGACTCTTGTGTTTCGGGCTGTGTACAGAGACATCTCAACTTCCTGAGTCCAAACCTAATTCTTCATCCCTCCCCCAAATCGAGCCGCCCGACCCAGCCTACTCCACCTCCGTAAACGGCAACTCCACCTGCCCACCTGCCCCTGCCAGAAGTCCAGGTGTCATTCTTGTCTTTAAACATTTAATTCTTTTTGTTGTTATTGTTTAATTTTTTAAATGATCATACAATAAAATGAGCTTTTGGGGGAAGAAATGTACAGTTCTGTGACTTTTAACACACATTGATTCCTATAACTACCACCACAATCATAATTAGGGCGATTATGGTCACACCTTCCCCTCACCCTAACCACTGACCCCCTCTCCAGCACTGAAGTTTTATCTTTTCAACATCTTGTCACATAAATGGACTCATACGGTTTGTAACATTTTGAGCCGGCTCCTTTTGCTCAGCATAATGTCTTCGAGATTCCTCCACATTATTGTGAGTATTGATAGTTTGTTTCCTTTTGTTGCTGAGCAGTGTTCCATCGTGTGCACACCGCACTATTTGTTCATCCGAACACCCACTGAAGGACATCTGGGCTGTTTTCAGCCTAGAGCAATTATGAGTAGCGCTGCTCTATACATTTATGTACAGGATTTTGTGTGGACATAGTTTTCATTTCTCTAGGTCAAATACCCAGGAGACAGATGGCTGAAATATATGGTAATTGCATGTTTAACTTTTTAAGATACCTTCAAACTATTTGCCAAAGTGGCCGTGCCATTTTGTATTCCCTCCAGCAATAAATGAGAGATCCAGTTGCTCCACATCCTTGTCAGCACTTGGTATTGTCCGTATTTTCATTTTAGCCATTCCAATATGTGTGTATTGGTCTAGAAGCCCTTCTTGATTTTCTCCTTTGCTACCCACATCCAATTCACCATTAAGTCCTCCTGCTTCTATGTCCAGAAGATACCTCGTATGAGTCTACCTCTAACCTTGTCCTTTCTCTCTCCCCAACCCTATTAGTTCATACCACACCAGAGGGTCCTTTGAGGAACCTAAATGGGATCATGTCATTGCCCTGCATGAAACCTTTCAATGGCTTCCCACTCTAAGCCTGGCTCGTGGTCTTCGAGGCCCTATACCATCCGGTCCCTCCTCTGTCTCCAAGCTCGTGTGGGGCCATCCCGTCTTCACTGATATCGCTTCGCTGGTCCAGCCTTCTCTCTGCTCCTCGAAAAGGCAAACGCTCGACCTGTGCGCACACTGTTTTCTCCACGCCCTACCTGGCTGGCTGCCCCCTTCTCTCAGGTTTCTCTCCAGCATCACACGTGAGAGGGGCTTTCCCTGATCACCCAGTCTCAAGCAGCCCCCTTTGATACTATCTCATGCTGCGCTCCGACAGTTTGACTTACCTATTTGTGTGTTCATTTGCTTAATGTCACTCCCCCTGCTAAGCTGGGAAGCCCGTGGTGGCAGTCACCACGTCTGTTTTGCTTATGACTATATACCTAAGCGAGTGCCTAAAACTGTGCCCAACACAGAGTAGGCATTTAGTATTGGGTACATGAATGAATCATTTTAAAAAATGATCTCCAATTTTCCACTATTATAAATAATGCTACAAGAAACATCTTCTCACATAAATGCTCCTGCATGTGCGCATTTCCCAAAAGTGGTCCCACCGAATGAATGGTAAACACGTTTGAAGTTTTGAAAAATATTGACAAATCACCTTCCCCAGCTGAACCAACCCCTTCTCCCTCAACAGTCTGTATGGGACCTCATAACTGCCAACCAGAGCAAATACTGTATTTTAATTTTTTTAAAAGTCGATATTTAAAATTTGGCAACTCTGTATTAGGTTCTTCAGAGAAACCGAACTGATAGGGTGTGTGTGTGTGTCTATATATCTATATATAGAGAGAGATTTATTTAAGGAATTGGCTCATGTGATTGTGGTTGCTTGGTGAGTCTAAAATCTGCTGGAGGAGGCCAGTAGACTAGAGACTCAGGAAAGAGTTCAAGTTCAAGTCCAAAGGTAGTTTGCTGCCAAACCAGGAAAAGTCGATATTGTGGGTGAAGTCCAATGTTATAGGTGAAGTCCAAAAGCAGTCTACGGGAGAGTTCTCTTTTGCGCAGAGAGGTCAGTATCTTGTTCCATCCAGGCCTTCGACTGATTGGACAAGGCCCACCCACATCATGCAGGGCAAACTGCTTTACTCAAAGTCCACTGATTTAAATGTAAAGCCAAAAACGTCCTTACAGAAACATCCAGAATAATGTCTGACCAAATATCTGGGCACTGTGGCCCAGCCAAGCTGACACACATAAAATTAATCATCACACTCCGAACTATTTTAATTTTAATCTCCTAAATAAAAAGTGAGGTAGAAAATATTTGCATATTGTATATAGTCATTTGTGTTTCTTCCAATACCTGCCTTGTTCTTCTTTGACTTGCAGGAGTCCTTTGAATAATGGCATGCAAACTGTTTATCAGTTATGTACACAGAAAGATTATGGTCTTTTAATTGGTTAATGATAATTTTTTCCAGAAGTTTTATATTTTCATGTATTCAAATTTGTCATTTTTTTTGATGACCTCCACATTGATGTGAGGCTAGGAAAATGCCTTTTCATTTATAAGACTTTAAAAATTTATATAATATCTATGCAATTTTTCAAGTTTTAGAAAACGTATTTGATCTTTAATACATCTGGCTTTTACTCTTGTTGTCTAGCTGTAATTCTTCCAAATGGATAAATCAACTATCCCAACATTATTTCCTGAATAGTAGATGATCCTTCCCCACACTGATTTGAAATGGACTTGGATCATTAAGTAGCAAGAATCCTCAAAATGTAACCTAAAACAACAATACATCAGCATTTTTACCATCCTCATTAGCACGAATGTTAAAGATTCAAATACCCAGTGCTGAGAAAATGCACGGGAAGGGGTACTGTCATGCGCAGTCGGTGGGAATGTAAATTACCGAACACTTTCAGGAAGGCAGTATGGGAATATCTGTCACAAATTTTAAAGCACATCTCTTGATTTCACAATTACATCAATTATACACCCAAAAATCCATCTAACCAAAATACTCACACCTGTTCAGATAGGTAGATGATAGATCAATAGATATGCACTGTTTGTTGCAGCAAAAGAACTGGAAACTATGAAAATTGATCCTACAAGGTTACATAAATTTTAAGACAGTCCAAAAATAAAATATCCTGTAGCCATTAGAAAGAATCTACATCTGTATGTACTGACACAAAAAAGATTACCAAGGCATATTGTAAGGTGGAAAATGAAGTTTCAGCACTTAGGGAGACGGGGACCCGAGGGGGGTGGTGGGAGGACTGCCTGAGGCCAGGAGCTCGAGATCTCATCCCCAGAAAAAAATTAAAAATTAGCTAGGCATGGTGGTGTGCATCAGTAGTTCTAGCTATTTGGGAGGCTGAGGTGGGAGGATCACTTGAGCCCAGGAGTTTGAGGTTGCAGAGAGCTGTGATCACACCACTGCATTCCAGCCTGGGTGACAGAGCGAGACCCCCATCTCTTAAAAAAAACCAAAAACCAAAAAACAAACAAAAACAAAACAAATAGAAAAACGAAGTTTCAGAATAATATATATAGTGTGTGTGTGTATACATATACACACACACACACACACACACACGGGTATAAACAAAATAGAGGTTTCCTCTAGGAAGGGAGAAGTGAAATGGCATTTCACATTTTCCTTCTGCACTGTTAGACTGTTAAATTAAAGAAATAATGGAAACAGATTCCCCATCTTGATTCTGACCAAGCTAGAGCAGATACATTTCAAGTGGCCTGAAAATCTGCAGGGTCGCTGTGAGGTTAGCTGGGATAATGGGGCAAATCGGTTGACACGTGCAGGCCTTGGAGTGCCCATCCCTGGAGCTGAGGAGGAGCGAGGTAGTTAAGCCCCCTCAGACCTCAGGCGCTGAAAACAGGACTGTTTCCCTAAGAAGAACGAGGGTGCTGTGCAGTAACTGGCCTCTTTGGCACCCCGCGTCTGCACGACATCCAGGGCGGCTGAAACTCCAGACTGCTCCTGTTGGGAGGGGCTGCTGCCTGGGCAGACCTGTACGCGGAGCCTCGCCGAATCGCAGCCCCGGCCCATTTGCCCACGCCAGGACCCACCGCAGCAGCCTGGAGGGCACCTGGCCCAGGCCCCATAATTCCTCTTCTGACATGATCACCGAATGAAGTTAAACACACAGCCCTGGAGAGATCGTGGCCGCAGCCAACTTTCAACCTGTGGCCCACTTCTGGCTCTGCACCGTAATGAATTCTGTCAGAATGCAAACAAGCCCTAAAACTATTTTGTGAACAATACAATTCATTGCTCATTTCATGTTAGGAAAGCAGCTCTGCTATTACACACATGTAAAAGACATCACGGTTCTGGTGACCTCAAATGAACATGCAAACACATTCATCTCACGGCTCTGGCATTTCATATTTTTTTTTTTTTCATATACTGGGAACCTCAAGAAATGGTTTGTGTTGTCCTGACCTCTGAGTGGCCCTGGTGACACTGGTCATCTTTGAGCTGCCAGGCATCTGAACCTCTTCCGTTTTAGGGTAGTGTCCACATACGAATGTTGGTGGGAGGCAGAGTCCAGCCCCCACTATCAAATGATAATTCTGGGACCGTATTCTCTGAGCATCCCTGAGACTACATTTAGCCAATCAGGCGCGCCTGCCCCAAATTCTGAACCTGAGGCTGCTGGGACGAAGGAGGAAGAGTGGGGAGCTATTTCTGGTGGTGGCGGTAGCGGAGGTGAATAGACTGTGGCTCCAGGGCCCGTGCTCAGGGGTGGGGAGGGCCCCGCGTCCTCTGTGGACTGCCTTAGTGTCATGACTTTTAATGTGGTCCTGGCCGCGCTGCTTCCTTTATTCTCAAGGCCTGGTTCTCCAGCCTTCCTGGCAAATCTCTGAGCTACCCAATATCTTCTCATTAAATCCCTGATGGAGCCAGGCTTGGCCTCTGTTGCTGCAATTAAGAGCCATCACTAAGACGCTAGTGCAGAGCAGTGATTACGAGCTAAGAAAGCCTGCATTCTGTCGGGAGCTGCGCAACCCGTTAGCAAGCAGAAAAATGAGACTGCGTTAAACCAGCATGGAGACATTACTTCATATGCATTTCACTGGCAAAGACCTGGAGGCTGGATAAGGCCAAGTGTGGGTGGGGACGTGGCTCAGAGATCCAACTGCGGTGAGGCTGCTCTTTAACACCACCTCCTCCGAGAAGCCCTCCTGGGCTGCCCTGGCTCTCTGTGGTGAGAAGTGTTTGGGTTTGGGGCATACTTCAAAGACAAAAGGGAAAGGATTTGCTGATGGGGTCATTGTCAGAGAAGAGTCAGAGATGTCTCTCCGGGTTTTGGCCCAAGCAACCGGAAGGATGGGTGGCACAGTCTGTGTAATCTGGGGCCCACTCCTGAGATACTGACACCGGGGCCTGGGAGGCAGCAGCTGGTGTTGGGGAGCTGTTTGGCAAACCCCACTTTCCCAACAGAGTTTCCCAATCTCAAACTGTTGGGTGGTTTCCGAAGGCACACACGTGTGTGGACGGGCCGGCTCAGAGGCAAGTGACAGCAGTGACTGTCTCAAACCCAGCCCCCGGCTGGGCCCACGTTCCTCCTTTCTCCTCACGCCCCTGTTGGTGTGAGCTGCTGCACGCACACCCGGAGACCTCTGTGCTCTCTTTCATCTGAAAACGAATTCCCCGTCATTCTGTTTTTGGTGCCCCGTATCTGACCTTTGCCTTATCTGTTGCGGGATGCTGATGAGGATGGCGTGGCTCTGTGTGGGTGTCTGTTGCCAAGACAACAGGAGGGTGCTGGACCAGATTCTGACCGGCTGCAGCAGCTTATCACAACCTAGCAAAGACCAAGAGAGGAAGATAAGATCAGAGGCTGAGGCAGCCGTCATCTGAGAGCAAACAACTCCCGAGTGAAGTCAGCACTTGCAAGCTGGCCCCCGTGCCCTCCCTGCACAGCCCGCGGGCTGAGCAGCCTGCCCTGTCCCCCACTGGCCTCCTTTCTGTTCCTCGGATACGGAGAGCTTGCTCGGCTGCGCGGCTCTGGCTCCTGTGTGTCCCCTACCTGGAATGCTCTCCACAGGAGGACACAGCTCCTTCTCATCACTTCAAATGTCCCCTCTCAGCCCAGGCCTTTCTGACAGCCCTATTTTGAAAAAGCCCTGTGCTGGACTCTCCGTAGCTCCCCCTGCCTGGCTGGTCTGCCCACTTGTCTACTGTGTGTCTTGCTCACTCCTGTCCCCAGGGCCTAGAGCAGTCCCCAGGCAGAGCAAGGGCTGCATGTGTGGGTGGGTGGGAGTAGCGTGCCGTGGACGGCGTGGCTCCGCGGAGAGAGGCCCCCCCACAAATGCGCGTGGCTCAGTCTCAGCCGCACTCAGTCGAGTGGGACTTGAGGTGTCGCACTGCCACTCCTGCGGTGCAGCCGTGCGGGAGGGCAACACAGCCTCGAGACCCTGCAAGACAGCTTAGTCTGAATCCCCCTCGACCTCAGTGACCCTAGCACCTCAGCACCAAGCATGTCCCAATAGCCATAACTTGGGTGACCGAATGGGGACAAAGGCAAAAGGCAGAGGTTCTGGCGTGTTCTTTGCTTGTGTCACCAGCTCACAAGCTCCTTGCGGACTCATCCAACTTCCATCCTTACACCCCCTGAGTATTCGAGTGTCTGTCTCAGGCAAGGGTCAGTGCTAGGTTTTTCCTATGGACAAACTTCAAAATAGCCACCACCAGAAGAATCTGTCCCACCTAGACTCAAACTGACAGATGAGGAGAGGGGGTTACCTTCGGCAGCACTGCCCAGACTCCCGAGGTCTCGGAAATTGCCCTGAAACCTGCTGGAAGGGAGGATTCTGCAGCTCTTTTCCTGAGCCTGGAATCAGCTCTGCATGAAGGATGGGGATGGGGCCGGGTTGGTGGGGGGAAGAGGCCCTGCCTCCAGCATTTTAGGATTCTAAGAGCAGCCGTATCTAGCAATCGTCACCTTTCTGGTAAGTCTCTGTTGTTACATCAAAAACAGATAGTAAAATGGCACAGATTAACCTGGTAGAGACCACAGGGTAACTACACTGCCTTCTTCCAATGTGCGTCGAGCAGTCCAAGCCACGTTCTGAGTGCCCACGCTGGGACAGCACCGTGCAGTTAGTGGGGGGCAGCCAGCAGGCACGTGGGGACCACATGCACTGGGGTGAAGAGAGGCGACTGGACAGCTGGGAGCTAAAGGACGGGAGATGGTTTCTGGGGAGGAACTTGGCTGCAGGCCACTCCTCCTAGGCCAAGGAGAAAGACCAGTCTCTGTTGACAGCGTCAGGCAACCCCTAGCAAGACACACACGTTCCCCGGGGAGAGACAAAGCCTCCTGTGTCCGTGTCTTCACGTGTCTGCCTCGAAGCACCCCTGGAGCAAGGTGGACCCCACATGAGTCAGGGAGAGAAACAGCAGGAAGAGAGAGTGGCCAAGCAGGGTTCAGCCCACGGGACGGGGCATGACTGGGGAGAAATTCCCAGAACCCGGCTCATCCTGGCAGCAGCCTCGATTCAGGGAGGTCCGAGTCTGCAGTAAGAAGAAAAGACGGGGCAGGACATGGATGTGTGTGCACAGCATGCGGAGTAACTGTCCACGGAAAGGAGACAGAATGCCACCTCCTGGGACACCAGGCAGGAGCAAGCCCGAGACAACAGTTGCGATTTGGATTCTGGGAGAAACAATTCTGCTGGGCACAGAATTTGGTGGGGGCCCCAGGGGGTCGAGCTGCCTTGGAAAGAGCCCAACTATTGACCTTCCTCTTTTTGACCACAGGACTCCTCCAGGTATAAAAGCCCCGTTGTTCGTGGAGAAGAAAAATGTGGTCTAGTTAGACAAGATTCCATCTGCTTCCGAGACCAGACATCTTTGCAAAGTCATCCACCTGCCTCCGGGAAAAGGCAAGGGACCTGCCTTTGCTGGTGCCCGGGGAGGAGGCTGCTGGGATCACAGCCCTGGAAGAGAGGGGGTAGAAGGCACGCACTAGACGCATGAAGGGGGAGGAGAATATGGGGTCTGCTCCCAAGGAGGGGAGGGGACAGGCCACTGAAGTGGGAAAGGGGCCAGGACAAATCAGTGGGGAGGTGGGGAGGGCCTGAGGGGAGGGCAGTGGGCAGAAACAGAAGATGCGCTCAGAGAATCTGAGCACCCGGGGCTCACCTTGGCCTTACGCTGCTTTTCCCTCAGGCTGGGACAAATTCCCATCTTCAGGGGTACAGCGCAGAATCGTGTGTTCAAGCCCGGTGACTTGGGGAGAGGAAAGAAAAACGAAAGAGGCAAAAATAAGGAGAGAATAAAGTCACAGTCAGGCTGGGTAGAATGTGGACTTCGAGTAGGATTTGGAGAAGCTCAGAGACAGTCTCAGCTCACTCCCTCTTCGCCACGACAGGCTGCTTCCTTCCCCCCAGGTCGCACGGCCATTCATCGGGAGGTATTTGTGGAGCACCTGTTGAGTGTCACGCACAGTTCTAGGTACTAGGGACACAACGGTGAACAAGACAGATGGGGTCGCTGACCTCATGAAGTGCTTTTTCTAGTGGGGAATGGGACACCTCAGAACTTGCCTGTGGGAGCTTCCGAGACATCAAAAATTCCTTTAACCTTGACCTTGCACTTCTAGGGAAAAAATTTAAAAAAAAAATTCCCAGGGTGCTCTCTCTCTCTCTCTCTCTTTCTTTCTTTCTTAGGGTGGACGGGGAGGAGGGTGCTGAAGAAGTAGTGTGGTGGGGAAGCAGGGAGCCCTCTTTCTCCACGACAGGCAGGAAGCAGAACAGGGCTCGGCTGGAGGCAATCAGAGGTGGGCATTTGCTTGTTGGCCCTTCCTGGCAGTCTCCCTTTCCCTTTGGCAGCAGCATCCCTCCCCTGCCCTCTGCCATGCGATTGGGTGGAGCTGACTTCACACCCCACCTCCTGCTCCAGGGGCAGGTGTGAAACCCAGACCAGCACCATCTGCTGGGTTTATCCTCTGATGGCAGTGACAGTTCACACGTGGACACATGACTCCATCCAGGCCAGGAAAAGCTGAACCCAGTCCTTCTCTTTGAACCAGTAGGAGAAAGAACCTCTCTTCTACTGAATTTGAACTTGAATGCTGGTCCGTCTCTTCTGGGGGCCACTTTGAGGAGAGAGGCTGCCTAAGCCTCAAGTTAACTTGAAGGAAAGCAAAACAGAGAGAACCCATACATCTACGCATTTGATGTGCTAAAGCAGGTTTACTCTGGGCCTTTTTAGAGTCCAAAGCCAAAAACTCTCCTTCCTTAGCTTAAGCCAGTTTGAATTGAGTTTTCAGTCTCTTGCAACCAAAAGATAAGTCAATACGCAAGCTATCGTAGCTGCAGCCAAGCCTTCCTGGTTTTTAAATTCGGATTAAATATTTAAGTGTGGAAACTTAAAAACATATCAAATATGCATATACCCATCATGCAGAATGAATATGTACTAACATTTAGTCATATTTCTTCAGATTTTTAGAGTCGATGCTCTGTATGCTTCTCTCTCACATTCCTACCTTCTTCTGAATAATGTTCAGAGGCAACATCATTTTGGGATTTAAGTGCATCCTTCCTGTCCATGTTTTTTAAATGTACTTTGCACTGGAGTCCCTAAACACTGTTTAGTATTCTTTTGTGTTTTTTCAAATGTCCGTAAATACCATACAGCACAAGTCATTCTGTAACTAGCTATTTCCCACCCCAAATCTTCCACCCCAGTCTTTGATATTTACCCCATCACTGAAGCTTACAGAGCTCATTGATTTCTTTTGTCTGCTATAATCTTATACCATGTTAATAAGCCAAATCTTTTTTCCATTCTACTATTGATAGCCATTTAGATAATTTCCCATTTCTTACCAGCACAACAGCGCTGCTTTGAGCAGCCCTGTGCGTGTCTCTCTGTGCACATGTGGGAGTGTTCTACTGGGCGGCAACAGCACAAGCATTTTCGGTTTCAGCAGAAGTTGCCAAGCTGCTCTCCATAGCGATGGCATAAATCCAGCTCTTTCTGCAAAAGGGCTCACCGGTGCGGAAGCAGACAGCCTTCCCACCAGCTCTTCTCCCAGCCCAGTCCTGCAGCCGAGCCTCGGTAACGGGCGGTGGGGAGCGAGTCAGGTGTGCACCACCTGCCAACAGGCAAGGAGTTCAGACAAGACCTGACACCCTCAAGGGAGTCGGCATATGTGCCAGACACACACAGGGACCCCGGTGGGGCAGGGTGCGGCAGACAACCTCTCCAGGACCCCAGGGGTACAGGAGTGGTCCACCTCCCTGCTCCCTGCCTTTCTTAAGCAAATCTAGATTGTAGAGAACATTCAGGAAAAGTCTAAAGGTAAAATGATGCAATTAAATTTGGGAGAGAAGGATTTCTCCCCCGGCCCCACCATTTATATGTAGAAAGTGCACATGCGCCGGAGAGACGCGGTGAACGGAAGGCTAGAAAGTCTTTGTCCTGGAGGAGAGCTCAGGGAAAAGGAGTGGAGAAGACAGTAAGATGCTGGGATGCTGAGGGAGCATCCGGGTGGTGGTCAAGCTTCCTGGTTCAGGGGGATCAGAGTGAAGCCTCTCTCGGCTCTGGGTCATGTGACACAGGCTGGGACAAGATGCAGTTTCTGCAGAGAGCTGGAGCGTGATGGGTCTGTCGTGTATTCACATGTCTGTGTCAAATGGCTTCCAAGGGAACTGCAGTCACCTTAGATCTACGTGGTTGAAGGAAAGCACAGGTGAGAAGAAGGCAGAGGTCGTGCAGAGGCAAGGGAGGGGCACTGGAGGTGAGGCTGGCATGGGGGACAGAACCAGAGCCCCTGCCTGCAGGCAGCATCGGGCTGTGCGAGGACCCCTGGCCCTCCATGGGCTTTTGAACAAGTGGCCCCACTTCCCTCTCGGCTGCTCTTGTGTCTAGGGACTCCAGGCAGGTTTTGTGAGGCACAGCTGAAGAATAACCAATTCCAGTTGCATCCCCAAAAGGGCAAACTGACCAAACAAGGGGAGTGGCTGGGGCAGGGATGGGAGTACATGAGAAAACTAGCAGTACGCAGTCTCATTTGCAATCGTCAGCCAAGAGAAGGACATAAAACAGGATGCCTGAATTATGAGAGCAGAGCAAAGTCTGAAAGAATAATCAGGGCTTGAGATCTAGAAGAGATCAATTAGATTTGTGGCAACAGACTTTTGGGAGAAACACTGAGGTCTAAGTGGCCTGAGAAAGAGCTCAACTTTTGACCTTCCCCTTCCGAAGACACAGCAAGCTCAAGTACGAAGGTTCTTCGCGCCTAAGAGACCTGAGACAGCGGAGCTGCCTGCATCTCTGCCCCTTACTCTGCAAGTTGGTCAACGTCCACTGAGGGCTGATGGCCAAGAACTGTCTGCTTAGGAACGGGACGAAGCTAGATCCCTAAAACACTCCCAGCGAGTCCTGGGAGCAGGCACCCTAAAATCTCACCCAGGAAAAGGAAAAGGATGAGAGGCCCAGTGACCACAGGTTCACCCAGCTGGGAGAAGGTGTTCTCGCCCTTATTTCCAATGGAGGAATGAAGCCTGTATAGTAAAAGATCAAGAAAACTGAATGGGGACTGAGAGAGAAATTGGCAGTGGGATTATGCCAGTCCAGGTGGTGAGGCACCGAGCGGAACTGGCCATCCTCATCAGAGGAGAGAAATGCCCTGGTGCTCAACCAGCCTACGACGTGGCAGTCCCCAAGCTGTGAGTGGGTGCCTGGGGTTCTCCCTGCTATTGCCTCATCTTCGTGTGGCTGGAGGGCACTTTGAAGCTTCCAGAGCCTGCAAGAGCATTTCCCGTCCAGGGGGCCAGAGTGGAAAGTCTGCTGTGGTTAGGAAAGGAACTGGGGGAGGGCGTCGGGGGGAAAGTCGGAACAGGAGTCAGAAAGCCACGGGCTGGGAAATCTGACACATGGAATCTTTGCCCTGATGGGGGAACTGCGCTAAGATTCCATTAGGGAGTGGAAAGGAGGCACTAACTGGTGTTTCAAAGAAGCAAATGATAGATGCTAAGTAGGTTAAAGCTAGGGAAAAGGCAGATAAAATCAGGGAGGTATCTCTTCCTAATTTTTCTCAACACAAGCAGAACATTTTCAGAGAGCCTCACCTACTCTCCTCCACATTTCTCTTCCTCTCTGCCAAGCTGGGCGGCCTCATCCACGTCCTCAGCTGAACGCTGCTGGAGCGGCCACCACTGCCCTTCGAAGGCAGCTGCAGCCCCTGGCCCCCTCTGATGCCTTTGGGCAAAGGAAAGCGTTGCTAGTCCCGCCTCTTCGTCCACAGCAGCATCCTCTGTGGTCTTGCCTGGACCGGCACTGCAGGACGCAGCAGGGTGGGCTTCCTGGACACGGCAGGCCACACACAGCTGCACGGCAGCGTCGCTTTCCTCCATGCGCCGTGTGGGGTGGCCGCTGCCTCGGTGACTGGACTCCTGGCTGCTATCCCAGAGCTCTATGGTTGATTGAGTTTTAAAACTGGAAAATAAATGGCATCGTGTCAAAGAAAATACAAATAAAATTAATCTAAATTTGCCCAGTGTTAGCTGGCTGGGGTGCTGCCTCACAGGATGCTCAGAGCTGGTTTTGTGTCCTAAGACAAAACTGACGGCTGCTATTGGAACTTGGCTTGAGTTATGCTTATCCAACCCAAGGAGGGACTCCAGGGGTCACAGAATCAGACGATAGAACCAGTCATAGAACCAGTGTGGCTGGTGGCACTGCTTTGTGCGGTACATCCTTTCCCATCTGCTGCGGTATTTCTGAGAAGGCCAGACTGGAGGTTGCAAGCTAGAACGTGCTCTTCCTTAGGTGCACCCCGGGCCTTGGGGACGCAATGCAAGGGCTGCAGGATTGGGGAAGGAGTATCTGCAAAACCTTCAGAAGTACGCTTTGGAAGATACGACCGGTTTCTCCACTTAGTCAAAAAGTCTGCTTTTTAACAGCACAATGCATGCAGACTTCTTTGCAGCCAAGTGTAACCATTTGACTAAGTGTTGGCTAATGAGTTACTTGCAGAAGTGTTATGTGGAACTTCCGAGAAGTCTCTTAAATAGAGAAGGGGTAAATGCTGCTTCTGTCCCTGCATTCTGCTTCCAGGAACACAGATGTGACGGCCAGAGCTCCAGCTTCCCTACTGAGCTGACCACGAGGACAGGGGCCACCCTAGGACTGCAGGGAGCTAGAAGGAGGATGGCTCCCTGAAATTTCCCTGGGGCTGCCCAAGAGAATTGGCAAACTAAAATTTCTATCTTCAGTTTTTGGTGACATTTTAAAAGGAGGGTGTTCCAATGGAATTAGAAAAACTTAAGGGACAAAGAAGAGCAGCAGTACCACAAAGGGAACCGTTAATTTGGTCTTAATCTTCCCTTCGGTTCCACTCCACCCATCCCTTGTTTTCCCTCTAGCATTTGAGATGGTCAATACCCTTCCAAGTGGGAGAAGTCAGGACAGTGCTTATCCTGGGGGTGGGGAGTTTGCTGACTGAGAGGGGCACAAAGGGGCCTCGAGGTGCTGAAAATGGCCTCTATCTCCACCCGCCTGGTAACACACAAATGACAGACATGTTGCTGTTCATCAAGCTGCGTCCCAAAGGTGAATGCACTCTCCTGTATGAATGTCACACGTTAATAACAATGATGTACAAAAGCCCTCGCTGCAATCCTACGCCTTTTTACAGCTAACGTGGACATTTTAGTCTCAGAGGTATTTTTCTCCTCGTATTTGCTACTCAAGATTTGCATAATTTTGGTACTGTCCTCTTTTTCCTCACCCACAGAACCCCGGGTGTGTCAGGCTGGGAAGCACCAACTTCCCCAGACTGCCTTGCGGCCGGCAGTGACAGGAGACACAGCCCTCGCCACACAGAAGCGAGCAAGAGGCCGCTGAGTAGGGCCTCTAGAAAAGCTGTAATTTTCTTGATTAAAAAAAGGGATAGAGGCCGGGCACGGTGGCTCACGCCTGTAATCCTAGCACTCTGGGAGGCCGAGGCGGGAGGATCGCTGGAGGTCAGGAGTTTGAGACCAGCCTGAGCAAGAGCGAGACCCCATCTCTACTAAAAATAGAAAGAAATTATCTGGCCAACTAAAATATATATATAGAAAAAATTAGCCGGGCATGGTGGTGCATGCCTGTAGTCCCAGCTACTCGGGAGGCTGAGGCAGTAGGATCGCTTGAGCTCAGGAGTTTGAGGTTGCTGTGAGCTAGGCTGACGCCAGGGCACTCACTCTAGCCCGGGCAACAAAGCGAGACTTTGTCTCAAAAAAAAAAAAAAAAAAAAAAAGGGATAGAGTCAGGTCTTACACATCTTTTGCGCTCTGTCCTCCCGGCCCCTTTTCTCTGCTCAGAATGCAGATTCTTCTTATGACCAGGAAGCAAAAGCCATGCTCGAGGGGTGGGGCGCGGGGGCCAGAGGGGGCAGGGCTGTGGACGACTGACCCTGAGCGGCTGCGCTAATACCGGGCTCCCCGTTTCTTCCATGTTGCATGAGAAAAATCAATCGCTATGTGTTAAAGCCCCGATTATTTGGGTTTCCAGGCACATTTGACAATCCTCAATTGAGATATAAAGCTTTTAGCCTTATATATGGCAAAGACTTCCAGAGACAGGAGGGGGCTTTTGTATGCTAATTCACTGTGGCTTTGTACTGTGGAGTAGCAAGGGTTCAAGGCAAAAAAAAAAAAAAAAGGGAAACTCCCAAAATACCTCCAAAATTAAGAGAGCATGGCCCATCCCACCTTTTCCTGCTAACAGTCTTCATTGCTTCCTACGGGCCAGAATTCTGCTAGGGTGCAAAGGGCCTGGGGAAGATGACGCAACACGAAAAGGATATTGGTTCATGTAAACTTTCCTGAGAGCTAGTCTTAAAGTATTACGTCAACTGCGTCACTGTTTCCCAATCTATTTTTAAGCAGTTGCTGCTTCTGATAAACATAAACTTTTATTGTCTAGTTTGTATTACGAAAACCAGGGCTTTTCCTTCTCCTGGAAAACTTCTAAGCATTTTCAAACCACGTGTTCTACCGTCTTCCCCCACCCGACCCAAAAGTCTCCGATACCCTCCCCACACCTCTTAAGAATCAGCAGTCTAAGACTGAAGTTTCCTAAGTTCTGCAAACAGGACAGAAACCCTGGAAATGTCAGCGATGCCACAAGCCCTAGGGGAAGATCGGTCATACAGGTGGCAGAAGCAGTGAGGGGAGGACAACGGAGGGAAGGCCGGGCCCGGGAAAGGGAGGTGGCACAGCCAGTTTCACCCTCCACTTGGCACGGCTTTTGCAGGACCAGACGGCACCTGACTGCAAGTGCATCCTGCTATCCCACGGGAATCTGCACCACGTCCACTTCCAGAAACGCTGTGCCTTTCCTCCTCTGCTCAGTCAACACCGAAAGTCAGCCCAAGGAAATGACCAGCTGCCTTCTGGACTTTTCCACGGGCGGCATGAGCCCATGAAAGCTACCCAGTGGGCCTGACTGAAAGCTTGGGGGGAGGGCTCCTCAGTCCTTTTCCTGGTCTGAGGGTCATCTCTGCAGGGACAGCAGATGGAGAAAGTCAGGGAGGAAGGAAAAGATCAGGCAACCTCTCCCGAATTCTAGGAATAAAGTAACAGTCCTTCTCCCAAGCTCTTATTTCTGTTTCACAGTCAAATCCAGATCCTTATAAACATTCAGCCATAAAAACTAAGCAACACAGTAAATGTGGTAGAGAGAAACAGTAAATGGCATCTGCCCTGTATTCCTCGTGTATCCAAATGTTTAGAGACAGGGGAAGGACTGGTGAAAGATCACATCATCTGGGATCTGGGGTTAGAGTGGGAACAGGAATATGCGAAAGGCTGAGAGTGGCTTGGTTCTTGGGAGTCTGGGGTTGAGGGTCATTCCTTCCTGGTTTCAAGGAAAGAGTGAAGGCCGGCGGCAAGAAGGCTGGCGACCACACAGACACTCCCCGTGGGAAGTTGTTGACATGCTCTCACACTCGTGCCTGGTCCCTTGTGTCTTCCTCTGTGGGATCTACAGGACTTCCCGGGGCTGCCAGGGGAGCCGGGTCTAACCTGGACCCTCACAGTAGAATGCGGAGCATAGTAGGGTGGCAAAGACCATGAGCTCTATGGCCAGGTGGCCTGGGTTCCTCCATTTACCAGATGTGTGACTTCAGGCAAATTTCTTAATCTGTCTACCTCTCAGTTTCCTTGTCTGTAAACGGGGATGAAAGTGCTAACCTCCGAGAACGTTTTAAGGGTCAAATGAGTTCATCTTCGTAAAGCTCTTCACATGGTGCCTGACCCACAGTGTCACAGAATGGATGGGCCATAAGTGTTGTCTAGTGTATTAGTTTCCTGTGTCTGCTGTAACAAACTGCCACAAACCTGGTGGCTTAGAACATCAGAAATTTATCCTCTCGCAGTACTGAAGACCAGAAGTCTAAAACCAGTATCGCTGGGCTGAGATCAAGGGGGAGAGTCTCCCGATTTCTCCCACTTTTATCTCTGTCCCACTGAGAAACCCAGAGGGCCTTGACGGCTCTGCGACCCGGCCAGCTGCATGTTTCCCCGCAGGCTTGAACCCAAGCTGGGGCCTCGAACGTTCCCAGGCACCGATGAAGGGGTTTAGGCTGTTGTCCGCAACACTGAAAGAAACTAGCCCCGGCCCTGAGCCAAAGTCCTTAAACCCTCCTATAAACTCCGTAGCCTGAACGCTTCGTGGCAGACACACCTGGGCCCTAGGTGACTTCCCATTGCTTAACAATGGAATCCCAGCTCTTCACCGTGACCAGTGAGGCGCTGGAGAGCCCCGTCTCCTCCTGTGGCCGCTGTGGCCACCACGCTCCGGCCGCACTGGCCTTTCGGTTCCTCCCACACAAAGATGCTTCCTGCCTTGTGCCTGCCACTTCCTCCGCCTTGACCTCTCTCCTGCTGAAATCTCGCACTCAGCTCAACTCAGGGGATAGAGCTGTGGTCATCTCAGAAGCCCCCACCACACCCTGGTCACTCTCCCCCAAATCCCATCACCAGCTTCATTTGCTCCACAGTGTTTGTTACAGAACAATCACTTCTATATTCAGATTTACTTGCTTATTGTCTACCTCCCGCTACTAGAATGTAACCTCTATCTACAAGTGTGAGATCACATCTCCATTTTTTGACCCTGATATCTCCAATGCTTGGCCCAGACCCTGGCCCTTCCTAGGGCATAGATACGTATTCGAATGCAACAATAGCTCTTTGTTTATTGTTAGTGGTACTGCTGGTGAAATCTTTCATTCCCCTTCATGTTAGAATATTTATTTTATATCTTTTCCTTCCTCATATTAGCCAAGGGGGATCTATCCAACAAAGGTTTGTGAGCCTGAAGTGTCAATCCTGAGCATGAGGAAAAATCCCTGTGGCTTTTGCCAGGAGTGCCTTCATCCACAGGAGAGTTCTCAAGTGATCACTGGCTGGGATTTCTTATCAGCTCCTGGAAAAAGATAAACGAGGCATCTGAGGACGAATATCTCTGAGCTTTCAAAAACTGACTTCTTTCCATTCTAATTTGTCCATTTCCCCATCCACTTATCCTCCGGGAAACGGTTATCGAGTGCCCAATATGTGCCAGGCTCGATGCCAAGCCCTGGGTATACCACGGTGAGCAAAAGAACCAAGTCCCTGCCTTCATAAGGGGAGATGGACTTCATGTTTATCTTAATGCAAATCCCTGCACCAATAAATGGAATAAACTGAGATGTGCGGCAGAGGAAGGAGCAATAAAAGATGCCATGAGAGCAACAAAAAATGGGAAAATGAAATTTAAAAAACAATTAAATTTGCCATAGCCTCCAAAATACTTCATAATCAACTTAAGAAAATACATTGCAAAACCTCTATGCTGAAAACGGGAAAGGCCTGCTGAGGGAAACTGAAGATCTAAAGAAATGAGACATGTCGTATTCTCAGATTGGAAGGTTCAATATTCCTCCAATGTCGATGGTCCCAATTGATTAAATGGTCCCAAATTGATGTATGGATTTGACGTGATCCCAACCAAAATTCCAGCAGGTTTTTTTATTTTTGGAGAAATTGATTTTAACATTTATATGGAAATACAAATGGCCTAGAATAGCCAAGGCAACTTTAGAAAAGAAGAACAAAGTTGGAGGATTTGCCTTCTCTGGTTTCAAGACTTATTATAAAATGACAGTAATCAAGACTACGTGGACATGGTGAAAGGCGAGATATAGTGACCACAAGAGAAGAAGAGTCCAGAAATAGGCCCAGACACAAATAACCAACTGATTCTCAGTAAAGGCATCGAGGCAATTCAACAGGGAAAGAAAAGTCTAGAGCAATTGCACAGGTAGGTAAAGCCTTCTTAGGACATAAAAGTACAAAACTGTAAAAGAAAAAACAGATAAATTCGGCTTTATCAAAATTTAAAACTTTTGTTCTTGAAGAGACAATTAAGAAAATGAAAATACAGGCCGGGCGAGGTGGCTCACGCCTGTAATCCTAGCACTCTGGGAGGCCGAGGCAGGAGGATCACTCAAGGTCAGGAGTTCGAGACCAGCCTGAGCAAGAGTGAGACCCATTCTCTACTAAAAATAGAAAGAAATTATCTGAACAACTAAAAATATGTAGAAAAAATTAGCCGGGCATGGTGGCACATGCCTGTAGTCCCAGCTACTCGGGAGGCTGAGGCAGGAGGATTGCTTGAGCCCAGGAGTTTGAGGTTGCTATGAGCTAGGCTGACGCCACGGCACTCTAGCCTGGGCAACAGAGCGAGACTCTGTCTCCAAAAAAAAAGAAAGAAAGAAAATGAAAATGAAAATACAAGTCATTAAATGAGATGAAATATTTGTAATACATACATATGACAAAGGATGACTACCCAGCATATAATAAAGATCTCTCGAAACTCGTTAATATGGAAACAGGCCAGGCGTGGTAACTCAAGCCTGTAATCCCAGTACTTTGGGAGGTCAAGGCAAGAGAAACACTTGAATCCAGGAATTCAAAGGCAGCCTGAGCAACCTAGTGGGACTCCATGTCTACAAAAAATAGAAAAATTAGCTGGGCATGGTGGCACATGCCTGTAGTCCCAACTACTCGGGAGGCTGAGGCGGGAGAATCGCTTGAGCCGGGGAGTTCGAGGCTGCAGTGAGCTTCGATCACGCCACTGCACACCAGCCTAGGGGACTCGGGGGATGAGCTAGCAAAGGAAGTTGAGAAGGGAACAAAGGAAAGGGAGGGAAACCAGAAGAGCAAGACGTAGCAGAATTCGTGGAAAGAGGATGTTTCAGGAAGGGTATGGAAATTGTGTTGAACGCTAATTTAAAAAGAAAAAAAAAGCCCACTGAATTTAGTAACACAGACGGAACCCAGACTAGAGTAGACTGAGGAGTGATTGAGAAATAAGGAAGTGGAGAATGCGATTATATCTCATTTCGGATAATGGGTCCAACTTCCTATAACAAGCTGGATTATAACAAGGATGAGAGAAAACTGAACTTAGAAGAAATTGTGAAAGATACCACTTTTGTAAAAGCTTACCCCTTTAAATTCAGCCCGAGAGGTTACACATCTGTTCCTGTGATGTAGGTGGGCATCATGACTCATGCATGAGTTCAGAATATTCCTTTATTATGTTATCTTCTTTTTTTTTTAATTTTTTTTTTTTTTTTAGACCGAGTCTCACTCTATTGCCCGGACTAGAGTGCTGTGGCGTCAGCCTCCCTCACAGCAATCTCAAACTCCTGGGCTCAAGCGATCTTCCTGCCTCAGCCTCCCAAGTAGCTAAGACTACAGGAATGCACCACCATGTCCAGCTAATTTTTTCTATATATTTTTTAGTTGTCCAGCTAATTTCTTTCCATTTTTAGTAGCTGGTCTCGAACTCCTGAGTTCAAATGATCCACCCGCCTTGGCCTCCCAGAGTGCTAGGATTATAGGCGTGAGCCACTGTGCCCGGCCTATAATGTTATTTTCATAACTACCATGAACACGAAGGAGCGGGTTTAATTGAGGTGTCTTCAACATTGGTGTCACATTACAGTGACAGAGAAAGGCACAAGGCGGGGAGGAAGGACAGGCAGAGATAAAAAGGCAGTCCTACTCTGCAACACTTGCTTCCCAGTGAGTTTCTGTTTTGCAGTTAAATCCAGACCCTTGTGAATGTTTATAGAAAAGCATAAAAGCAAAATGACACAAATGAATTAGGTAGCAAGCAACAGAGAATGGGCTTTCTCAGTTCCTCTGTTTATCTGGAAAGCTTATATGCGTGCGGGGGTGGGGGGGGAGGAAATAAAGAGGTAGAACCCCTTTGTAGAGCTGAAGAGAAAGAAAAGGTAAATACCAAGATATGTGGATCTGGGGTTCTAGACCATAGAAAGAAAGAAAGAAAGAATAAAAAAATAATAGGAAGGAGGCATGCCCTAGGTAAATAATGGGGATTACATGAGCGTGGATCAGACTACGGAGGAGGAAAACATGTTCTGACTATCCTTATTTCCTTGGGTATGTATTTCAAAAGGACTTTGAGGAGTTTCCAACCTGGATCTCCCCAGCTCAGAGAAGGGAAGCAGTGGGAAAAGAACAAGGGTGGCTCAGAGGTTGGGCCCAGCCCCCGGGAGAGAGAATACATGGCGGAAAGGAATGGAACCTGAGCATCACTCCCCTACGAAGAGCCACTCGGGCACTTGGACTCAAGCCTCCCAAAGAACTGACGCTTTCTTTCCCAGGTGAGATGGCACGTCTATGCCCTGAGCCTCCGGATATTTCACCAGGCGGCTCACTCTCTACGAAGCTGTCCTGCAGACTTGAGAGCAGGGACTGCGTATGGCACCTACTGAGTGCTGAGCAGCAGCCACGTGCTCTGCGTCTGCCAGCTCACTGGACCCTCGCAGACATCCCGGGATGTACCTATCCCCGCGCTCACCTGGCTGAAAAGGACGCTAAAGTTCACAACATGAATCTGCCTCCAGGTCACAGTGAAGGGACTTGGATCTGAGCCCACATCTGCACGACTCTGAATCCCACATGAGTCCCACCGCAATAGGACGCAGGCTTGGAGAAACCGATGTGTTTCAACCGAGAAGGGTGAAAGACACTTGTTAGAACAGAGGGCAGGAGATCAAGTAGGAAACCTCTTTTCTGAGAATGAGTAGAATCATAGAAGAAATTGCCTAGGAAAGGGAAGATAAAATAATCTGACTTGGGCAGTGAAAAAAAAAGAATGCCTGGGATCAAAAAAAAAAAAAAAATTCAGGAATTAAGGACAGAAAAATCTGTGTTTGGAAGTCAGGGTGAGGATCTCCATGGAGATAACAGAGATGCCGAGGCCTTCACTTTGGGTTTGAGAGGAAACTGCTCAATTACTGATCTTCCTCCCTCTGCCCACGTGACCAGTGCTGGTTATAAGCCTTCTGCCAGCCGGCTCCTTACCACCTCTTCCTGTGCGGGATGGGAGGCAGCAGTGGCTAAAGCTCTGTTCCGCTTTCCTAGAAGCTTGCGGACTCTTCTTCAGGACGGACCCCAAGGAGCCATCTCTCCGGAATGAGGACGAGGCCAGGCAGCCGCCTTAGTGCTCCTGCTCTGGGAAGCAACGCCGGGAGCAGAACTTGAGGGGACGGTGTCGGGAGGCTGGAAGGAGTCTGCCAGACACTGAAATGTAAGGATCATGCTCAGAGAAGGAGCTGGTGGGGGGGGCAAGGAAACGTGTCCCCGGGAATCAAGGCTGGAGAGAGGATGGGGGGCGAGATGGTGGGGGCCAGCCAGGGCTACACACCAAGTGGAAACTGAGTCACCCCATTAAGAAGAGGATTACGGTCAACACACCAGGCCCAGGAGTCAGTTAAGGCCTGTGGGCTTTTCTGACTGTCTGAAGTCTCCCGGGGACAAGCCTCCTCAGCTAGTGCTGGCGGCCCCCCCACCCCCCCCCAGGCTTCCCCAGCTTCCCCTTTTCAGTAGAGCCCCAGAGTCCGGCGTCGGACAGAGGTGGGCAGATGGGCTGGGGGCTGGGCACTCGGGTTCTCACAGCCTGGCTATCCCGAGACACACCTGGCAGCTCTCTCCCTGCCGCGGTCCCGTCTCAGAAAGGACTTCGGCAAAGTTAGAAGCTGATAACAGGAACTTCCTGTCTCTGTGAGGATGGAAGGAGCAAGGCTAGGGACAGTGGAGGGGGAACTCCCTCGGGAAGCTAAGGCTTGGTCTCCCTTGACGGCAAACGTAATAACCACTGCCTAATATCCCGCCCCACGCAAAGTCAATAATTGCTCTGGGCAGTTCTAGCAGGTGGTGTGAGCAAGCAGCGGTAGCAGCAGAAAGCATCGGCCCGGGCAGGGGAGAGTTCGAGGGAGAATGTTCGTATCCTGACCTGGGAGGGGTCCGCAGGCTGTGAGTGGGGCCTCCTGACGCTGCCCTCTGTCACCTGCTCCAGGATGTTCCCTCAGTGGCAAAGCTCCTTGATCCTCACGGCCTACGTCATCATCTTCCTCACTGGTCTCCCTGCCAACCTACTGGCCCTGCGAGCATTCCTGGGGCGGGTCCGCCAGCCCCAGCCGGCGCCTGTGCACATCCTCCTGCTCAGCCTGACGCTGGCGGACCTGCTGCTGCTGCTGCTGCTGCCCTTCAAGATCATCGAGACGGCCTCCAACTTCCACTGGTATCTGCCTGAGATCGTCTGTGCCCTCACGGGGTTCGGCTTCTACAGCAGCATCTACTGCAGCACGTGGCTCCTGGCGGGCATCAGCATCGAGCGCTACCTGGGGGTGGCCTTCCCTGTGCAGTACAAGCTCTCCCGGCGGCCCGTGTATGGGGTGATCGCTGCTCTGGTGGCCTGGATCATGTCCTTTGGTCACTGCACTGTCGTGATCGTCGTTCAGTACTTGAACGCAACCCAGCGGGTCAGAAACCCCAATGACATCACCTGCTACGAGAACTTCACCCAAGATCAGCTGGATGTGGTGCTCCCTGTGCGGCTGGAGCTGTGCCTGGTGCTCTTCCTCGTGCCCATGGCGGTCACTGTCTTCTGCTACTGGCGCTTTGTGTGGATCATGCTCACCCAGCCCCACGTGGGGGCCCAGAGGCGGCGGCGGGCCGTGGGGCTGGCCGTCGTGACGCTCCTCAACTTCCTGGTGTGCTTCGGGCCCTACAATGTGTCTCACCTGGTGGGGTTTTACAGGAAAGAAAGCCCCCCGTGGCGGGTGGTAACGGTGGTGTTCAGTTCCCTCAACGCCAGCCTGGACCCCGTGCTGTTCTATTTCTCCTCTTCCGCCGTGCGCAGGACCTTTGGGCAGGGGCTGCAGGTGCTGCGCCGTCAGGGCTCCTCCCTGCTGAGGCGCAGAGGCAAAGAGACGGCAGAGGCGACCAGCGCAGACAAGGGCGTGAGTCAGACAGAGGGAGCACCGAGCTCGGACTTCACCACGGACTAGCGGTCTCCCTGGACCTGTGGAGGCGCTCTGCGTTGCCCAGGAGCTGGGGGCCGGGCCAGGGGGAGCATGAGGGCTCCTGTCCTGACTCAGGAATCCCCAAACCCAATCCACGCCTGGGACTTTGAAGAACCCTCTCTCACCAGCTTGGTATCCCTTCCTGACTGGTTTTCCTGCCCACAGGAGCACAACTCCATGACACAAGAAGAAATGGCTAAGCACAGAAGCACCGTGAGGCTAGAGTTTCGGAAGCAGCATGGCTAACGGGAATTCAGCCCTTGCAAGGCGGCTGCGATCTGGTGGTGACCAGGCTGAAGCAGAGAGTCCTAAAGTCCTCCTGCTACAGGCTTCGAAACAACACCTAGACGCTGGCCTAGCTATTGATGCTTGAAAGAAACCAATGGGAAAGAGATGGGAGAGAAATGCTAAATGAGGTCAGAGAAAACTCAAAAGGTTCTGAGCCTGGGAGACTAGCAGGGAGGACTCAGTCAGGGCTTAAACCTCTAATGATCTGGGGGTCACTGCAGCCGTTTGACCTGTTGCTTTTAAAGTGTGCACCATTCGTTTTCACGTGTTATCTTGTCTCCCCCGTAAACTGGGAGCTGCGTGAGGTCTGGGTCTCACCTCCTTCCTCCTGGCACCCTGCACGGGCCAGGATGTGGCTTGGCGTGCAGCAATCGGAGACCGACACTGGCTCGCACAGGGAAAAACAACCTGGTCTGGCAGGTTGAAAATAAAGGTTATGAAACTCTGAAGTGAGTGTCCGCAATCTTTGGGATGCTTCTGCAAGCACAGGAGAGAGCTGTGGGGAAGGGGAAGGTGATGCATTTGAAACCGCAGAAACGTTCTGATTTGCAGATGTGTGCGGGAAGCACCAGGACACTGACGGATCCCGTTTAGGTCCATGAATAGAGAGGGCAGCCTCAGAGAGTGGTGCCAGCTGAGTCCTGACTCACAGTTATCAGTCTTCCACGGGGGCTTGAAACATGTTACCCTCCTGCTCAGAAACCTGCAATTTCCCTATTGTCAGAATTTTTCCTCCCAGGAATTCATGTCACACCCTTCCTTTACCAGCTTTGTGCCTCTCTACCTTCCCCATTTCACCTGCCTAACACATTCCACCACAATAAGGACTGCTAGAACATTCTCTCGTTAACTGACTGCCGGCCCCTCGCCCAGTAGTCTGCAACCCAGGCTGTACGTTGGAATCACATGGGGACATGTGAAAATAATACAGATAGCCACTGCAAACCCACACACAGAGCCTCCGAGCATGGGGAATTCAGGTCTTGGGTCAGGAGCCCAATCTGTCCAGGAAATCCTTCTTCGGGGAGACCCTTCCTGCTCACATGTCCCCCCACCTCAACCCCATGCTCCCCCATCTTCTGATGACTTCCTTCCTCCCCTCTTACCAAACCCCACTCAACACTCACTTTCTCCAGAAAGCCTTTCCTTATTCTCACCCAAATGAAAGCTCGTTTCTGTTTTCCTTCTTCAAAAGAAGGCTGGATGGGTGTCATAAGCCTCCTGTCTTCAGTGTTCGTTTGCCTTAGTAGCTAGAGGACCCGAAGCAAGTCACAGCCTCCAGCCTCCATTTCCAAACCGTCACAGTGACGTTAACGTGTCCCTCCCAGGCTTATTCTGAGGGTTAAAATGAGACTGCATGTATAAAATTGCTGAAAAATTATAGAACGTCATTTAGCTGTAAGATATCAAACCATGTGTAACACAGATGTACCCTCAGAAATATAATAAGTAAACATTAAAATGATGGAAATAATGTACTAGGTAGTCAACTATAGAATGGTTTGGTAGTCATATGTGAGAAAAACTCTGGCATTTTTCAGCTGACTGTAGACATACTATGAGTCTGTGATGTATTCCAGCTTCCAAAAAAGCTCATTTGATTTGGGTGACATTAAAAGAAAGAGTGTAGACAAGCTGATAATAACCCCATTCCACTTACACCCAGTCAGTAGCACGTTCAGTGCTGAGACAACACATTTTTAAAAAGGCCACTAACTCAGGGAATAAAGCCCAGAAAATTTAACCAAAAATGTTTTGGACCTTCTCCACTCCCACTGCTTCACCTGATTAGCCTTAAAAAAAAAAAACATATAACAGTAGTAATAATGACAATCACAGAGCATATTAAATGCCAGGCACTACGCTAGAGAAAGGACCTGAGAGAGTTGAGGTGACTTTCCAAGGTTGAACAGTGGGAGGGGTTTGAATCCAGGTCTTCCTGACTTCAAAGTGCCTGCTTTTCTCACCAGCCCATGAGCACAATGTCACATGCGCCCCATAAACACATACAATCATTGTGCATCCATAACATTTTTAGTAATAAAAAGAAATAAAAATTTTTTAAAAGGGAAGGAAGTAAGAGAATGCTGGGTCTGTCATTGCAACAAGATAAGGTCCATTTCATGGAAGATGCATTTCTGTGTAGCTCCACAGGGAAGAGCAAAGATTGCAGACGAAAAAGGCAGATACATTTCAAGTAATTAGGGCTGTTTAGACAGAAATCACTATCTCAGCAAGACAGTTTCTCCCAATTTCCAGCAATATTCAAGCGGAAGATAGCAAACACTCATCCAGAGGAAACTCATACATCTGTTAAGGGCTGAACCAGTGAACTGCCAAATGCCTTCCAACGCTGAGCTTCTCAGCTCCTTCAGGGACGTGGCTGCTCTTGCTAACCAGGAAAGTATAAAATGAAGTCATTTTGTTGTGATGGGTTTATAAGAAAATCACTGGACCTGGTCTGAGACTTTCAGGGTGAAGTTTTAGCTGCTTACTTACTTACAAGTGTTTGACCTTCATCAGGTCACTTGGTATATCAGCCCATTTCTTCACCAAGAGCAGAAGTCAAGCTGGCAGGCAAAGAGAGCAAACACCCCCCGTCCTCCGCCTTCTCGTTCGATGCGGGCCCTCCGTGAGTTAGACGAGGCTCACGCGCATAGGGAGGGCAACCTGCTTCAGTCTACTCGTTCAGACACTAATTTCAGCCAGAAACACCCTCACACACACACTCAGAAATAAGATTTAGCCAAATATCTGGGCACTCCATCATCCAGTGACATAGACACATAGGTTAACCGTGACAGCAGGCCAGCTGTGCACTTCTAACGGCGTTCCCAGCTATGCCCTGCTGCTGGCTCAGGGACCACACTTTGAGAACCAATTGGGCTGGAATACTGTGAACTGGGGAGAGAGTGACAGAAGATGAGGTCAAGGAGGTGAGCAGGGACCAGACCATGCAAAGTCTTTTAGGCCACAGAAAGGGGTCTGAATTTATTCTAGGAGCTTCTGGAAGCCATTTGAGCATTTGAAGCAAGAGAGGAGAAGGATCTGATATCCATTTTAAGAAGATCACCCTGGTGGCTGTGCCTTCCACGGAAGGGAGATGGTTGTTAGGATCAAGGAGATACCGTGCATGAAAGAGTTAAGAAACCATGGAGCACTATGCAAACACGCAAGGCTAGCGGCTCCCTGTGAGGGAGGCTATCTCCTCTTCCACTGGAATTGGATTTTCAAGAACAAAATAGCCAGGAGGAGGCCACACAAGTTATCATGCATCTACTTGGTAAACAGATGTCTCCAATGGTGTATTGGAAAATGTTTAACAACTAGCTCTTGGTCGCAGGGGAGGGGGTGGGAGCGGAGGTTAGAAAGGCTCTGATTTGCAACACTTGCCAATTTCTGTGCCATACACAGTCCCACCAGCGTTAATTTCTACAACTGTGAAGACACTGAACGTGGGATTGGCAAGAGATATTAATAATCCACCCTCCTAAACCGGCTCGAGCACATCCCTGGATGCATCTCACAGCGAATATGCTCAAATGGCAGACAGATCACATCCTCCCTGAGAAGACTTTATCTTTCCCCGGCTACATATAGCACAAGGCTCTTAGACAGTGCTTCTGACACAATAAACACTAGTTAGATGTGGCTGGCTGGGCCTGGTCCGAGAGCATCCGGGTGGCTGCACCATTGCAGGGCTCCTCTGAATCCCCCGCCCCGCAGCAGGATGACAGATGGGTAAACAGAAATATTAGTGCCTAGTTAATGAATAACACAGCTGGCAGCCAGAGCCGCTACCAGGAAGCAGGGGTGGAGGCAGCTCACTTGGCTTGACCCGAGGGGCTGATGAGCAGGAAAGGGGAACCTGCACTGACTATCTCACTTCCCCTTTCTGGAGAAGATGCTGTTGTCCCCCTTCCTCAAAACTTCTCATCCACCCACATGGCCAGAGCTCACATGGAGTGCAGTTTTGTGGCGATCGCTGTGGTCGGAGAAGGCTGGGGCGGACGGGTCTGCAGAGGGTCTGGAGGAAAACACACCACCCGGATTCCAACCCCACTCCCCCAAATTTCCCTGCCTCTCAGCGCCAGGTCTCTGCTAGTTCTTCTTTTCACCTGGCTCTACCTCCTGTGGATAAATACTTTTGCCCCACTTTTTTTTTTCTTTTCATTATCTTTCTCTAGTCACAGGAAATGAGGACATTTCTCATCTACAAATTGCACATCCATCCAGGAAATTGGGCCAAAGATCTCTGAGCTCTCAGAAGCAGTAGTCCGGTAACCCACTTGGCCAAGGTTCCGCGGTCTGGTAAGGCCGGAGACGTAAGGTCAAGCGGTGGGCGTGGGAGCCGACTCTGCAAATGCAGGCCATGGTCAGCTGTCCACTGGCAGCTTACCCAAGGAGGGGCCATCCACGCCTCTCTGGTAATCTCAAGCTCCCTCTCCCCAGACATCTGTCAGCCTGAGCAACGACCAGCCTCGAGGAAACAAAGTTAGGAATGTAAATATACTGCTCCCAAATCTAGATGTTTTAAATAAAAAGCCCATCCACGTGCGTAGCCATCGAGTTTCTAAAGTGCCGTAGCAAACATTGCACCGTTCAAGTTTCCCCAGGTATAGGCATCCATTCATCCATACTTACTGGGGACTCCCTTGTGTCAGGCCCTGTTCCAGGTGCTAATGACACAGCCGGGAACGAGAAGGGCCAGACGCCTGCTCTCAGCAGCTCCCGTTCCAGGGGGAGAGGCAGACAGGGAAACCAACAAGCAAGACACATTGGGGGGGTGCTAAGTGCTCTGAAGACAGTAAAAACGGATCAAGAGCAGAGAATGACTTTGAAGAGGGGAGTAGGTGGCTTGGGAAGGCCATGCTAAGGTGGCATGTGAGCTGTAACTGGAAGGACAAGAAGGAACTGTGTGTGCTAAAAACTGCAGGAAGAATGTCCCAAGCAAAGGGTTGAAGGCCAACACAAGGTCTGAACAAGCTAAGTTTGTGTCAGGAAAAGAAAGGCCACTAGCTGGGGCTCAGTGACAGCTGGAAGAGCTGTGTCAGACCACAGGGGCTCTGAAAGGCTTATAAGAAGCACAACAGTCATCTTCTCTGTACTTAACAAGAACAGCAGAGGCTCAGAGACGTGATGTGACACACACAAGTCCTCAGTAAGACGGTCTTCTGGCCCCTGGTCCAGGACTCCCAGCTTCCTCTCCAAACAAGATGAACATGCTCTGTCTCTGTCCCTCTCAATCTGTCAGCTCACCGAGGAGGAGAAAGGAGGGCAGGAAATGTGACTCATGCGGTGCGCAGTTGTTCGGTATCAAAAGTCGGGGAGGGTGGTGGAGACGGACCGCCGAGGTTCTGAGGTAGGACGAGACGTCTGGTGCTGAGAGCAGAGTGGAGACCAGTGAGAAACCGGGGTTCCAGGAGGAGTTCTGGCCGGGGAGAGGCAGGGTGTCTGGGCTCCAAGAAAGGGAAGGGAGGCCAAGGAGCACCCAGAGCTGTCCCACACTGCCCCAGGGTCCACTGGCGTGCAATAGGAATGAAGGTGTGAGGACAGAAATGCAGAGCTCAGAGGATGCTAGAAAACCCCTGGCCTCAATCTGAGTCTCAACCCTGGCTGCACTTCACAGTCACCTGAGGAGTTTCTAAAAATGCCAGAACATTTGTGCGTTTTATTTCTCTAAAGCCCTGTGGGTGCTCGGGAACTATGGCGAGGGTTAAGAACCACTGTGCCTAGTCCTGCTCCTCCATTGGATCAGCTGAAGCATCTCCAGGGAGGCAGCAGGGAGGACAGGGTTTGAATTCTGGCTTAGCACTGTGCGACTCAACTTTGCTGTGCTTTAGTTTTCTTGCCAAAAAAAAAAAAAACTAAAAGGTCTAATAGCACCTACATCATCATGTTATTACAAGGATTGAGTTTAATATTGTACCTACAAAGAACTTAGAACAGTGTCTAGCAACGTGGAAATGCTATACACACATTTATCGTGGAAATCTTTTAAAAATGCAATTCCATTCTTCTGCTTAAAGACCTCCAAACACTTCTCATGGCCCTCAGAATAAAATCGCAAGCCTTCCCCAAGGCCAGCAAGGCCCTGCAGGACCCGGCATCTGTCCTTCTGCCCAACCAAGCTCACCTCTCACTTGCTAAGCTCCTTCTGGCCTGAGATCCTTTGCACCTGCCATTCCCTTTTCCTGGAGCCCTCTTTCCCCAGATTCTCACGTAGCTGATTCCTCATCTTTCGGGAAGCCTGTGACTCAAACTTCATTTGCTCGAAGGACTTTCCCCTCTACCCGCTCCAAAGCCACCTCGCTCTGATATGCTCACTCACACTTTCTTGAGTTACTGCCTTCACTGCATTTATCACCAGCTGATATGATCTACTTTTGTTCTGCTTGTTATTTTTATAAGTTATCCGTGCACGTAGTTTCATGAGCCAGATGGTTTGCTGTGAAAAATAGCATCCTTCATTCACCCTCTCCCTTTACGGAGGTCACGTACCCCTTCCTGGAGGCAGCTGCTTCCACCTCTTTTCAACAAAATATTTATCCCTTCATGCCTTGAAGAAACTTACTTATTTTACTACATTTCAATAGCAGGCTACTGGACCGGGGCCTCTGTTCCTTGCTGGCTGGGGACTGGAGGCCTCCCTTGCGTGGGGGTGTCTCCACTGGGCAGTTCACTACATTTCAATAGCATTTACCTGTTAACTTCCCTAAGCAGATGGAGATTTAACTCTCTTTCCTTCCCTGGTACACACAGCACGCGTGCACCCTTCCTGGTGTTCTTGCATCATAACTATGGTGGAGCAATATTCAGTGTTTACGTTACTGTGACCACGTAAATGTCACTCACCGTGGAGCTCCGCAGCAAACTACAATTACCTTTTCTATCCTGCACAACTTTCCTCCCCCATCGCCTGGAGTTGATCATTGCTTTATTTTTTTCATTTGCGTAGTTTTCCACATACTTAGCACTAATTCAAGCCCACACTCAATGCCAATTTTCTGGTCTCCTCTCAAGACCTCCAGAGGTTTTGGTAGGATACAGATTTCATTGTCCTGAAGAAATCTCCCTCAGAACTTCCTGACCCGCTCCCATCTGGACCGGCAGTGGCGTTTGCCAGGTGCACAGCTCGTACCTGGCAGCTCTTCAGTGGACAGCCTCATTGCCCCCGCTCTTGTCTTTGTCTTCCTTGGTTTTCATCCTCACGTAGCTTCTTTAGAAGGTAAATGTTTTGAAGCTCTGCACATCAGAAAATGTCTTTACCCTGGCCCTCGTGCTTAATTAATATTGGGTGATGTACAGAATTCTAGATTGGTGATCATTTCTTTTCAGAACCTTAAAGGCATTATTGCCACGTTGCCTTCTAGCCTCTAATCTTGTTGAAAATTCCCAAGACATTCCAAGTCCTCTCCTTTGTACAAGGGCTGTCATTTTCTCTCTGGAATCCTGTAGGATCCTTGCCTTTCTCATAAGTATTCCAAAATGGCCTCCATTGCGCTAGGCGTTTGAGGGACTCTTTCAATCCAGAAAACAGTATCCTTTGGTTTGGGGAGATTCTCTTGGGACACTTCGTAATGATTTCCTTGCCTTCATTTTCTCTCTTTCTGGATCTCCTTATTATTTGGGGGTTATTGTCCCTCTAACTTTCCTTTCTCTCCCATTTTCCAACCCTCTGTCATTTTGCTTTACTGTCTGTGAGATTTCCTCGAGTTTATTTTCCAGCTCTTCTGTTTAATGTTTCACTCTTTGCTATCATTTTTAACTTCTGAGCACTCTTTTTTATTCCTTCTGTGGCATCTTGATCTTGTTTCATGGTTGTGACGTCCACTCTGATCTCTTTGAGGAATTTTTCACCTTGCCGCTCGTAGTAGCCCTTTTTGGTATCGGTCTCTGTCCTTTACGTTAGAAGCTGTCACCACACGCATGGAAATCCTTGGTCGTCTGCTCATATTGAGGAGAAGGGAGAGGATACATGTAAAAGTAATATGACATGTTGTCTAGGGCTTGCTCTAAACACAGAAAAGAAAAAGGAAAGGAATGGAAGAAGCAAATGTGGCAAAATCTCAATAACTTTTGAATCTGAGCATTGAATGAATTAGGTTCTATTGTACCATTCCCTCCACTTTTGTTTGAAAATACTTTTGATAGAAATGTGGGTATTGGCAGCATTCAGTTCCTTGATGGCTACTGGACCGGGGCCTCTGTTCCTTGCTGGCTGGGGGCTGGAGGCCTCCCTTGCGTGGGGGTGTCTCCACCGGGCAGTTCACAGCCTGGGGTCAGCCGACTTCCACAGAGCCAGCGGGAGAGAAAGAGAGGGCAAGACAGAAGATAGTCTTTTTCTAAGCCGAATCTTAAAAATGACCTTCCCTCATTTCAGCCCAATCTATTCTCGAAGGGAGGGAGGATTTCACAGGGGTGTAGACACCAGGAGGTGGGTCACTGGGGCCATCTTAGAGGCTGCCTCCCACAGTGCAACACAGCGCATGGAAGCTGTAAGTACACGAATTAGGCTTCACTGCAGGGTGATTCAATCAGACCATTTGGTTGGGGAACCTCCAATGTCAGTACTTAGGGTTTTTCTTCTTGGGCTGATCAAATCTCCCAGAAAAGACTCTTCTAATCTCCTGCACAGAGGGTGAAAGTGGGACTGCCACCAATTTAGGAGCCAGATGGAAATGAAGGTTGGGAGTCCCAACATCCAGTATTCCCTCAATTGCCTATCTACATTACGTTGCTCCTTCTCCAGGGGTGTCTGGTGTCCCACATCCTAAAAACCCGCTGAGTTCTCCTCTCCAGGGAATAAAAACTCCATTCTTTTCGTGGATGAGAGGCAGTTGCCCAGCATCAGAGAATTGAGGAAGAGATCTGGGGACTCTTTCTAAATAAACTTTTAGCCTATCTTCCTTATGTTATCGTAGCTTGCCCTCTGCCCTCATTTCCAGGGACACCTGTTGCCACCGGTTCATAAGCTTTATGTGTATTCAGCCACAGAAACTTGGTTCAACCTTGGCTTTTCCCACTATTGACTCAGGATGCAAGTTTCACAGGTTCGCTAAATCAGTTACCAGCCACCACTTATTCGGCTGCTTTCCAGCTTGCAAAATGCTGGTGGTACTGCATCCTCTTCTATCGTCCGGTGCTGATGGGCACTCCTTTGTAAAAGATCTCTTTACTATCATTATAGTGTGACTTCAGGAGGCAGCAAAAGGAGATTCGTGTATTTAATCCACCATTATTAGCCCAAGTATTTCCTCTTTATCATTATTGTTTGTTTGTTTGCCTGTTTATTGTTTGTCTTGCCCTCTTGAATGAAGGTTCTCGGATAACTTATCTGTTTTTTTCACCTATGCATCCCCACTATTCAGAGCCATGCCTGACATGAAGTCGGTGTCAAACGAGTGAATCCGATTGTCTGGAGAAGGAAACCTGCTACTCACTGTCAATGGGTTGGTGGCAGACCCAGGTCTCTCTCCTAACTTTCCAGGCAGTGTCTTTCCTGCCACTGCAAGGGAGGAGCGTAGGTGAATTTGCTAATCAGTGATCCCTGAGGTTATAAAGTGCTTTACCTGTTTACAAAGTGGTTTCAGAAATCTTATCTCATTTGATCTTGACAACAGCCCACAGGCCAGATAGAAAAAAGATTATTATTGGCCCTAACGTAGTACCTCTGCCAAGAGCTATGCTGTGCCAAAGACATCACCACCCCTGTTCCTCACCTTTCATCCCACACCTCCTGTCCTTTGGGCCCTCCCATCACTTGCTCTGCAGATGACACTTTTAAAGCTTGTCACCTCTCAAGGAAATGGTCCTCAAAAATCCAGGACCAGCTCACGGATAAAGAGGGAAACAGGTACAGACAAGGCTAACTAATCCAAGGGAGCAAAGAGGACATCTGAGTTTTGTAGCATGACCAGAGCAGAAAAAGAAGGAAAGTGAAACTCTTCGATCCGTAGGCCATAGAGGCTTGTGTTGGGAGAGGAGGGGAGAGGGCTGAGGTCCTGGAAGGAGAGAGAATAAGTCTCAGAACGAAAGAGCGGTATGCATATGCTGGGGAGAGCGGTGGGATGAAAATAACCAGTAGACTTCCATTAAAAAAATAAATGAGAAAAAACTCTATAATATAATCATAAAGCCAGTTTAAAAATATTCTAGAGACCAAGTTCTGTAAAACAAACATTAGGCTCTTGGGATCTAGCTAGCTTGGTGTCTGGATAGCCTGAATTCTGCATTAGGCCCCCAGTGAAAAGTGAAAGTAGGGTACACGGCCCCCTTGAAAGAAACAAGATGTGATCTCAACCTGGCGCAGCACCTCACAACTGTAATCCTAGCACTCTGGGAGGCTGAGGCAGGAGGATCGCTTGAGGTCAGGAGTTCAAGACCAGCCTGAGCAAAAGAGAGACCCCGTCTCTACTAAAAAATAGAAAAAATTAGCCAGGCATGGTGGTGCGTGCCTGTAGTCCCAGCTACTTGGGAGGCTGGAGGTTGCTGTGAGCTAGGGTGATGCCACAGCACTCTAACCTGGGCAACAGAGTGAGACTCTGTTCCAAAAAAAAAAAAAAAAAGTGACCTCAGAAGTCATACCAGGTCCCAAGGGCATGGGTCACAGAGATGAAAGATTGTAAAGGACTCCACACTTTTCTTATACTACTTGCATCCTACCTTGGATTCTGCCTGCCACCTCCTGGGCAAATGAGGCTATTACCTGCCTCCACAGCCTGGGAGGTCCAGGCTCCACACCGGCTGTGGCCTCTGTTGTTTACACGGAAAGTGGCTCAGAAGCAGAAACTTAGGGATGAGGAGTTGGCAAGCAGTCTTTTAACCCTGCATGAAATCAAGATGAGTCTTGGTATGGAAAGAGGTCCAAGACATCTTTTTAAGTTACAAAAGCAGTTGCAGAAGAGAATAAAGAAAATAGTAATATCTATAATCTTTAACTACAGCCATGTGTCACTTAACAATGGGGATACATTCTGAGAAATGTGTCATTAGACAATTTTGTCGTGCGAACATCATGGAGTGTACGTACACAAATCTAGATGGGATAGTCTACAACACGCCTAGGCTACATGGCATGGTCTGCTGTTCCTAGGCTACAAACTTGTACAGATTGTTACTATACTGAATACTGTAGCAACTGTAGTGCAATATTAAGTATTTGTGTATCTAAACATGGAAAAGGTAATACTCTGCACCCAGGGGTGGGGAGCCTGCAGCCTTGGGCCACATTGATCCTTGAGTGTGACCTTTTGACTGAATCCAAATTTTATAGAACAAATTCTTTTAATAAGTCAAACAGTGACTGGAAAATAGGAATTTTTCAGCTCCACTATAATCTCAAGAGACCACCATGGTATATGTGGTCTGTTGTTGACCGAAACATCGTTTGTACTGCATAACTGTATATATAATAAGAGCAGCTGAGTGCTTTGTAGAACTTCATATATGTGAGCACAGAGCTAATCCCTCTGCAGGCACCATTCAGTGACTCATTACAAAAGTGTAGGTATTGCCATGACTTTTCCTTTTATAAAAAGGGCAATTGAGATTTACAGTGATTGTTAAATAACTTGCCCTCTGTCTCACAGCAGAGCATCAATGTGTACGTGCATGCATGTGTGTGTGAAATTCTAAAGACTGCGCGACAGTCAACAGTGATTACTTAGGAAGTTGGGGGTAGGTCACCTTTCATTTTCTACTTTATATAATTCTGCGCTGTTTACATCTTTCCAATGAGCATACATTATTTCATAATACAAAGACTTCTTTTAAGTTGATTCTGGCTCACCAAACACACACACACAGAAGAAAACTCGGAGTACTCTAGCATTTAGGCCCTGTTAACTGAGCAATTACTGTGCACTACACCTAGTGCTAAGCACTTCACATCCAAGATGTCAGTGAATCCTCACGACTGTGTCTGGAGGAAGGGTAGTGTCATTTACTCCCTTCACAGAGGAGGAATCTGAGGCTCAGCTATGTAAGCTGACCTCCCCAATGTCACATAACAATTCAGGAACTCAGCTCAGGTCTGACGGGTTTCTGAGCCCACACTTTTACCTGCGTCGGTATGTTAGCAGGGCAGGCATGACTATGATGATAATGACCGTAGTTTAAGCGCTTACCATGTGCCAGACCTGTGCTTTTCATGTATAACCTCATCAAATTTCCATAGCAAGTCTCATTTTACAGATAAGAAAACTGAGGCTCAGCAGAGAGAAGTCATTTATTTGCCCAGGGTCACACATCAGAATTGGGACTAACATCCAAATCACCATCCACCCAGTTGCTCAGACCAAAAACTCAATAGTCATCCTCTACTCCTTCCTGTTTGTTTTTCCTCCCCATGTCTAATCCATTGGTTCCAGTTGGTTCTAGTTTACAAAATACACTGCCACTTCTCACTACCTGGCTACTGGAGCTCCAGTGAAAGCCACTGTCATCTCTGATCTGGACCACTATGACTTCTCACTGAGTTCCTTGCCTCTATCCCTGCTTCTTGCCCCCCTCCCACCCCTCTCTACACTGCAGAGTGATCTCTTTCAAATCTCTTGCTAAATATCCTCTCCCACAACCTTTCTCAGGGTCTTGGGAGAGAATTAAGCCACGCAGAGAATGGTTTGAGTGACTGTTTTCTCAATTTTCCCAAGCATGCTACTAGCTAATACCATTCCCTAACACAATAAGAGATAACCTAATTCATTACATGCAATGGATGCCTTAGAGTCTTAAGGCTTAATTCTACTGAGAACTGAGTGGAGACAGCTGCAAGAGTTTCCTCTCACACTTCACATACCAGTGACCATGGCCTACACTGCCCCTGTGACCTACCACCCACCACACCTTCACCTCTATAGGCTCATTTCCTACTACCCTTTTCCTAAGCAATGGTGCTCTTCTTCCTTCCTCAATCATAGAAACCTCATTCCTGCCTCAAGCCTTTTTGTTTTTTTTCTTTTTTGAGACAGAGTCTCACTCTGTCATCACCATCCTGGCTAGAGTGCAGTGGCATCATCACAGCTCACTGCAACCTCAAACTCATGGGCTCAAGTGATCCTCTTACCTCAGCCTCCCAAGCATCTGGGACTATAGATGCACACCACCACCATGCCCAGCTAATTTTTTCTATTTTCAGAAAGAGACGGGGTCTCACTCTTGCTCAGGCTGTTCTCTAAGTCCTGAGCTCAAGCAATCCTCGTGCCTTGGCCTCCCAAAGTGCTAGGATTACAGGCGAGAGCCACTGCATCCAGCCCTGCCTCAAGGCCTTTGCAGGGGCTGCTCCCATGGCTTGGAACCCCTGCCCAGGCCATCCAGAGCCAGCTCCTTCTGTCAGTCTCAGCTCAAACGCTATCAGCTCAGAGAGGCCTTCCCTGACACCTTCATTAAAAAGGCATTGCCAATTCCTGCTCTTCCAATGCCCCTGTTTTATTTCCTTTACAGCATTTATTTATCATGATCTGCAAGTGCCTTCCTTCTGTGCCCACTTACCTGTTGTGTGTCTCCCCAGTTACAGCTGAGCACCATAGGGAAAAAAGCTTTTCACAGGGCAGCAATCAGTAAAAACACGTTTAGAGAATTTATCAGACATTTATTACATGCCTGGGTTTGCAAAGTGTCCTTTTATCAACTCCAGCACTGTTCAACGAAATATAATGTAAGCTATTTTTAAAATTTTTCATTGTCTGATAGTCACATGCAAGATGTCAAAAGAAACAGATGAAATTAATAATACATTTTATCTAACTCAACACGTTCAAAGTATTATCAGCTCAACATGTAACTGATTAATAAAGAGCTATTTTGAATTGTGCGTGCGTGCGTGCGTGCGTGCGTGCGTAGGCGCCCGCACTCCGCTACACCTTCTCGGTTCTGAGGAGCTCAGCGGCTGCCTCAAAGTTTGGGGATTCGCAGGAGCCTCGGTGCCGCCCACACCGTCCCAGGGTCTCCCTGTGCCTGCGCCTTTCAGGGACTGCAGAGAGAGAAGGGGGCGGTGCTCGAGGGGCTCAACCAAAACAGGTGTGACAAACGGAAAACCCGCAGAGGCCGAGCTGCCCCGGGACGGCCTTAACAGGAAGCTACTGCGTAAAGAGAGGCAGGATGGCCAGAAGGGCGCATGCGCAGGCCGCCCCCCCCCGGAAGTGCATGGGGCAAGGTGGGAAGCGCCATCTTGGGGCTCAGGTGGCGCTCCTGAGCAGGAGGGCGGACCTGGGTCTCAGGCCGTCGAGCCAGGGGGGCTAGAGGAGGAGTTATCATTAAGTTGGGACTGGAAATTGACTTCACTAATAGGAGTTTGGGCCTCAAGGGGAGGAAGAGTTATTCCCAAGTAGGGTCTCTGCAGGAAGGGGGCTGAACAAGCCTTCTCCGAGGTCGGGCGAGATCTTGGGAGGTTTCATTGACATATACTGAGAAAATGAATAGAGGCCAAAGAAAAATTTGTTACAAAAATTGTGGCACGTTGTAAATGTTTACATGAAATGAATTATACAAAACTATACCCAGAGCAATATGGCTGTGCAGACGATTTGATTTGTAAGCAGTAAGGAGCTGGTCTGGTGATGGGACACAAAGTTTAAGTTGTACAGTGAACGAGTGAATTCGGTCTCCATCCAGTTAGCGTACCTCTGTGACTCTCTGAACAATCTCATTTGGAGAGAACTTAAAGAGTGCACATTTTAAGTCTTCCTAGCTCCTACCTCTACAGGGGAGAGGCCCCAGATGTGCTGTTAGGAATTAGTAAAGAGGGCTACCCTGGGAATAAGCTGCACAGGGAATCTGTGGTAATTGGAGGTCCTGAGGGCTATTCTCGTTAGGGCACCAGTGCTGGAGGGACATCCAGGATCCTTGCTGCTATGTTGGGAATGAGTGATGAGGGTGCTGTGTATGACGAGTGAGGTTTGTCATAGTGGGAAAGGGTTTCTGGCTATAACAAAATATAAAGCAAGGCTAGAAGATCAGAAGGGCAGGTGATACTTTAGGTTGGGCAATCAGACTGGCAAGACCTTGCTGGGGAGGTGTCATCACCACAGAGACCTGAAGGAAGCAAGGGAGCAAGGGAAGGAGAGGATAAGTCATGCATCCCATAGGCAAAGGGAGCAAGCTTAGCCTGTTTGAGGAGCCCAGAGGAGGAGAGGGGCCTGAGCAAAGTGTTCATGAGGGTAGGGGGCAGTAGGAGATGAGGCATATGGTAAAGTCTATGGGGTTTTATCTGAAAGTAATGGGAAATATGGGAAGGTCCCGAGATGGCATGGTCTGACTTAACATAAAAGGGGTTTTCAGGGATCCTAGGAAGTGACGATGTATCCAATGGGTATTGGGGGGTTGGGAGGAGGGTAGATGTGAAAGCTCAATTGTTTACTAGGCACTGAGGAGCATTAGCCCAGGAGACCAGCCCGGGAGGGAGACTCGGGTTCACATGAGCAAAGTGAGGAGTCTATTAGTGGGAGAAGGCAGGGGGCTTTTTGTTTGTTTGGGTTGTCATTGGTGTAGGGGAGGAGCACCCAGGAATGTTGTTGTAGGTTTGTCTGTTGGGTGTCAGAAAATGCAGTGGGAGGTCTTAATGGCAGGACAGTCATCCGGGGCAGTGTGCTGTGTTCACCTGTCAGGAGCATCTGAGGACAGTTCACCTTGTCAGAGTTCTTGGGCTGCCTCCAGAGTGCCATCGTTGTGGGGGTTTGTAATCAAGTAAACCAGGCAAGCTTTACATAAAAGGTTTCACACTGTAGGTATCATTTTGCAACTTGTTTTTTTTTAACTTAACATTATGTTTTTCAGACTGCACTAAAGGAAACCAAAATATCTCACCCCAAAATATACCTCCTTGGCATACTTGGCGGTGGTTATTCAGAGAAACTGCAGACAGGAATAGGCCTGAGAAGCTGCCTTTCGTGGAGGAGATTTGCATCTGTAGAGAAAATGTACGTTAGTAAAATAGACAGCCAAGCTTTCTCTGAGCCCCTTCCCACCCTTGTCTAGACCCAGGAAAGATGAACTCAAAGGAAAAAGACTAAGCGTCTGACACCTTTTGAAGGTCTGACAGAGAAACTTGTACCGTACACTACCATCTATTCTTTCTGAAGGCTGCTACCTGTGGGGTTTCATTTGTATAACAAGACCACCTTCGCTAGCCTGGCTTTTCCTTCTGTTTCTCTCCCATAACCTGCCTTGCCATTCTTCAAGGCCCTATTCTTTCTGTTACCTCTGGATGGTATAAAAACTTCTGCCATCTTGGAGATTTCCTATTTTGTATGACTCCTGTGCACACATGATCACGTATTAAATTTGTTATGTTTTTCCGTTGTGAGCCCATCTTTTGTTATAGGAGTGACCGTTTATGATGGGGAGGAAAGAGATCACCCCATTTCCACCCCAACGCAGCCACGTTGATATACGTAACACTCTCATTCCATTGTATGGTATACCCTATTTTATACGCCCATTCTTTTATTGGTGGACATTTAGGTGGTTCCCAACTTTGAGCTATTCCAAGCATTGCTGCTGTGAATATCCTTATACCTGCCTCTTTGCATATATGTGCAAGAGTTTCTGTCTAGTCTATCCCTGGGATGGTGGTTGCTGGGTAGTTGCTTATCCACAACTTTGTACTTTAATCTTGGTTTTGTCATTCAAGAATCTGATGAGAAACTTCAGTGACAGGAAGTTAAACCCAGCCATGCTTTGCCCTTTTGAGTTTTGTTGTCTTTTCTGTGAAGTGGATAATGGTACCTACTTCTTAAAGTCACAAGAATTAAATGAGATCATGAATGTAAAGTACTTAAGACAGTATCTTACACATTATAGGTGTTCAATACCTGGGAACTTTTTATGTCTTATAGACACAGGAAATTAAAATAGTTAAAAATTCTGAGTCTTTGAAGCGTGACAGAACCTGGTTTTAAAACCTGCCTCTGCTACTTCTTCTCTGGGTCCTTTGGGAAATTCAATTTACCTTTCTGAGCCTCGTCTGTTTGACTAGAGGAAATTAGTACAGTTGCAAATAATAGTTCTCTAAGTATTGTGAACTAAAATAAAATCTTAAGCCCTTCAGCTGACTGAATGGACCCCCTCTTGGCCAAGGGGACCCCAGAAATACCCTAAAGCTGAATTGCTACCCATGAGAAGGAAGGACATGCCTCCTCACACCCTCCACCCTTCTTGGAAATATCCTTTGTAACTCATTAACAGGCTTAAGGCTATACAAGACAAAACTTAAACCACACCTGCAGGTCATCAATTTACTTAACAGATCACTTGAGTCTGGGTATATGTCCAGTGGCTTGTCTTTGTTTACCAGACTTCCTTATCTTAAAACATTTCAAGCCTTTATGTAACAGAGGTAAAGCTCTGAAAAAAGGCGATGAAATGTTTTACAAGTTGTCTCTTTAAAACCCTCCACCCTTTTTGGGAATTAAAACCTCCATACCCTCCTGAGGCCAGTAATCAAAGGGGCACAAAAATGTTCTTTGCTGTTTGTTTTCTAATATCTTCAACCACAAATGGCTCAACAAAATTGTCACAAGATTGGAGTCAACAGAGATAAGGTTCACTGAAACTACCAATTATAGTTGAACAACAATAGCCATGACACCGGTCACATAGACCTGAGCCCAACCCCCAAAACCCCCCTTTAAAAAGCCTTGTTTTTCTGTTTAAAGGCGAGGTGGTGGTCTTTTGAGATGCTACTCTGCCATCCTCCTCATTTGCCGGCAAATTAATAAACTTCTGTTTCCTTTTCCTCAAACCACTTGTCCTTGTTCTTTGGTCTCACCAATTCGGCCTCTGGGACAAGTACCAAACTTTCAATAACATTTAGACAAAGCTTCATTTCTTTAACCAATTACAAACCAAAGAATCATTAAACCCTCCTATAACCTGTAAGTCCCTGCTTTGAGATGTCCTGCCTTTTCGGCCAAACCAATGTTCACCTTCCATGTATTGATTTATGACTTTGTGTGTAATTCCTTTCTCCCCAAAATGTATAAAACCAAACTATAACTCCAACGATGGTGAGACCACTTGCTTACGTCTTCTTGGGTGTAGCTGTCTGGACCATGGTCACACAAATTAGTTTACAGAGTTTGGATTAAGCATTTTCTAACTTTCCTTTTAGAAGTGGTTCTGAAGCTTTAGTGCATCAGACTCACCTAGAGTGCTTGTTTAAACATGATGGCTGGGCCCCACCCCCAGTTTCTGATATAGTAGTTCTGGGGTGGGGCCCAAGAATTTGTATTTCTTCTGAGTTCCCAGGTGATCCTGATGCTGCCAGTCCCAGGACCACACTTTGAGAACCACTGCTTTATCTCAGAGATACTCTTACCTTTTGTACATTGACTCTTAGTCCTCTTAGGACTCTTTAGTCTTCCCCTAAAACCTAGCCACTCAATAAAAGTCCCTTAAGGACCTGTCCCTTTTCTTCCCCTACTCCATTTCCTAATATCCAACTTGTGGGTGCTCAGTCTTTGCTAAGCATTTTAATTGATTGTGGCATTTCACTAATGTCCATTATTTTCTTCTCTGTAGGTCATCTCATTTATGAGTTTCCTCGCCTTTGTGCGTACTGTTAGTTAATTAGAAGCAAGACTATAAGAGCATTTACATGTCTGATTCATCTAGTCTGTAAATTCCTTGAAAGGAGGAACTAAGTTTAATTTCCCTTTCAGTCCACTTCCTTAATTAAGCTGCAATCCATGGCTTGCAAACCCAGTTGCTTGTAAAGGCCAAAAGGCAGTGGGAGTAAGTGAAGCTTGCCACGTGGAAATTTATCTGGAAGTCACGTTCTGAGCAAAGAGGGCAGCTCCTACTTGGCTTTAAACCAATCGCAGATCCATTGTTCTGCGGTTTTCCCATTTTTCAAGAGAAACAGGAAATAATGCCAACTAAGTCATGATTTTAAGTGCATGGAGAAGGTCGTACAGACTACATCTGCTGGGAGCAAAACTGAATCCATTCCATGTTGCAAGATCTTTGCAGTTAATGGGTGGATGGATGCATGGACGAGTGGGTAGGTGAGTGAGTGAATCTGGGTCATTGTGGCAGCTCTCTGGTTGAAACTGGGGAAGTTGCAATATAGTGTCTACTATATGCCTGGCCCTGTGCAAGGGGCTTTGCATATTTATCTCATTCGACCTTCATAACAACAACACAAGGTAGTTATTACCATTCTTATTTATTTCCACACTCATTTCACAGATAAAGAAACAGAGGCTTAGAAAGGACTGAGGTCACACTGCTGTTTTTCTTTATTTATAACCTACCCTAATTCCAAAACTAGGATTTCATATGAGCTCACATGATTTAAGCTGGATCCTGAACCTGGAATTCCAGGACAGCTCTGTTATATGAAATTGCCACCACAAAAGGCATCAGGTTTTCAGAAGGCAGGTGGGGGCAGGATACCAATAGGTCAGGGAGCAGGTTTGATTTCTCGGGCATATTACTAAGCAACTCATAGCTTCGTGCTCCTCAAGGATGCCAGCCAATACCAAGGAGCTAGGACACAAGGAGGTCTCTTGCCACCTTGGTGTGTCCTCCTTTCTTCCTACGTATTCTCCTCTCAGAGTTCAAGATTTCTGCCTACGCACCTTGGAGCTCATTCTGTCTCGGTTCCTTTCTAGAGCCCAGCAGGATAAAGACAGAGACGCAGATACAGGAGCTATTTAGATGGAAAACATTTTATTGGAGTTATTGAACCATGAAAGCATTATTGTAGGATGGGCGTCAGATCCCACGCCAGCCCCCTCTTCCAGTGGGGTCGACACTGCTGGCTCTTGAAGGGCATGTCACTGGGTATCAGGAGTTGCACTTCTCAATCCTTTCAGCTGGAGGGAGAGGGGTTATGGCTAGATTGGGGACCCCTGGGTGCTGGAGTCCCCGTAAGGAAGCCCAGTATAGGATGGGGTGCTAATGGAAAGGAATTTCTACCCTAGTGTAAGTGCCCATTCTCCTCTAAATTTAGCAGCTGAGATTTCCCTTTGCTTTGGCGAGAAGAAGGTTTATCTTCCTTTTAGCATCCCTACCCTCCTCTCAATCCTCTGTTTCTTCCCTCACCCCACCCTCTGTACCCTCCTAACACCTCTTACCTTAGGAAAAGCATCCCAGTTGAGGAAAGGAAGTTTCTTTTTGATAGCCTAAAAAGAAAAAGAGAGAGAGTGATGTGTTGCAGGGTGGGGGAGCGTGGATCAGGAAGCACTCGCTAAATGAGTGCCCCTGGTGACCGTGGTGTCATTGTTCGATAATTACAGTAAGAGCTAATATTCTCCAAAGCCTTATTCTGTGTCTGCCTTGTCCTAATTGCTCTACAGGCATTTCATTTGGTCTCTACAGCAACCTTTTGAGGTAGGTACTGTCATCATCCGCACATCACAGATGAGGAAACTGAGGCTCAGACAACTGCAGACATTTGCATGAAGCCACATGGAAGGCAAGTGCAGAGTCATGAGATACAAGCTCTGTCCCAGCTCCGTCACCGACGCAGCCTTCCATGTGTGGGTGGGCCTTGGGTTTTTCACAGAAGATGAGTTTCTTCATTGAGGATGAGGGAATTCAAATAAAATCTTCACTGATTAAGTTCTTCCTCTTCCGGAATTGTCTTTGTGGCCCTGCTCTTCCACTGCTATCTTAGGAAAATGGGGTGTAGCCACGCCAGGCTCTGGGGAAGCTTTCTTTGGTTGACAACACACTGGGCAGCATCCAGGCAGGGCAGTGCAGTTACTCCCTCCTAGAACTCCGGAAGGAGCCAAAAGGCTTAAAACCAGAATGGGAGAGTAGGGGCCCGCAAGCACTCACCTCAAAGAGCGCGTGCCAGTTCAGGAATTCCTCAGTCTTAAAAGCCTGTGGAGAAAGAGAGAGACCAGAAACAGGTCGTGGGGTAGGGGGGATGGAGCTCAGCCCCTGGCCCTCCAGAAGCTGAGGGGACCGTGGCAGCTCTGCAAGCTCTACCAGGGCGTTTATCTCCTCTACAATGTGGACATCAGAATTGTACTTACAGATCGCAGCTTGTCAATGTTCAAGAACTGAGGGTTAAAGGCCTAGGCGAAAAAGCATGTTGTTAAGAAAATTGCTAAGGGGCACGAGGAGACAGGGGACGCACTCATGGCTGGAGTGCGTGGGGGGACAGATGGCTCACCTCGGATCCCGTCACGTAGTTCCCGGTGGTGGTGTCTTCCTGGAAAGTGAGAGGGAAAACAGGAAGCAAATGATCACGCGATGGCAGGTCCCTCCCTCCCGTCCCTCCTTGCCAGTCCCTGAGAGAATACAGCCCCTTCTCCACCGCGGGGCCTCGGAGTGTTAACGCACTCTGTTCCGGTCATGCACGTGCTTGGCAGACACGCGACGTGAGGAGCAGGTGTGGAAAAAGGCACGTGTAAGACAGAATTTCAAAGCCCAGACCTGCATCCAAGGGGGCAGCAGGTGGAAAGGGCGGAGCAAAGAGGGCTCCTCCCAGGAGAAACTAGCTGGAGTTGTTCTGCGGTTGAGTCGGGGTGTTGTGGAGACACCCATGCTCAGCCCTCATTGCTGGGTGGGGAAGGTTGGCAGGCAGAGGGGAGCTGTGCTGCTGAGGCGACCTGGTTTGCTTTGTCCCTTTTCTGCCACCAGCGTTGGAGTCTCCCTTTCCCTCCCCCCTTTGGTGAAGCCCCCAGACCACAGAGCATCCCATCTTGTCGCCTGCCTGCTTCCTTCCTCCCCCAACAGAGGTCTCAAACGCCAGCCCACAGCCTAGACCCAAATGTCCAGATCTCATAGCAGTGTGGCTTCCTTGTTTTTTGAATTTGAGTTAAACATTTTCAATTAGTAAGAATTCATAAATAAATCCAGATTTCTAGTTTCTCTTGAAAATTTTAAGACTGAACACTGGGCACATTTCCCCTCTGCAGCAGTGAGAGCAGTGGAGACTGCCCCCTTTTAGATTGGGGCACCCCTGATGCCTGACACCACTAGCTTGGACCCTCAGCAGCTGAGTCTGTGACCTCCGCCTTAGACTTTTAAATCCAGAATGGACAGCAGTGTTCCTCTCTAGCTGGGGCTAGGTCATAAGGATTCTGGATCATAGATTGGGCTGAGCGCAGGTGATCCACCTCAGCCCCCGTCTCCTCCTGGGATTCAGTAAACTGACCACCGTATGCTTCCATCCCGTCCAGAAACATAAGCATCTCTGTTCCTCGACATCTCCCCAGGGATGCTCCGCTCCCTTTCTCAGAGTCCCAGCTTCCCATACAGCCCCTGCCAACATCCAGAAATCAGAGCCACTTACCCAGTAACGGACAGCAGGTAAAGAAATTGAGGGGTGGGTGGGTAATAGGTATAAGAAAAACCCGCAGGTGCTGTGCTCACCTCGGAAGCCCCCAGGGTGGCCCCCTGGGCAGAGTGCAGAGCCAGAAGAGAGAGGAGAGCCACAGCAGGAAGAACTGGGACCTTCATGGTGTCAGGTTTGAGGTGCTCTGAGGCAGAGCCTCCCTGCTTGCTCTTTATATTCCCAAGCAGAAATGGGGTCCCCACCCCACTGACTCACCCCCAGATTCTGTCGCCCACCCCCGGGGCTCTGGGAGGGGGAGGCAGGGACTGTTCCCCATCTACCCTGGATTTCTCAATTCACATCCTGCCCCAGGCACTTGGAAGGTGAGGCTGCAATGGGTCTCTTCATGCCAATGGCTGGGACGTAGACAGGTCGGACCTGTCCCTCCGAGGGATTGGATTGGCGGTGGCACTCAGGCAACCTCCCCTTTTGTCTTTGTCTCTTCCCCTACGTCCCTCATTCCTCTCTTACAATTAAGGCTTTTTTTTTTTTCTGCCAAATTCTGTCTGAACTCCTTAGACTGCCATTGAAGGCCTTCCATGACCTGTACTCAACCTGCCTTTTTAACTCTTCATCGTTTACTACCTTTGTAGGTACCTGGCATTCTAGCCAAACTGAACTCCTTTCCAAATAGACCCTTCTTTTTCCATCCTCCAAGCCTCCAGCCATGCTGTTCCTTATTCCTAAAATGTCCTATTCTCTCCTCCAGTCTGAGAACCCCGTCCCTCTTGGTGAAGCTTCCCTGACTTGTCCCACCATCCCTGATCCCCGCACACACACTTCCCTTCTTGGAATTGCAATATCAATTTGTTTGTATCTCGCTGGCATTGCACCTGGAGCAATTTGTGCTCTTCTCTTGTTTCCCTTTGAGAATATTAAATTCCTTGAGGTCAGGAACTTAATCATAATCAGCTCTGTATCCCCCAGCACGGTGCCTTACACAGAACACACGTGAAGTCAGCATTTATTAGGTTGCATTGTTGGAATTGATATTCAAGCGGCCTTCTGCCAAGTTATACACTTTCCTCCCTCAGGGCTGGCCCCCACCCCTTATCCACCTGCCGTCTTTTACTCTTGGGTCTTCGGAGAGGTGACTGTCTTGAGCTAAGAAGACAGGGAGGAGAGAAGCACAGAAAAGCAAAAAGCAGGTCTTAGGGACACCCAATTGGAGACGGGATCTAGGTGTCCTGAACTTGGAGTGCCTACCCCGTTTCGTTGCGCTCACCCCACCCTACCCCCGGCTTGGAAGTTGGATCATCTCAAAGTGACAAAACATCCTAATCAAGCAGCCTTCTCCACAATGAAGTTCAGGTGGTCCGACCGGTTCCTGGTGTAACAGGGAGGTGCCGGGACACCAGTGGCCCTGCCAGGGCAAAGCAAGTCCTTATCTGCGAGTGGGCTGCTCACCCAGGCCTGACGCAACACAAAGCCATGGCAGGCCGAGGGCGGGAGAACCAGATGACACTCACGAACAGTCTTTCCGAACCCAGAACTCAGTCCTCACCCTGCCTCCGCGCCCCAGGCCCAGACATCCTAAGCCTCCCCTGATTCCCCGTTGCAGAGCCACCCGAGGAGACAGTGCTTGAGGAACACTAGCCTGGCACAGGTGGCCATATGGCAGTGATGTCACGTACGGTTGGTGCTACTGGAGGGAATGAGTTCGAGAATGACGCAGGTGGGTGGAGCTCCTCCCAAAAGGTTTTCTGGAGGACACAAGTTTTTGTGTGTAATGAATTCTTACTAATTAGCGAACAGTAACTGAAAAAGCTCCTTGACCACCACTCTGTCAGCACACCGTCAACTCCAGGAGTGGAAGGAAGGAAGAATCAGACAAAGAAGAGCTGAGGTTGTGCGATCGGCTACAATCACACGTGCTGATGGAGGGACCCCGCGTCAGTTTTGCCACGGGTAATCCAAAGCAGCGGGTGGTCCAAATGCCATCTTCTCTTTGGCTCTAGAATCTAGTCTGTGGTTGTTCTATGGCAACAAATTGACCTCCCTGTGTTTTCCTCTCTGCCTAATGGTGTTAATAATAACGTTAGCCATTTATTGAGGGCTTACTATGTGGCAGGCCTTGTGCTAAGTGCTCCGAATACGTGATCTCGTTGAAATGTCACAGTGATTCTGTGAAGTAGGTACTGTAATTATCCACATTCTATAGGCAGGGGAACCACAGCATATAGATGTTAAATAACTTATTTATCTCAGGTCATGCAGCCAGTGTGTGACAGGGCTGGCATTAGAACCCCGGGCGTCCGAATCCCGAACCTGATTGCTCCTTTGCTATACGGCGGAGTAGTGTCCTACAAAGGGCGTGGCCAGCCCGTGTAGCACCCTGTGTGAATTAGACCCATGCCCAGAGAGTGGGGGCAGGGTGCATCGAACCCCCGCTAGCGCCCTTTACCGGGTGTGCTTTTGTGGTGCGCAGCCTGCACAGCTGTACCTGGCGGCTCTGAGCATTTGTGCATTGACTTCAATGAACTGAAGAGCTTCACATTCTTGGGCGGAATGAAAACAGAGAACTAAGAGGCTGCTGGCACTCAATGAATGTGTGCCCCAGAATGACCCTGCAATTGCCTCAGTTTCCAGATGCCTCTAATAGTGTGAACATCTTGACACACCAAGTATGTGTTTAAAGAATAGTGTTCTAGTTCTGGTTCTAGTGTTTAAAGTTCTAGATTTTAAAGATAGGTACTTTTGTCTAATGCCTCCAAACACAGAGCTCCAACTATGTCATGTGCTCGACCACAGAAATTCTGTTCCTATGCTGAAGAAAAAACTGGCTGTGTTGGGCTTGCAATTTGTTTCCATTTGGCAGCTTCCTGATAGAATTTTTCAGGGTAATTTCATCTTTACGTGATTTTGCTGTAAGTGCTAGCTTTAGAATCCGGTGTCTCTCTCCAAGCTCCTCCCATCTCCCCAATCTACTCTGCCTCAGCGAGTTTGTGTTCCCTGAGTGTCCGATGTTCAGTGGCTCGGCACATCGGGGCAGGGAGGGGTAGAGGGGTTCTCTCTGGGAGAGGGTCCCAACAGCTCAGATCATGGGTGGCAGGAAAACCCAACCCGGATTCAGCTCCGCTTTGGAGGAGTCACATGGGGTTAGTGGAGTCGGGGGGCAGCGTCACAGAGTCTGACTCTGCAGCGTCCCATCCCCAGGTCTGATTGAGTTCCTAGTTCCTGCTAGAGAATACCAGTAAACCCCTGTTTTCCCACAGGCCTGCCCCCATGCCACCCCAGATGTGCCAGAACTTGAGTGGAGTGTGGGTAGGCGCCGAGGCACAGCCCTGATTACTACATTACAGGACACACCTAGGGGCTGGGAGTCAGCCTGCTGGGTTCCCGGAGGGAATGGGGGATTTGAAGGGAGAGACCCCAGTTCCTCAGGGCCATGTGAGCACCTAGGTGAAAAGCCTGGAATCCTTGGAGAGGAAGGGGGCTGGGGTGTGCAGTAGGAGGAGGCAGAGCTCAGGGCATCCCCATCCCATCCCTTCCTCCCTCTGCCAATGTTATCACCACACCCAACAAAGCAGCCTCATAGACCAGCGGGTCTGGTTCTTCCTTGGCCGCCCACCCTGTGCGCCCTTTGTTTACACTTCTCCCAGGAAGACTTACTGGATTGGGCCCACTGAATTCCGATCCCTTTTTCCATTCACTAATGCGGAAATATTTGTTGAGTGACCACTTTGGCTCTCGGTGTTGGGAATTCAGGATGGACAAAGTACCTGCCCTAAGGAGTTTATGTTCCGGTGGGGGAGACGGATCTCAATCTAATGAAAAATAAATCAGCAAACGAGATAACCTCCGAGAATGACAGTGCCATGAAGAAAACAAGGTGACGTGCTAACGACTGGGCATCCTTGGCTAAGGTGGCCCGGGGAGGGACATTTGAAGGTAGACCTGAAGCAGCTGGAGCTCTGGCCTTCCGAAGATCTTGGGGCCCAGGGGCAGGTAACAACAGCCGTGTGGCCCAGGGTGACTCTGGGGAGGGGGGTCAGAGCCAGACCACCACGGTGCAGAGCGGGGATTTTATTCCAGAGCCGAGGCAAAGTCTGTTCCGAGCAGGGAGTCCTCCCTGGCCTTGTGGGAGAACGCGCTGTGAGGAAAGGAAAGCCGGGACTCCACGACGTCCCTGAGAGGCCCCAGCGGGAGAGGTGGGCGGCCTGCCCTCGACGGGAGGGTCCCTTGTGCCAGAGGACCTTAGCCTGCGTCAGGTGTTACTTTAAACTTTAAGGGGCTGCTTTCGGCCTTCAGACCAGGAACGCCCCAAGAATCCAGAACCCTGCTGACCACGTCCACGTCTCCCTCAGCCCCTCGGGGACTGGCTCGAGGAGAGCCTGGTTCCCGGCTGTGTCCCATCCCTCACCAGGCGCCAGGAAGGCTCGTCACAGTGTGGATCAAGCGTCCTCTTGGGAACAGCCCCGTGTTCTCCCCCCTGTGGCCACCGGAGGTACTGCAAGGCCCTCGTGCGGCGCTGAGCGGGGACGGGGACTACAGACCAGCACCACCATGCAAGGGCCAAAGCGAGGAGGGGAGGCAGAGCCAAGGGTCCGCTGTTTCTATCAGGTTGGCTCCTCGGGGCCAGTTTGGGGCCTGGTTCCTTTCATTTATTCACCAGCTGTTTGAAGCCCTGTGCCCAGCCCAGGGACGGAGCAATGACCAAGGCAGCCAGGGGCCATGACCTCAGAGAACTTGCAACCTGGGCAGAAGTCACTCAGGCTGGCAGGGTGCTTCACATCCTCCTTTTAGTTCCTCGTCCTCTGCAGGGGTGTCAGGGGGACACAGTGGGAGTGGGGGGGCTCCTTAATCTGGGCACACTGTGCCAGCTTGATGGGACTTAGAGACTCCAACTGCAGCCTCCAGCCCTGTCCCAGGGGCTCCTCAGCCTGCACCTGCAGCCTCTGCCGGCTTCACTGGCACACTGAGGGGGCGGAGTTTTCTGCCTTCGTCCGTCTGCGTTCTAGAAGCACAGAGCAGCTGCATAGGATAAGGCACTAGGTTTGACCCAGTGCCCCAGTTCCTAAGCACATCAGCCCAGCAGCTCCTCTCACCCCCACTTCAGTCTGCTCACGTGGCGGGGCAGTCTCCACCGGCCCCCTGCTCCCGGGTGCTGCCCTCTCCCCGACCCTCTGGGACGGGGCTCCCCGCTTGGAACAGCCTCTTCGCTCCCACCTCCTCATCTGCACAGTTCCGCTGCTGCTTTTTCAGACGACCAGGACACCTGTGACTGCTTCAAGTGCAGTGTGCATGGTATTCGGATGTAGGTTGGGCAAAGATTGTTTTTTACAGATGGGGAAACCGAGGCACAGTGAGATGAGCTAGCTGCTTCTTGTCCAGAATAAAATCCAGGTCTTGTGTCCCTCAGCCTACCATGTTTTATGCCAGTCCCAGGAGGAAGAGAAATTATCTGCCCCTAAATTACTCTTCCATCCTTCCTGACCCAGGCCATCCATGCAGCTTTCAAGAATAGAATTCGAGAAAGTCTTAGGGAAACAAGAGTCATGTTTTATTTCCACAGAGAAACTCAAAAGCAGGAAGCTCCGCCCGAAGAACCGTCAGGTCACAGAACTTGTGACCAGAACTTCGGGTCACAAAACGGAGCGGGTAGAAGAGGCTGGTTTACCCGGAGGCTGGTGGTCGCGGGAACACCACAGTGGAGTGGGAGGAAACAAGGAGCGGACAGACCAGGTCCCCAGCCTAGAACGTGGAGGTGTCAGCACCCAGACCAGGGCTGGCACAGGGGTGGGAACGCTGGGCCGGGGGACAGGGAGGGGGCCAGTCAGGCTCCTGACGACCTGTGTTTCCAGGCCTCAGTCGTGACGGGAAATAGTTTTCTAGAAGAAAGGACAAGATCAAATGATAGAATGTGGCCGCTACTTGATCTGCTGAAACCAAATGTCCTTTCGCTCAGCCTCTGGCTCCTCCGGTCCTTTGCTGTCCTGCCTGTTCACCTGCCTTGCCCCTCACTAGTGCTTCTGCCAAAACCAACTGTGGGATTCTGCCGAGCTAATCTCTTCCCTCTCCCCCTCGGAGCCTGGCTTTGTCGGGCCTCCGAACCTTTCCGCCCGAAAGGCTCCCCTCTCCAGGTTGCTCCTGTATAATCTTATCCGGGTCCCTGGCCCTAACCTAGACTGCCACCTTCTCGTTCTCAGAGCGTGCCCGGTGGCTCAGAACGCACAGGGTGTTTTCCAAGTGTCCCAGGTCATTTTCTTATGAGTCTTTCTCCACACCCCACAATGGGGTCTCCTTCTTCTTATTCCTTGAGCATCCACCCAGGGCAAACCTGACTTCCTGACGCTGCTGACTGAGGTCTGAGGAAATGCCGAGATCCAGGCCCTGCCCCAAGGGGTGACTATGTCCCAGCTCCTGGGACACGGCCTTGTGCTGCTCACTGTGATACTCACCTACCAAAACTTCAACCAGTGCAGCAGGCTAGGTTGTGCCCGGGAAGCCTGCAGGACAAGGAGAGTGTCTGAGTGGACATCACACTGTCCCTTCCACACCCTCTGGCCTCAGGCCCCTTCACTCCAGAGCCAGACTTTCTTGGCCCCCATACTCACCGAGGAAACAGCCGTGACTCCTCCCTGGAAAGAGAAGATCAGAGGAGGTGACGCGGGGTTATAGTGGCCTCCCTGCACTCTGCCGTGGCCTCGGGGCTCAGAAAGGGCCCAGTGGCAGGGGCAGGCTCAAGCCAGGATTATTGCCAAGGTCTTTCAGTCTATGGGATGTGTTGCATAATAGCAGATTTATTATCCTATGTGCATTTTATCCAAGATGATATCGAATGTGGTCCCCTAGCACACTGATCCAGAGAAGTCAAAGGAGATTAGGTGTCCCTCCTGCCTGCTAGGTGGACAGACTGACCACAGTGGCTGGCGAAGTGGACAGCTACTGGTAGGATTAACGAACTGCATCTCCACCTCTTTTCAGGCAGCTTAGAGTTTCTGGTCTCTCAGTAGAAGGTCCTCTCCGCAAGGGCAGGGGCTTTGTTACTCTGATGGAGGGAAATACCTGCCTACTTTTTCTTTGACAGCTTACTTAGTATTTAGCATGTTCATTTACTGCCATTATGAGATCGCTTTCTTTGCAAGTGAGTGAAACAAAATTCTTAAGTATGTTTTTCCATTTATGTCCTTTGTGGAATGAAGCATTCATTTTCCCACCAAGCCTGGCTTCTCCTAAGTACTAGCTTGCTTTCCTCCCCCTAACCCCACCTCCCAAAAAAGGCCAGCAGAGAGCAAACACTACAAAGAACAGCTGTTGGTGTGTTTTGCCTTGTGTCACGGGATTTTTTTAGAGCCACAGTTTCCTCTTTGGGAGGGTGCTGGTACCCGGTCTTCCCTCTTGTGTGGGATGGCAGCTGGCGCTCCCTGGCAGCCCTCTCTGAGAGAGCGGGCGAGCGTGCAGAGCATCCAGCCCTCCAGCCTCCACTCAGGCTGCTCTCGGGGAACCCGAGCCTCCCTTACGAAGGCACGGGGAGGCCTGACTTGCAGAGTAAGCGGGATTCGGCCTCAGCCCACCGACATAGAGGACCCTGCCCGTAAAAGCCTCTCCCTCTCCCCCCTGAGGAGCCCCCGGTGGGCAACAGGGCAGTTGCACATCTTACCGTAGCAGGGGCCTTGGCCGTGTACTGCCACCCGTAGCCAGTAGGGTATGCCTGCTGGTTATGATTGTAGTTCTGTGGAAGGAAGAGTGGGCAGGGGGCCATGGAAGGGAGGATGAGAAGGGATGAAATCACTTTGCTCTGGAATAAACACCCCACCTTCCTGCCCCAACTAGACCTTTCTTAAAGCCCCAGCCTTCTCCCCTGCTTGTGTCAGGTTTTCATTTCTTTCTGTTTTAAAAAATTTTATTGCAGATGGCGGTTTACTGTGTTGCCCAGGCTGGTCTCAAACTCCTGGCCTCAAGAGATCCTCCTGCCTCGGCCTTCCGAGGAGCTGGGACTACAGGCGTGAGCCACCGAACCGTGTGTTTTCTTTTCTAGAATCTCCTCCAGCTGGCCAGAGCCCACATCCTCACGTCACTGTATCGTCTGAGCCCAGACGGCCAGTCTCCTCCTTGCCTTGGTACCTCTCCCGGCTCCCAAGTGTTACTTGGGAGGTGAGGGTAGGAGACCAAGGAAAGAAGGACCAGGACCTAAACCAGGTGGTCAGGTGGCAGATATCTTACCTTAGAAGCTGACGCATCTTGCCATCCTCCGCCAGGCTGACAAATTATTGAAAGAGAATAATTGAGAGAGTGAAAGAGAATTTCAGATTGGCCAGACCCAGGAACAAGGCTGAGAGGGACCAGGGCCCTTCCAGGGGATGCTAAGGGCAAAAAGACTCACCTGATCAGCCCCGCCCGCCCTCTTCTGTAGCGATGACAACGTGTCTGCACCCTGAAAGGGAGACAGGAGCCACGGTTGGTGTCTCTCCGGCGTCCGCTGCCTGGGCCCCGCCCTCCCTGTGCAGCCCCAGTGTCTCCCCCACCCTGCAGCTCCCCGCCGGGATAAGCGCTGCCTACGGAGAGGGCAGTGAGCATGGAGGAAACCGATGGCCCAGATAGATACAGAACACAGATTTCCATACTCCGGACTGGGGAGCCGGGGGAGAGAACCAGGTTTGGCAACGCCATCCCCACCCACGCCCCTGGACCGCTGGCAGCTGTGGCCTGAGACTAAGCTAGAACAACAAGGGAGTCGGAGCCACACGGCTGGCGGGCGGGGGAGCAGACCCAGGCACTGCAGCCCCGGCCCACCTTTCGCCCACACCAAGCCCTTCTGCCTCCCTCGCAGGCCCCTTGAATCCCTGTAGGTAAACACTGCGTCCCACAGGCTCCTTGGGAGGAGGGGCCATCACCAGAAGCTAAGTGGTTAGGTTAGCCCTGGGTTAAAGGAAGGAAAGGAAGGGAAGAAGCACAAGAAAGCAGATGAAGCCACTTCTGGCACTTGGCCGTCCTATGCACGTGGCTCCCTTCCTCCAGGGCAAGGAGCGAAATTCTAAGCATTTGGAAAGGAGTCTAGTTCAGGCCATCATGGCTCCTCTGCTAGGATGCGAGGACTCCACACACACACACACACACACACACACACGCACACGAGTTAAATCCTAACTCTGACTGAACTCTCTGCCTTACCCACACCTGACACTGAACCTAAACCCCACTATTAGCCCTACTAGTGACATCACAAACTGGTTGTCCCGAGGTCTCCAGACATTTTTTGCTTGTTTTTTTTTTTTGTTTTGTTTTTTAAGACAGAGTCTCGCTCTGTCACCCTGGCTAGAATGCCATGCCATCATCATAGCTCCTGGCAACCTCAAACTCCTGGGCTCAAGCGATCCTCCCACCTAGGCCTCCCAGAGTGCTAGGATTATGGGCACAAGCCACGGTGCTCGGCCTTGGTGTGCATTTTTTAAAAATTAAATTAGTTATAAACCATTAAAAATCAGATTTCTAGCTTTTCTTGAAAAGTCATCCTGCACAGCCACATGGGTTCTATACGGGTGCATGATGCCATTCAGCTGAGGGCCTTGACCTCCCCCTTTGCATGGCCCCACCTGTCCAGCCTTGTGTTCTTGGCACACATAGGCATGTGAGCCCAGGGGTCTTGTTTCCCAAAGGCCACTGACCCCCCCCCCACATACTGCCCTCCTGTTTCCTTTCAGCTTTCCTCCCCAGTGCACCCCTCCCAGCACCAGAGGTGGACCCCAGCCTAAGTCCCTCCCCCTGGTCTCCCTCCACCTGCTCCCCCACCAGTACCCACCCGGAGCCAGACCAAGCCCAGCAGGAGCAGCAGCAGAGCGGAGGCCGTGGCCAGCTTCATGTTTCTGCACCTGTGGAGGCCCCAACCCTCGGGCCTCCGCTTTTATCCCAGGGAGGACCTCCCATCCTACTCCTCCGTGACTCATGGCTTCTCTCTCCCACCCCACCCTGCACTCAAGATCCCGTAGAGGAAAGTGAGAAGGGAGGGAGGCGCCGTCCTCAGCAGGGAGGATAAGAAACTGGGACAGAAACCTGGGCAAGCTGCTCGCCAAGGGCCCCGAACCCCGTGTCCCAGAGCTGGGGTTCCTCGCTACGAAGTGAGAAGGTCTGCCCCCCTTACCTCAATAATTGTTTTCCAGTTGAAGAAAGGAGTGTTGCTTTTGAAATCCTGGAGGGACAAGGAGAGTTGAGTGGGCCCTGGGGAGGCGGAACTGGGCTGGTGTGTGGCAGCCCACTGGGGAGGTTTCCAGATCGGAAGGAGGAGTGGGCTGAGAGCCCGGGTGTGGTTCGGGGTGGGAGGAAGACAAGCGCACGGGGGACTGAGCGCGTTAGAATCTGAGATGGTGTGGGTGCTAAGACTTGGGCGAGATGATGCCTGTCTCAGAAATGGAAAGGGGGCTGCCTGGGGGAGGCGTGGGAAGAGACAGGATGACCAGGATCCCCAGTTCTTCAAAAGAGGATTCTCCTACCTCCCAGAGCCGGCGGAAGTAGAGGAGGGCTCGCGTGCTGGGGGGCGGGATTTGGTGCTGCGGATGAAAGGGGGCAGCAGGTTAGCAGGGGCCTGAGCCACTCACCTGGCCCGACTCCTGCCTCTTCTCAGCCTGCAGAATTCCCTTGTGACGAAGGTGGGGGGAGAGGGGAGCTGGGAGTCTTTAGGGACCCCAGAAAACAGATTTTGGAAACAGGAGGAAGAAGCAGGATCTCTGGAGCCTTAGCCAGCCCACCTTCCCTCTGCCTGCATGCGCATACAGTGTTCTCTATCCGACTCTGTCGGCCTCTGGCAGAACTTAACTGTAGCAAAACCTCAGGACCAGGACCTGCCCCGGAGCTTCCCCTGTCCACCTGCCATGAAACCTCGAGCCCATGCCCCTTCCAACCCTCACCCCCTCCACCCCAGAACAACGGTGGAGACATAAGAAAGGAGCAGAGACCAGCAGTGTGGGGCAGCTAAGGTTTATTTCAAGGGCAGGCGTTGAGATTAGTGATGAGATAGAGGTGTTTTTAAGGAGGGAGTGGGGGGCTCCCCTCCATCTGGTAGCTCCTTGTCTGGAGGTCACGGGATGCGAGAGCTCCTCTGGTCCTGGGCAAAGAAATAGGTTCTAAAAGGGAGCTTGAGGGATAGGAATTCAGGGGAGTAGTGGGCCAGGGCAGGGGTAGATGGGCATCTGCTCCACAGTCTGCAGGGACCTTTTTGCCCCAAACTGTCACCCGTACAAATCCAGATATCCCAGCCTGGGCTTGAGAACCCCCTACCTTGCCAGGAACGTTACACAGAGCCCCCCTCTCCTCACTCCTCACTCTGGCTGAGGTCCTGAGCTCCTTCACCCTCACCCCGTGAAGGAAAACTGGGTTCCATTCTCTTTTCTGCCCTCCCTGTCCTGTTGCTAGGGGATCTGTCCCCGAGGAAGCTGGCCCGGGTGAATCCTTCCCAACGACTGCGATGGATCCCTTTACTGCCACCTAGAGCGGCAGAAACGTCTGCCATCTGTCCCGGCTCTCGGGGAAGCGCCTGCATGTGCCCTGGTTCTCCCACCAGAACCTACAGTCCTGCTCCTACAGGAAACTATTCTCTAGAAAACAGAGAACATATTTTGTGCGTGCAAACTGAAACCCACCGCAGCTGAGAACGTCTCCTGCCTTTCTCTCCCCGCCTCATTCCCCAAAGGTCAGACTTGGATTTTGCTAAGCACAAGTTTTGTGAAGGCAGGGATCCAAGTCTCCATTCTTTTACATTAAAGGCCAGAGACTCCACTGCTCACGGGGGCCGGGCGGGTGGCCGAGATGACCGTGTCGGGCAGGGCAGTTTGGCGGCCGGGCAGCGCCCATGGCAGAAGCGGCTGCTCCTCAGCTCTAGCCGATCGCTGCCCCCGGGAAGGGCGCCAGTGTTGCCCGATGTTTCAAGAGAAGCCAGAAATCCCAATCGCTATGTGAAGGCTCTCAATTTCCAAACTTTGGCGACTAATTCATATTAAGAAAAGAAAAGGGCGGCTCAGGACATATCTGTGAGCCACCAATTGCAGCTTCTGCCTTTGGTGTTTGAATCGTTCGTCTGCCCTCATCCGCTCCCTCCCTGTGCAGCCCCCTCCACTCTGGGGGTGCCTCTGGTGTTCTGAGGTCCAATCACCTGGCCAGGGGTTCCCCTGCAAGAAGGAGTGGGAAGGGAGGAAGGAGAGAGGGGTTCTGGGCCCCAACCGTCCTCTAAGGTTGTGCATGTGCAGGGCCCAGACTAACGCTCGTCACCGGTCAGGCACTCAGCCAACGTGGGTTTCCTTTTCCCTTCTCCGTGTGTCGGTCCTCATGTGGCCTTTTAGCTCCCCCGGCTCCTCACTCAGTCTACCCCCTGCGATCAGGCCAATTCACTCTCCCCTTAACCTTCCGGGTCTTGAAGGGGAAACAGAGGCTCGTAACCTGCTCACGTGTATATGCTGAGCAGTAAAGACACCATCCCCTCTGCGCATTCTCAGCTCTCAACTGTTTCCAAATCCTCCCACTTTCCAGGTCTCTGCTGTCCTTCCCTCTCAGTTTGTTTTGTTTATGTTGCTTTTGTTTTTAGCACTGGCCGAAATACTTCTCTGTATCCCTCTCCCACAAGGATCAAGATTGCACGGCCTTCCAGCCCTTACCTTGCTTATGGCATCCCAGTTAATGAAACCCAGCTTGGATTTAAAATTCTGCAGAGAAAAAAAAGGAGAAAAACCGAATTGGGTCATAATGTCATTGGCTCAGGGCTTCAGGCCAGGAGAGGTCAAGGGCCACTGCTGACTGTTGGTGTAGAAAGAGGACTTCAGCCTGTGGGGTCAAGGGTCGGTTTTCTAAACCAGAGCAAGCAGAGCTATCTTGCAGACCTCACCTTCCAGAAAGTGTCGAAGTTGAAGGGCCCAGAAGACATCTCAGAGTTCTAAGGAATCAATGAGAAATAGATGAGATTGAGAAGCCACTTTGTGAGCATGAGGCAGGAAATATTAAGTGTCAGTAGGGGAGGCAAGGATTCTTGACATCATGGCCCCAGCCCAAGGTGGAGTGTTGCCTTCACTCACCACAGTATTGACTCCATTGACAGCTTCACCTCTTACACTGTCCCCACGGGACCCTTGCCCCTAGGTGGGGAAAAGGGGGACTGATGTTCGAGGCTTATGCATCCTATCATGCGTGCCGCCTGTCAACCTGCTCCTGCCCACCTTTGCTCGCCTTTGCTCAAGCCCCCTGTACTTCTCTCCAAGAAGCCACCTTCTCTTCTTTATTTACACAGCACCTAAAATCCTGCCTCAGAAAGCCTTCCTAGAATGACTTGCTACCGTGCAACCCAGTCCTGTGAATCATATTCATACTCTTGCATCCGCCCTCTCCTGTCCCCAAGCACCACTAGCAATGAAAGTCGTTAACGTGTAGCCCCACCGCAGGCTAAGCACTGAGCCTCTTCCTGCCGCGCTCCTACGTGGACGAGGAAACTGAACTCAGAGGCGTCCAATCTGCCTCCATCACCTAAACTCCACACCCCCTTGGGTGGCTCCAGTACAGAAAGCTCTGCAGTGACCATAGGAGATGAGCAAGTCGGGCTTCCCTGCTCCGCTTTATCCGAGGAAGCCCAGGCTCAGAGGGTTTAACTGACTTGCACGCACACGCCACGTGCGAGAGCTGGCATCAGGGCCCTCGTCTTCTGACTCAAAGTTCAGTGACTTTCCAGTTCTCAACACTGCCTTCTTAAGTATGGTTTTTAGAACTATCTCCTTGTCCCATATTTTTCCTCTCACACAGTTAACATCGCTCTGATTCCAGTTGGAAGGAGGGAAGGAAGGAAGGAATTGAGGAGGGAGATGTGGCCTGCTGATGGTCACCAACACAGATTCAGAGCCGCTTACGGGAAGAAACTGACATTTCTTTTCCCAGGCCCTTGGCACAATCCACCGTCCCTCTGAAGCCAGCCCTGCCTGCCCCAAGGCCCACCTGTTGGCTGCCCTGGGAGCCCCCCAGGGGCTGACTGCTCTCTCTGCTTGTTCCCTAGGAAGACAGAAATGGAGAAAAATCAGTGGGGACACAGGCAGGCTGGGGGTGACAGGGTAGGGTAGCAGTGTAGGCAGGGGACTCCTGAGTCAGGAGACTGAGGCATGAGCATGACAGAGGACTTCCCAGGACCCTGAGAAAGAGGTCCCTCTCTCAGGGTAGCTCCATCTTCCCTGGCAGATCTCGTTGCAACCTCCTGTGGCTGGAGTTACTGCTCAGTTACGGCGTTTATGGGCAACATCACCATCTCTGTTTACACTCGTTTCTGCACGCTACCCAAAATCCAGCCAGAAGGGCCTTTGCCACCAACGTATCTGAATTCTCCCCTGGCTGTTGGACTGAACTGATTCAAGCTGAAGGACCTGTCTGGACTGATGTTTGCGTTGGTTGGAAAGGTGACGCTAGCTGGAGAGCCAGCGGGAGCTGAGTGGCACAGCAGACTGCCTAGTCTCCTCCTAGGTGAGCAGTGGCTCCCCCCGAGTCCTCTTTCATCACTGTGTGGAACATGGGACTCTCGGACCCCTCGGCTCTCCCTCCTGCCCAGAGCGGGCAGGTGGACCCGGCCAGGATGTAGGACTCTGCCCCGCTAGAATTGCTACCCCAGTGTGGGCCTCTGTCCCACTTACTACTGGCACGGTCTCTACTCTCAGGGCCTGCTGTCCCCTTACCCTTGTGTCACCGAAGCCACCGGAGCCTCCCTGTCCTCCTCTGAGGTCCTGAGGGATAAGACAGCAAAATGCAGATCCCTGTTTTAGATCCTGAGATCATCCTCCAAAGCTAATGTATTGATTTTATATGAATCCTCTCACAACCCCAACAGAATTCTCTTTTGGAACTTGTCAGAAGCACTTTGAAATTCATTCAGGAGGATGAAGGTCTAAGAATAGGTAAGAAAACACCAGAAAAGACAAATGGCAAGGGAGGGCTCATCCTGACAGATGTTAATATACTACGAAGCTGCCATAAATAAAGCAGTGTGGTCTCTGCCCCAGGAGGGATGAATCAGTTCCACAAAACAGAGCTCCCAGGAGCTCCCCCAAATATTAAGGTATTTACAAATGGCATTTTAAGTCAGCGGTGGAAGTGATTCGATGCATGGAACTGGGAATATCAGTTACACATCTGGGGAAATTACACCTCATCAGTTTCCTCCCTTCTGTTTTTGACTGGTTTCCCCCTCATAAAGGAACACACAACTCTGATCCAAAGTGTAGGACCAGACATGAGCAGGGGTGGGCGGGAGCGGGCACTAGACAGTGTACCGCAAAATAAAATCCAGATTGATTAGAGATAGATTGAAAAAATGAGATTGTAGAAGTATTCATAGCACGAGAAGAAAATAAAGACCTTTAAAGCAATACACCAAGAGCAGAAACTAGGGAAAATATGATATTTTTTACTACTTTCATCCTGAAGAGTTTGGTATGTAAAAAACTAGAAATAGACTTACAAACTGGGAGAAATTTTCTTAAAACCTGTATAAAATGTCAGTATCTCGAATACATGAGGAGCTCTTCAGAGAACTGTCTCCGCTTAGCCCACCACCCCACCGCCCTCTCCTCCCACCCGGCCTCGCTCCTGGTTCTGTGACCAGGACGGGCAGTGTCACCCTCACCCCGAGCTTGTTAGATGCCGAATCCCGGCCCCTCCCCGCACCTGCTGAATCAACGTGCACTTTCACAAGACAGAGGTGATTCACGCGGACACCAGCCACCAGCGTAACTAATTCTGTCAGCGCCACGCTGCTGACATAAAGCCCAGACTTCTAGAATAACTGGGGGGGAACGTATTTTCCCAAACACTTCTCCCTGTCCTACTTCACCGAATTCTGTCCCCTGGCTGGGTACAGGACATTCGAAATGATTATGTTTCTAAAACGACGGCTTTATGTGGGCTTTCTCACAGCCCACCTGTGGTGTACCATGTAAGGATTTGCAATTAATTATTACTTGGGAGATTCTACTATTTTTAGGACTGTGAGTTTGGTTTCTTCTGCCTCAATTGTCCGTTCCCCTGGGCGGGGCGGGATGGGGCTGAGCGGAGCTGAGTTATGCGGGTTGGGCACAGCCCTCGATGACCTGCAGTCACCACGCGAGTTTGGCGCTCACCTGACCCCCAGACCCTCCGGCCACACGGACTTCATTCCCTGGGTTGTCACACTGTGGGACAGAGAAAGGGAAGACTCTCAGTCCCCTCCCAGACACCAGGTGCTGCCCACGACTAGCAGCATCTCCACCCCAGGGAGCGCACGTCCACCCCACTCGGCCACACTCTGGCCCTATTCTCCGTGGAGCCCTTGCTCCCCCATCCCGCGGGGGCCCCTGGTCCTCTTCTTCCTCTCCCACAGCTCCAGGGAGACGTGTGCCCGGGTGCTCCCCAGCCACTCACCTCGGGTTTATTTCCACCGCCACTGCCCCAGGAGCCGCTGCTGGATCCCTGCATGGGAAGGCGAGAGTTCATACCTGTCTTAAACGGACTTGCAAAGGGACCGCTCGTTCCCAGCGGGGCGATGGATTTGCTGTAACCCCTGACCAGTTCCGACCCTCTCTCCAGCCTCCAGACCTTGCCCGGCTCTAGCCAGTTGGTGGCTGAGAAGTTCGTCTGAGCACAGGGAAGGCCAGCTGTGGCCGAGGGTATTTGGAAACGTGCGACGATTTGGGGAATCTGAGCTGCTGCCCACCACCCCCGTCCCCACCGCAGCCAGGGCTGGCAAAGCCTCCGGAGCCGCGAGCCTGCCACCAGGGGGCAGGAAGCGGAAGGGACCCCGGGAGTCTTCACCTGGGAATTTGAGTAGCCGCTTTGATCAAAATTCCTAGAGGTTTGTAAGGGTCTGTCCTAGATGGAGGAAATGAGGGTAGTACCAGGAGCAGTACGGTAAAGCGCCTTATGTTATTCGGCTTATAACTGCTTCCCTCCTCTTTCCTGGGACCTTTCCCGGCCCCCAGGGAAGCCAGGCGTGGCTCCCTCTCTGGACACCATCTCCTGGCGCTCTGGTCTAAGGCAGCTGCCAGGCGTGGCTTCCCTCCTGGCCCCTCACCCATCCTGCAGGGGCCTCGTGTGCCCTGCAGCTACTAGTTTCCTCCACACCACAGCTCTGGAAAGGTCCTTGAGTCTCCACATGCACAGTCCTGTCCCCCTCCTCTTGGGAGCTTCCCAAACAAGTGTCATATTTTCCTGTGTCCACCTCCTTTCTTTCCTCCGCCACCCCCAGCTCTCCTCTGACTTGCCAGGTGGACGAGACCGCAGGGATAGAGGTTAGACTGGCAGGAGACCCTCCACACAGTCACGGAGTGGAAAACAAGGGAAGCGGCGGGTCACCCCTTGTGGAAAACCACAGCTTGTAGTAAGGAGCACAGCTTGGTTGGGGCTGGGAAGGTGGGGAACAGAGGCTACGGGAACCCCAGGGTGACAACTGCCAGTGAGGCCACCCACCTAGGGACGGTGGCAGCTTTGAGGGAAAACGTGGAGCCCATCTCCTCGGCAGGGACCACCAGGGGCCTCACCCCATCTCTCCCTTCAGTGGAGGCGCAGAACTCACCCAGTTGCTCCCAGAACTGCCACTGCTGCTGCTGCCACCACCACTGCCACTGCTGCTGCTGCCACCACCACTGCCACTGCTGCTGCTGCCATCACTGCCACTGCTGCTGCTGCCACCACTGCCACTGTCACTGCCTGACTGAGAGCTGCTGCTTCCCTGAGAGGCAGGAAGGGACCAGAGCGAGGATCAAAGACAGGAGCTCCAGGACTTCTTCCCCCTCCCCTTCCTCTCTTGCCCATTTCCTCCCAGGGCAGAAGGTCCAGGCTGCCCCTCTCCTCTTACCCCAGAGTTACTGGAGCTTCCTCCTGATCCGGACGGTGGGGGGTTGGTGCACTGCAGAGGGACAGGGATGGTGAGTTTAGAGACTTCGGTCACAGCCGTCCCCAGGAGCCAGGCCTCTCCTGTCCCCTGTGGCTTGGCCTCCTTTCCCCAAAGCTGTCCCTCCCACCTCCCCTTCCCATTGCCCTGCCGTCTTCCTGGCCTCCTCCCAGGCCCATCTCTTCCTGGCCGGACTTCCTCTCACCCCAGTCCCTCCCCTCCCATCCTTCTTTCTCTTTGTCCCTCCCCACTTTCCATCACAGGCACCAGGCACCTCTTTGTCCCAGACTCTCCCTCTTACCCCTGTATTTGGGCTGCTGCCTCTTGTTGAATCATAACCAGGCTGGGCCACGGCTCCCTGCAGGGAGGGTGAGACTGAGTGTGGGACCCAGAGGACCAGGGAGGCGTGTGGGGAGTGTGGGCTTGGAGGGAGGGAGTGGCAGGGATCAGGGCTGGGGTGGTGACTTTACCTGAGCATTGGTCCCAAACTTTGGTGTCACTCCGTTGCCTCCTTGACCCCAGGATCCTCCATGAACATTGTTTCCAAAGTTGCCTGCTGGGCCTCCGGGGTACCCATGTCCCCAGGGAGTCCCTGAACCTCCGGGATTGCCCATCCCATGGCCTCCAGACGTTCCCTGCAAGGACACAATACCTGATGGGGGAGGGCAGGCAGAGTAACCATGACATAGACAAGAGCCGGAGCGAAACAGAGAGAGACAGAGAAAGGGCCAAGGCATAGAGGAAGGGTGCGTAACGTGGAAGGAAACTGCCCCAGACAGCCGCAAATAAGAGACCCAATCATCCTTTCAACCCTGTCCCAAGATTCTCAACCCAGCTTCCCAGCACTCACCCAAGCACCGTTGCTGCCGGGCACCCCCTGCCAGGAGCTGTGGGCAGCATCTGCTCCATGTTCAAGGACATTCCCAGCCTGCCTGCCAGCCTCACTCCCACTGTTTCCAAGAGCGTGGGCTGCTTCCCTGAGCTTATGGCCCGAAGTATCTGCCACGCCATTGCCTGTGGCCTCCCTGACTCCAGAGCCAAGGGCCCCTCCGGCCTTTTCGCCAATGGCCTGTCCAAGCCCCTGGCTAAGGGCATCTCCCACTCCGTGCCCAATGGCCTCCCCAACGTTTGTTCCAGCTCCCTCCCCTCCACCCTGCAGCGGGCCAGCCTCCCCACTGCCCAGGCACAGGGCCAGCAGGAGGCAGGCCAGGGACCCCTGCAACTTCATCTCTGCCCAGCCCCCTCTGTCTCTCCCGAGTGTCTTCTTCCCACCCAAATCTACTTCTTGTTGCTGTTTCTCTTCCTCCGTGTGCCCTCCTCTCTTCCCTTCTCCCTCTTGACTCCTTGTCCTTCCCTCCCTCTGGGCGTGCAGCCTTCTCTCTTCTTCCCCAGATGCCCCTGCCTTCCCAGAGTCCTCCTCCCTGTCACTACTCCTTATACTGTAGGTTGGGAGAAGGTGACAGGGCTGGGCGGCCCTGGGTGCCTCCCTCAGTGACTCAGGGCCGGGCCACCGATAGGGTAATGAGCTGTAATTGTGAGCCTGAGAGGCTGTGTCGAAACAGAGAGGGAGCCCTACCATCAGAGGGGTGAGACCATACAAAAGCGTTCCAGTTTCCCAACCCCAGGAATTTGGGGCACAGGGTGGGGGCAGGGACATTTGAGGAGATAGGTTGGTGGAGTCTCCTGGAAGTGGTGGGGTGGGGGCACTTGGGAGGGAGGGGTCACAGCCAGGACCCCACCAGGGGAACAAGGACAGGGAAGCCCAGTCAGACAGGACCCACCTAGGCATCAGCCAGCCTGGCTCAGAGGCACCAGAGTGACAGACAGTTGCCCCTTGTTGGCCGTTCTCAGTTTCAGTCGGCCTTCCTGTCCTCCTCTGCCCTCCCACATTGTCACCTAAAGGCGACACCCTCACACTCTTGCATCCCTTCCCACCACAGAGAGAGACTGGCGGCCGTGGGGCTGCGGTTGAGGCTCTGATGTTGCGGGGAAGCCCTGAGTGGGGACCCCAGGTGTCAGGGAAGGAAGTGGCCATGACCCTGAGAGCAGCAGCAGGATGTTTCGGGGAGCGTGCGGGCTGCTCTTGGTGAGAAAGCTGGGTGTGGAGCAGGGGAGCTGGGCGGGCCAGCCACCCCCAGGGAACGAGTGGGAGGGAAGGGCCAAGGGAGGGAGCAGCTGACCCAGGCGCCCGTCCTGTTTACCCGGCCTGGAGGGGGCACCTGTGTGAGCTCACAGTGGGACTGCATCAGCTCACCCGCCACCGGCTCACCAGGGGCCAGGGTGGCACAAGGCCAGGGCCCTCTCCCAGCCCAGCTGGGGCACAGAACTCGGCCTCCCCAGGTCTCATCCCTGCTCACCTTTTAACTACTAATATAGCCGCTTCTCCGTTCCCAGGGGCCGCGGGGCCTCCCACTTGGCACCGTCCCATATCACTGGGACTCATCGCGGGTTAGGAGGGGCCGGTTTCCATCCACCTTTCTCAATGTCTCTCAGTCAGTCTCTGCCTCCCTCCCTCTCCACCCGACTTGTAACATCCAACACTTCTTACCATGTAAACACAATCCCTGTCTGTCCTCCCCAGCTCCTCCTTCCCTGTTATTCCATCTCTGACTCTTTAATGAGGATAATAATGGTGGTGATAATAACAATAATAATTGCAGCTCCAGCTTAGCAAGGCTTTCCATGTGCCCAGCACTGCACTAAGCATTGTAGGGATCACAGAGCCCTGGGAGACAGGTCTTCTTATTACCCCGTTCAGAGACATGAAATTGGGGCTCAGAGAGGACATAGTGACAAGAGCCAAAGGACAGCGGGGTGCGGGGTAAAACTGGGTCCCCAGGATGGGTAACGGAGATGCCACAGGGCAGGAGGAGGGGTCCTGGGTAGTGAATTCGCCAACTCAAAGGCTCCTTCCAGAACTCTCTCACCGGACTGCACCTTGGCAATGTCGTGTATCTGCCCTCTCCCTTCTCTAATACTGATGTGTTTCTTTAAACCAGCTTACTTTTTTTTACTTAAGAATATTTAAGTGAATACTTTATATCACTACCATAAAGGCAAAGCCAGGATCACTGGGCCATAAATAGAAAGTACTGGAAAAACGTAGTGAGTAGCAAACAATGGCATTCCATTATACTGGCCACGGCTTCTGTACCATCTTTGTTAAAAAGAAATATTAGCAAGTATGAGAGAGGTGTTTGGGCACACGAGCCCAAAGAAGTTGAGTCTTCTTCTTTAACATGATCAGAAAGCTTAGAAGACAATGGAGAAGAGAGGAAGTTTCTCACCGTGTGATTCAGAGTTATTCAAAGCCTTGTCCACTGACCAGCTAAAGTCTCCCATGTCACCAGCAGTCCCACTTTCTACCTTCTGGGAAAAATGCCCTCAGACATTGCTGGACCCAAGGAGCCCCTAGGGTCAGACTTAGGGCTCTTAGTACACACCTATTGTGAACCAAATAGAACATCGGGTGGTTGCGCATATGTGAGCTCATTTAATCCTATCACCTCAAGAGTTCAATCCCATTTTACAGACGAGGTAAAGAGGCCCAGAGTGGCTAGCCGTCACACACCAGATCGTATGTGCAAAGATCATGGTAAAACGGAGCTGTCAAAATTCGATCCAGGTCTGTCCGACTCCCAACAGCTTTTTTCCTACACCACCGGGCCTTCCTTGTTCTTGTATGTAATAGCATCCACAAATCCAATATGCCCACATCATGCCCAAGACCTTCTGGGCTTTTCTCTCTAATTCACTACATCATTTAACAAATATTTATTGAGTAGCTACTCTGTGCCTCACCTATTTCAGGTGCTGGGGATACAGCACGGAACAAGATCATCAAAACCTTTCTTCTTGCAGAGCTTACATTCATTCATTCATTCATTCATTGTGGGGGAAGTTGGACAATAAACATATCAGACCATCAGGACCCTATAAAGACAAATACAGTGGGGTGAGGGAATGGAGAAAACACAGGAGGTATTTTAAATAGGATAGTCAGGAAAGGGCCATTTGAGATGAGACCTGAAGGAAGTGGGAGAGTGAGCCATGAGGGTATCTGGGGCTGGAGTATTCCAAACAATGGAACAGCAGTGCAAAGGCCCTGAGGCAGCAACCTGCTCACTGTATTCCAGCGCCACTGTGGCGGGAGCAGAGGGAGGATGGGAGGAGTTGAAGTCAAAGAGGTAAAGATCATGAAAGGACTTTGACTTTGACTTTGACTTTGAATATGTTGAGGTTTCTGAGTTGAGGCAGGAGCTAACAGGGTTCCTCTAGGGAACAGACTGGGGGTGTTGGGCAGTACAGACCAACCCTTCTGGGAGGGAATGGACACAGGACTCAAGTGTGGTGGGAAGGTGAGGCCTTGGGTCTGGGTGATGTCTCTGCTCCCTTCTATGGGGTCTCCAGTCTCAAACTGGTGTCAGGAGGCTCTCTTCCACCACAGCGCCTATCTCGGAGCCTGAGTTCAGATCCTGGCTCCACCGCTTACTGACCGTGACCTTAACCCATCTGTGTAACAGTTTCCTTGTCTATGAAGAGGGGTGAATGTGAAGATTAGCTGAATTAATACCTGCAAAGAGCTTGGGGAAGTGCCTGGCTCACAGAGGCACGCAGCACATGTTCTTGGTAGCGTTGGTCACTTTGGTGCTGTCAGAATGCTTTCTTGGCTGTTGTTTCACCTTGAGACACACACACACACACACACACACACACACACACGTCCTGCAAGGGCCGAATGCAGAAACTTATATTTAAAGAGGACTCCTTTGGAAGTAGCCCCCTTCCCCTTCCTGAGGGTCGCAGAGGACCGTGCTGCCTCACCAGTAGGGATGACCTTGAACTGGAGTCCTGCCATCACCACTCACAAGCTGGGTGGCTCCGGGCAACTCTCTGCGTTCCCCGAACCTCCTCTTCATCATCTGTAAGAGGATAATCATGGCACCTGCCCCCTGGGGTGGCTGTGAGGACAAAATGAATCACGTCTGGAAGTGCTTAGCACAGACCCAGTAAAAGATGGTTGTGGGAGCCCCGCCCAAACTCCTCTCCCTGTCCTTCCACAAGTGCAGAAACTGGCCCTTCCTCTCCTTGTCACTCCCTGGCCTGGCTCCACCGGTCTCGGGCAAAGCAGCCTAGTTCTTGTTCACACTTTTACTCTATGGCCCTTCCCACGTCCGCTCAAGCCAGTGGCTTCCCCTCTGCTACTTGCCGGACGTTTGCACCTGGCTTCGACCTCACCTCTTGAACCTCTCGGTCTAGGAGGGAAATGGATATCATATTTGTAATATAACTACAGATTGCCATAGGCGACAGGAAGAACAAGATCAAGGTGCCATGAGAAATAATGACAAGGGTGGACTGTTGTTTCGGTTGGGTGGCCAAGGTAGCTTAGACCTGCAGAGTGAGAAAGAGTCAGCATGGCAGGGGGACGGGGGCATGGAGAATCGTCCTAGCAGAGGGAACAGCAGACAAGCCTCTGGGCTTCAAAACCACCTCAAAGCTCTCCTTTTCCAGAAGCCTACCAGAACTGAGCCTCAGCACGTGTGGATCACCCCGTTATCTCTTTGGGACTTTCAGAACCCCCATCCAAGTAACCCAGCAAGAAAATGAGCATAAAAACAAAGTCAGTGAAACCTTTTACATTCTAAAAGAAGGGTTCCCTTGAATATCACCTTTTCAAAAGCAGGCTTTGTAGGATTCCTTCAAGTAGGGACTCCTCCAGTACATACGAAATGACGCCCAGCACAGAGTAGACCCTCAATAAACGTCTGACACAAATGAATGGTTCTGTTTATTAAAATGCAGCTCACAGATAGCTACAGTTTACTTTGAAATGCATCAAAAATATATTGAGATGTGGCTAGATGGATAGATGTGTGATCTAGCAAGCCTAGTAAAATGTTAATTAATGGTAGAACCCAAGTGGTAAGAATGCAGGTATTCGCTGTAAAATTCTTTCATCTTTCAGCATGATTGAAATGTTCTGAAAATATTGCAGGGTGGGGAAGGAATGTATAATAAAATGACAGTCTTCCACAAAATAAGGAAAAATGCAGTGAGTAAAGTGTCGGGAACATCACGTTTATTGTGCAAACCGAGGTCCTTCCCCTCGAGGTGTGTCCTTTGGCTCCCACTGAGGCAGCGCTGTGTGTGCGCCCACTCTCATGTTCTGCGTGTACGCCCGGCCTCCTCGGGAAGGCTGTAAATCCCCCAAGGGCAAGAACACTGTCTTTTATTTTTGGTCGCACGATTGATGGAATTTTGGAGCTGGAAGCAATGATTGCTCCACTTAAGACACCCACCCCCTTTATAGAGGAGGAAATTGTGGCCCTAGAGGGGAAGTAAGCTGCCTTCGGGTACCTGTTCCTTGTTGGAACGCAAGTCTCCCCGCACCCGCGCCAGCGCTTAGCAGTGTTGCCAAGACCTCACGGGCAGGGGCCAGGGGTCAGGTTCTGGCAGCAGATCAGCAACCGGATCCAGGCCTGCTGCTCTCTCAGGGGTTACCTTTCAAGTGTCCTTGCCCCACTGAGCCTCAGTTTCCTCATCCATAAAATGGGGATAATAAGAGGACTTCTCCTCTGGGCTGTGGGAGGCCTCAGTGGCTGCAGAATACGAGCAGCTCTTCACGCGGAACCTGGGACCTAGTAAGTGCTCAGTGCACAGTAGTTGCCGGTGTTATCGCTGCTCCTCCGGGCTTTGGGTGGCCGCAGAGCCGAAAACTGGGCCTTGTGTGTCTCCGTTTACGTCGCTAATAAGGAGCCCTCCTGCTGTTGTCACTGTGTCCTCTGCCTGAGCCTCCCGTACGGCCCTCTCCTTCCCCGGGAGGATCTCGCACGTGTATCTCTGTCCTCTCTCTCCAGAGCCCTCGCTGCCGATGCGGACCAGGAAAAGACCTCTGTATTTCCAAAGTGACCTCTGTAGCTCTCAGGCCGTTTCTCTCCCTCCACTTACTGTGTAAACTTGGTCGTGTTTCCTAACCTGTGCAAGCCTCCACGTGCTTCTCTATGCAATGAGGCAATAACAGTACCTTTTACCCAACTGGGTGGCTGGGAGGATTGGATGATGTCATGGGTGTAAAGCGCCCAGCAGGGAGCCTGGTGTGCTTTAATTGCACAATAAATACAAGTAACTATTGTTATGCCCCAGGTGCCCGACCCCCCAAGTGGGCTCCGCCCGGGCTCCCGCAGTGCTCTCCCCGTGCTCTGTCCTCCCCGCTGGCCGGTGCAGGACTTCCCTGCACAGGTGCTCTGCCCAGTGCCGAGCACGAACCTTGCACACCAGCAAGGCATGGCTTGGCCCGGCTAACTGTCCTCTTCGAGCTGATCGGCCTGACCTCTCCAGCTCGACGCATCCTGTGCTACAGAACCCCCCAACTCCTTCGGCGAAGTAACAAGGAAAGACAAGCCTCTGCCTCCCACCACCCTACCCCTCTTAGGGAGCGCAGTGACCACCATGAGCAAGTACAGTGTATAATATTTATTCACAAATCTCAGGGACTCCAGAAACCTATGCCCCCACCCCCAGCTCTTCCAGGTCATTTCAGTGGGTATGACAACAGGAATATTAGTCTGCCCAGCAAGGCCAGGGCGTCAGTTCAGGGCATGATGTTGGTGACGCTCTGGAAGAGAGGAGAGAGGAAGTGAATGCAAGGTACAAAGTCATGAGGGGGCCTGAGACCTCTGTCCCTGTCCCCTCCCAAGAAGTGAGAGGGATGTTGGCTACTCTGGCCGAGGAATGGGCTATGCTCTGGGCTATCTTAAGGCAGGTGGCATCCAGATTAGTTAGAACAGGAAGCCAGCCCGCCCAGGCAAAGGCGCTGGGAGCCTCTGTGGGAACCAAGAAGCCTTGTCTGTACTGCCTCGGAGGACCCTCTGCCACCCCCATAGCCGGGGACACACAAGGGTGTGCTTTCGAGTCTGTCGCATACCCTCGGCCTGTGCCCCAGTGCAGGCAGCGGACATAGTACGTGCACTGAGACAGCCTTGGGCCGGGATTGAGGAGCAGGAGCCCACAGGAGCCTTTACACCAGGGGGGTGGTGGTGGGAGGGGGTCTCAACCAGGGACAGAACAAAGCCACAAGTGCCCACTCCACAGCATACTGACACGGGCAGCAGGGGCAGGGTAGCAGCGGTATTCACAGCAGGGTGGGGAAGGGAGGGAAGCCAGCCAGCAAATGGGGATGGCAGGAGCAACGACAGGAAGCAGGGTTGCACGTGGAGGGGGTGGTTTCAGCAGCCCCTCCTCCCTCCCTGGCTCCCGGATGCACCAGGGCCCTGGAGGTCTCCTCTGCCAGCCTGTTTGCCTCAGCAGGAATGAAAAGCTCCCAAAGATGAAAGCAGCCTGCCAGGGGAAGGCCCCTGCCAGGGAAGCTGCAGGGGAACAGGCACCAGGAAGGGGGCGTAAGAGCATCTCTCAAGGCAGAGAGCGGCAGGGGACACCAGGCGGGCACTCACCCTCCACAGAGCTGGAAAGTTGATGAAGGGCTTGTTGACCGAGGCCTGGAATGCAAGGACAAGAAGGTCAGTCCCCAGCCTGCGCCCCACCCCACCCCTGGGGACCTCCATGGGGCCTCCACTCCCTCCACCCGCCAGTCCACGCCGCCTCGGAGGACTTACTCCAGATGTTAATGTGGTGGTTGCGGCCCCTCCGTGCTGGGTGGAAGACCCGCCTTGCTGACTGGCCTGTGGACAGAGCCCAGAGCATCACTACAGCCCCTCAAGCCGCGCGGCTCTGCCATGTTCCGTTTCCCCAGTGACCTGCTCCCCTCTAGGTGACTGGGGCTGTTGGGGGAGGCACAGGCTTAACCTGCTGCCTTGTCACCGTCCAGACAGAAAACCCAGAGCCCATGCTGCTGTGGGAATTCTGCAAGAGACGGGAAGGAAACCTGGGAAGGGTGTCTGCCTCCCACTCACTGGTCTTCCCAAACTCCCTTTCATTTCAGTTACGGACACGCTTTCAATCACTGAGAACGGGTCTCACTGGAAAGGGAACTTAGGGGACCCACACACATCCTGGGACCACAGTCTAACCTCAGCGCTGACCTCAAATCTAGCCCTTGTACACACAGTTTAGCTGTATCCCTAACTCCGGCCGATTCCTGCCCCTAATCCTGTCCCCAGACACTGGGGCGTGCCTCCCCGGCAGTGCTCCCACCCCTGGCTGCTGTCGCCAGCTCAAGGCAGGGCCCTCTCCTCTGCTGTGCACTCCTTCCGCACTGTCCCCTCCTCCCCACCCGCCCATCCTTGGCGTTCTGCCTGGCAGCAGATGTGGCTCTGGGCTTTGAGGCCTAGGCCAGTCTCCAAGACAGTGTCACTTCTTGCTGATCCCATGAAGGCTGGAGAATGGGGAATCGAGGCACACAGGAGTCAGCCTCCCGCTGTTCCCCAAGCTCCCCCCTCGGTGCCTGTTCTGCCGTGAATGATGGCGCTGTTGCCTGGCCTCCACGATCTGTCCCCTCTGCAGGAATGGGGAAGAGCAATCGTCCCCAAGGCCTCCCTGATCGGCCAGTGTGGAGGAAGAGCAAGAACCCTGACCTGCCATTTGCCAACGCCGGGCTCTAGCCGCACGCCCTCGGCAAATCCCCCGAACCTCTCTGAGCCTCGGTTTCCTCATCTGAGAGTCGGGGAGTCAGCATCTGCATCCTGACTACCCCAGAGGGTTTTATGAAGATCGAACAGAACAGGGCTTATCTCCAAAAGCCGCTCCTCACGCTCATGCTGACACTGGGTTTCTGAACACTCGTTCCATTTGCGCTGGAACAGATGTTGGTCTCTGTTCCCTGTTCCCCAGGAGGGGCTTCATGTTCCTCACATGAGGCCCCCTTGACCAGGAGGGCAGCTCCCTGAAGGTGGGACTGGGTCCCTTCCCCACTGTCTGATATGGGCTTTGCAGACAAGATGGCTTAATCCACCTGACCGCCTGACCACCAGCTCCTTTGAAAGGGAGGTGGAGAAGGGCGGAGTAGTTGTATAGCCGCCCAAGCTTTCACCAAACGAAGCCTACGTAGACTCCCCGAATATCCCAAGGGTTCAACCTCCCCCCACCCCCTTCTCCCCGTTCCCCCCCCCTGTTCACCTACATTCGGCAGCTGGTTGGCCTCCTTGCCGGCTTGGTTGACCCCATTATGAACATCCTGCTGCAACCTGTCCACCTCCTTCCCGGCCTGGCCAGCAGCATGGTGGACGCCTTGGCCAAGTTTCTCCGCTTCCTTTCCGGCCTGGCCAGCGGCATGGTGGACGCCTTGGCCAAGTTTCTCTGCCTCCTTCCCGGCCTGGTTGACCCCACTGTAGGCCCCTTGGACCACTTTGTCTGCTTCCTTTCCGGCCTGTTCAACAGTATGGTGAACTCCCTGGCCAAACTCCTCCACCTCCTTCCCAGCCTGGTTGACCCCAGGATGGACACCAGGGACTACTTTGTCCCCCTCATTCCCAGCCTGCCCTGCAGCATAGTGGACATCATGGCCAAGCTGATCCACCTCCCTTCCAACCTGGTTGACTCCATGATGGACCCCTTGGACCACTTTGTCTCCCTCTTTCCCAGACTGCCCAGCAGCATGGTGGACACCCTGCCCAAACTTCTCTGCCTCCTTCCCAGCCTGCCCGAAAGCATGGTGGGCCCCCTGCCCAAACTTCTCTGCCTCCTTCCCAGCCTGCCCGAAAGCATGGTGGGCCCCCTGCCCAAACTTCTCTGCCTCCTTCCCAGCCTGCCCAACAGCATGGTGGGCCCCCTGCCCAAACTTCTCTGCCTCTTTCCCAGCCTGCCCGAAAGCAT
>CM052449.1:28319068-28337134 GCA_028533085.1 Varecia variegata | reverse complement strand
GCCTCCTGAGCCCCAACCTGGAGCCCCCAGTGTTGACATACTGGCTCAGGCTGGAGGGGGAACAGCGGAGAGTTTGGCCCAGGGTGCGAAGAGGGGCATTGGAAGGAAAGGCAGGCAGTGGTTGGTAGGTCTGCAACGGCGTATCTGCCTGGGAACCAGTGGGTGGGTACAGACGGGTGCAGGGGTGAAAGATATTTGGGTTTTGGTGCCAAGGGGAGAGACTAAGAGAGGGGGTGGAGGTGGGATTGCTGGTGGGAAGTCCAGGCAGGAAGGAATGTGCAGGGTGTGAGCCAGTGGGGGTGGCAGAGTTATGTGTGTGGGTGCCCAGGTGTGGTGAGAATCTGCACGTGTTTTCAGGCTTTGCTCAAACAAGGGCGCCAAGGCCCACTCCCCTCAGAGGACCCAGGGTTCCACCCAGATCCTGGACACTTGGCCACACCCAGAGCCAGGCATCCCAGGCCAGAAACCCAGGAGCTTCTCTAGGCTCTGCCTATAGAGGGTGACTAATTGTGCCACCTCTATAAGCTTGAGCTCATCAAATCTGTTTCCCAGTTTCATGCTCCAGGGACAAAGCCAAATTCCTGGGCAACCTGCCCTTTTCCAGTGCCTAAGTGATGGAGTTTCCCATGGCAGGAGGCTGCTGGGTGGGGAAGGTGAGCTTCAGAATCCTAACCCACCCCAAGACTGAGAGGTGGGGCTTCTCCTTTCATTACGTTTCTCCATCTTTTCTTTCCCATCCCTTTCTCTGCCCATCCTTCCATCTCCTGTCGGACTCAATCCCTCTCCTCAGTCTCTCAATTCCCATTTAGGACTGTTTGATTCGGGGCTTTGGCATCTGTCTCCATAACTGGCCTGGAGTTGTCCCTTCTTAGGCCGTCCTCTGCTGGTGTTGGTAACATGGTCGTGAGGGTTTCCTAGAGTGAATTAAGGAAGTAGCTCATTCATCACGGCTCTCCCCCAAAGCACTGCAAAGAAGAATGCAGTGCAAGTCCACAGAGTGCTGGCCTATCTGAAGGGAGAGGCTCAGAGCCAGGGCACTACCCAGAGCCCTCTGCACAGGAGCTGCCCCTGGGCTTCCCAGCTCCAGCTGGGGTCTGAAACAGTCAGTACAGAATGGCAGATATTTGACCCCCAGTGCTTCGGCAGATCTTGCCCATAAAATTGTCTGGATCCAAATCAGCCTTTGGGAGGACATATCTTTCTTTTCTTCTTTTATTATTGGCCTAGTCAGATTTGCCATTTCTTCTTGCACCTGTTTTGATCCTTTATATTTGTTAAGAAAAATTTTAATTGCAAGTCTTAATTGTAAATTTGCACAAAATCAGTCCCTTTTTAATCCTGGTTTTGTCAGTGCTGTGGTTTTTTCCTCCTTGATTGGACAGCAAAGTTTATCCCCCTCCATTTAATTAACCATCCGTTTCTTGGTCTTGGTTCATTGCAACCTCCTCATCTGTACACGCCATTGATTTTTCAGTCCCACCTCTCCCAGGCCAACCACACAGGACAGCCTCACCCTCCATTTGGTTCCATGGCAGGTGCTTGGCAAACTAAGTACCCATGGAAGTTTAGGGAAGGAAGAGGTTATGTCATTCTGTCCCTTCTGGCATCCACCTCCCTCTCTAGGATGGTGAGTCCTTCCTGGCACTAACCTCTATGCCACCTAAATCTTGGTCACAGCTGCGTGTCAACCGGCTGTGCGGGTGAAGGTGCCTGCCTGTGAGTCACTGATGTACAAACCAGCCCCCCACCCTGGTGCTTTAGGAGGGGGCCGTTTGTCCATTTGTTCTTCCTCAGATGTTTGTTGAAAGCCTGCTGTGTGGCTGGCACTCTTCCAGGGGATGGAGACACGGTGGTGAACAGACAGACAGGAGCACATGCCCTGCGGGGGCTTAGAGCCCAAGCGGGAGACACGGTCAAGTAAACCAATAGCTAGATCATGACAAACTACGTGAAAAGCTACAAGGACAAAAACAGGTGCCCTGACAGGATACGAGCTAGAGGGTGCTGAAAGACTGGGGATCAGATGACCTGAGGAGGTGACATTTATTTATTCATTCAGATATTATTTATTGAGCAAACACCTTCTAAGTGCCAAACATTCTGCTAGCCAGTAGGATATAGAAGTGACAAAGATAGACCAGGTCCCTGCCCTCCCAGATCTCACAGTCTGGTAGGCAGAGACAATTTGCAAGAAGATAAATGATTTTTAGGAAAACATTCTATAAGGAAAGTAAAGATACAGAAAGTGTGGCGCTGGAGGAGCTTTGCACTCGGGAACATAAAACCCAGGCGGGGAGTCGGACTAGGCTGAGGGGCAGACAGTGACTGAGAGGGGAGGAAACTTCAGACGGGGAGTCCAGAAGGGCCTCTTTTAGAGGACGGCATCCCAGGGAAGCCAGGGGAAGCTGCGGGAGGGGCTTTGCAGGCGTAAGGAAACAGGGTGACTGCAGAGGACAGGTCAAGGAACAGTGCGAGGAGGGAGACAGAGGGAAGGGAGAAAATGACTTTAAGAACCAGTGCTAAAAGCCTGTAATCCCAGCACTCTGGGAGGCCGAGGTGGGAGGATCGCTTGAGGCCAGGAGTTTGAGACCAGCCTGGGCAAGGGGCAGACTCCGTCTCCACTAAAAATAAAAAAACTTAGCCGCGCGCAGTGGCGCGCGCCTGTAGGCCCAGCTGCGCCAGAGGCTGAGGCAGGAGGATGGCTTGAGCCCAGGAGTTCCGGTTGCAGCGAGCTACCATGATGCCACGGCACTCTAGCTGGGCGACAGAGTGAGACTATCTCCAAAAAAAAAAGTTGGATTCCATTCCAGACGCAAGCGGGTGGCCTTGGAACTGGCGACACACAGCGCGCTGACGTCACACGTCTCAACAGGGGCCAGGCGGAGGTGGCCCCCAGGTCTGCAGCCTGCGCGCCGCCTCTCCTGTGACGTCACTAGGTACTGTGACGTCACGGCAAGAAGCTCCAGACCCACTAGCCCCGGGCGTCCCCCACTTCAGTAACATTACGGCAGGTCCCGGGACGGCTAAGCAATGATACCTTAGGTGGCCATGTCGAAACGCGACATCGTCCTCACCAATGTCACCGTTGTCCAGCTACTGCGACAGCCATGCCCGGGTGAGGGAGGCGGCAGGCGACCTCGGGGAGGGGAAGAAAGGGTGGTCCGGGAGCACCTCCACCCCCACACAGGGCGCTCACTGACTCCCGAGCTCTCCTTCCACGAGCGTGGGCCCCATCTAGGGCCCACAGGGAGACGGGAGGTGCAGGGGTGGGGCCGCTCCTCACCTGCCCTGTCCCTTCATTTGGGAGCCACGTGCTTCCCTCCCTCCAGCCCACCCCCATCCCCACCCCTTACCTACCCGGGTTTGCTGGCAGGTGGGTTCTATGGCTATGGTGGAGGGACTGGGACTCTGCCCCCAGGGCGGAAAGTGTAGGGAAAGGGGACAAGACGGAGGCCCGAGCCCCGCGGTGGCCCGAAGAGGGTTTACCAGGGGCATTTGTGAGGAGAGCCCAGGCAGGCAGTGTTTCCACATAAAATTGATTTTCATGGCGACCAGTGTGAAAGGGGCCCCTTGGGGGGTTGGTGGGCTGTGTCCTTTCTGTAGTGCAGGAAGCAAGAACGCTTGCCACCCGCCAGGGTCCTGGCAATCACTTTACAGACATGGGCTCACTGAAGCCTCCCCTGGGGAGGCCAGTGTGTTCACTGTCCCCATTTTACAGAGCTGCTGGGGAGGGCAAACCACTGATGTCTCTCAAAAAACGGCTGGTATAGCTGGGATTCCGCTCAGGGCCGTGGACTCCAGACTCCCTGCTCGCAAACGCTGGGCAGTCCTGCCTCACCCAGCCAGAGGGGTGTGCGTGAGCCCCACCACACACACACACACACACACACACGCGCGCGCTAAACAAACTCGGTTTCCTGGGAAGGCAGCCCCCATTCCCACGCTGTCTCCTCACTTCCTACTTGGGGGGCCCGGCCACTGCAGGGGCAGGTGGCGCTGGGGTGGGGTGTGGCTTAGGCAGGGCTTCTTGCTGGGAGGCCCTGGAAGACACAGCTACAGACAGATCTAACAGTCACGGGACTTGAACCCTTCCCTGCTCATCATTGCCCTGTGACCTCAGGCTTCATTTCCTCCTCTGGAAAGTGGGTTTGTAGCACACACCTCACAGGATTCAGAGAGACGATGTGTGCGAAGAGCTCAGACAGCACCTACCTGGCCAGGCAGCTGTTCCCTAGCCCGGCACCCCACTCCCAGAGTGGAGGGGAGAGGAGAGTGGAAACCTGGGGGAAGTTGGGAAAGGAGGGCCAGCTGAGTTTTCTTCTGGAAGGTCACTGAGTGGGCTCAGATGCCCACTCTTAACCCAGGTGGACAAATCTCCCCCTTTCATGATAGCAGAAGGAGAAACCCCAAGAATGCAAACATCCTCAAGGTCACCAATAACCGCAGGGTCACTGCCATCCAGAAACACTGACTGATACTACTTCCTGAACTTGTTCTGCTGTTGGAAACACCCACGGTCCAGCCTCAGGCCACAAGGTCTGTGGCAACAGGGAGAGATGAGGGAAATGGACCCCTAACTCCTAGGGGTGCCCTGCTCCTAGCCCCACCTCCTCCCAGGTGCCTAAAGCAACTCCCACCATCACCCTCCCACCCCTCTCCAAACCCTGCTCTCTCCCTGTCCTCATGGATAGTCTTAGGAGCAGACTTCTCCTCCTCCTCTGTTAAAATCAGTTCCCACTTGTGGACCTTGAGATCCCCGGGAGCCCTCATAGCAGCCTCTGGGTGGAGGATCAGCTATGACACCTAGGAAACGGGCCAGAGGGGTTCATTAACTTACCCAAGACCACACAGCAGCAGGTGACTGAGCCAGGGCTGGCATCCAGGCTTGACTTCCCAGCTTGGAACCCTCTGCCACCCAGGACCCCTAAGCCTCCACTTCTCCCCTCCTCTTCTCAAGCCTTCATCCGTAGCTCAGGCAGAAGCACAGCTCTAGGCACGGGCAGTTTTGAGTGCAGTACAGGAGTGGGAGTGTGTGCAGACAGGCAAAAGCTGATAGGAGTTTGCATTTGTTTCATACAGTATGACACACAGTGTTCCCTAAACTCCCCTGAGGATAAGAAATACCTGGAGTGCTTGTTAAAAACAGGATTCCTGGGGCCTCAGTACAGACCTAGAGAGTTAGATTTTTCTAGGAAGAGGCCTCCTCGAGTGATTCTTACCATCAGAACAGTTTGTGTACCACTGGAATAGGTCAATTATCAGACAAATTTGGGAAACTATCTTAAAAATACTAATGTGGGGAACGTTTCGTAGGCCCTAGGTACATTACCTCATTCAATCTTCACAATGACCATCTAAGAGAAGTACTACTATTACCTCCATTTTACAGAAGAGGAAACTGAGGCACAGAGAATATCACCCCGAGCAATTGTTAAAAATATATACCCCCTCACTGGGACTCTCCAGGGAAGAGGTCCTGGCACTGGTATTTTCGAACAAGTCCACCCCTCGCTCATTCTGGGAAGCACTGGGCTAGATAGGCCCCAGGGGCCAGGAGCCAGCAACAGGTTCCGGATGGCAAAGATGGTTCATTCTCTCTCACTGTGCGGGTGCAGCTCATCCCACACCCCTCCTTCTCCTTCCCCCGGCCCACAGTGACCAGAGCACCACCTCCACCTGAGCCCAAGGTTGAAGCAGAGCCCCAGCCTGAGCCAGTCAGGGAGGAAATAAAGCCACCGTCTCCTCCCCCTCCTCCTCCTCCTCCTCCTCCTCCGAAGAGTCCTCCACCCCGGGAGTTGACTGTTGGCATCAATGGGTGAGTCTACTCTGGCCCCTGAGCAGTTCCTGGAGCCTTAGAGCCCAGCCCCTCCCCTGGCTGCTAACTGGGCTGTCCACAGCTCTGCCTCGGCACTGGCACTCGCCTTCTGCTGCCCTGGAGAAACAGCAGGGCATTAGGCTGACAGGGTCCCGCCCTATTTTGACAATAATCAAAAAAACAAGATGGCTCAGTGGTGTGTGTTGTGAGCAGTACAGACCTCGGTGGTACCGTAAGGCTGGGGAGGGCAGCATTAGCTGAGGTGGTCAGGGAAGGCCTCTGGGAGAAGGTGACATCAGAGTGAGGTGTGAGAGATAAAAGGCAGCCAACTGTGCCCCTTGCTGGCTAAAGAGTCCTCCAGGCAGAAGGATGAGCAAGGGCTCTGGGTGCAGGAGGCAAGCTCAGTGAGTTCAAGGCCAGCCAGGGAGTCAGTGTGGGTGGTGTAGAGCAAGCCGGGGGCGGAAAGGAGGGGAGAGGGGAGCCTGGCAGGGGCCTGGGACACCATGGTAAGGAGTTTGGATCTTGTTTTGCTGATGGACAATTATGGAGATTTTCATGCCAAGAGACAATCTGACTTGAAGTTCTAAAAGATCCATCCAGCTACGAGGTTAAGAATAGGGCAAAAAAAAAAAAAAAGAATGGGGGTTAGGGGACCATTGGAGAGAGGAAGCAGAAAAAAGCAGTGAAGGTCATCTGGGCGGGAGGTGATAGTGGCCTGCACAGAGGTGGCTGCCTTCTTCCCCCAGATAGAGGACTCCCGCCTGGTCCCCTCGAGTGGTCCTCCTCTCCATTACCCCTTCTCTCCCATCCTCTCCTCTGCCTGGTCCCCGCCAGATTTGGACGCATTGGTCGCCTGGTGTTGCGCGCCTGCATGGAGAAGGGTGTTAAGGTGGTGGCAGTGAATGACCCGTTCATCGACCCGGAATACATGGTGAGCAGCAGGCAGAGAGCCGGAACGGGAAGGGTGGACTAGGGAGGGGAGGGGGTTTGGGCAGCTCTGTGGATGGCTCCAGCTGCAATGTGGAACCTTCTTCACCAAGGTGGGGGTGCTCTAGGGAGGCTCGCTCTGCCACCCCAAGACTAGCAGCCATTCTGTCTTCTGCAGGTGTACATGTTTAAGTATGACTCCACCCATGGCCGATACAAGGGGAGTGTGGAATACAGGAATGGCCAGCTGGTGGTGGACAACCAAGAGATCACTGTCTTCCAGTGGTAAGGGCAGCATCTGTCTGATGTACGCCTGTGACTAAAATGGGATTACAGCTTCTCACGTGGGGTTCAGAAGCCACCCACATTGTATGTGCATGCCTCTGGGTACTAGTTTGGAGAGGGGGGTCTCAGAGAGGTCCTTGAACCCTAAAATGGTTAAGAAGCACTTATCTAGAAAGATGCCCCACTGTAATCAAGAGTATTTTTTCTTTAAAACACACTTGCACGTTCCCCACTGGAATATCGACTCAACATGTCCACAACTCAACGCTTGATTCCCCTTCAACCCCCAAACTTGCCCACCTTCCCTCCCAGAAAATGACTTTGACATCTAGCCGACCCCTTCCAGTCAGGCCCCACACAGCAGCCAGGTTACTCCCCTATGAAACCCCCCAGTGGCTTTCTGTGTCCCCACGGATAAAATTCCCCTCCTGACGGGCCCCCCAAACACTATGCACCCACCCCGCAGCCTCTCGTCACTTCAGCCACATGGCCACCCACCTCTCGGGACCCAAGCCAGCACCTCTCACAGCTAGACAACGCTGACTTCTTAGTAGTCATTTCACACTGATACTACCCAGTTCATGCTGGGGTTAACACTGATCTTCCATTTAAAGAAATGTTCTGATTCTGTAAGTCAAAAGCAGATGTGTAATATGCTTCAAATACGAACATTTTCGAGATACCAAAAGCAATTAAAAATGTATAAAATGGGAAACATTAAACTTACCTTACCTTTCTAACGTAAACTCTTAGCCTCTGCTGGCCCCGTGGCTGCGAGCCTCTTACACACAAGCTCGTGCACACAGGCAGGCGCCGGGGAGACTTCTCCAACCCCAGGCAAGCTGCGGCCTTCCGAGCACCCCTCAGCAGTTCCACTCTCAGCCCTTCCCTTTGTACTTGCTGGGGGTGGGCGAGTGGTAAAGGGGCAGGGAGGGCTTGTGGGGAGCTGGGCAGGGATGGGGGCAGGAACTGGGGGAGATGGTAGGAGGCAGACACTGCAGAATCAGGGAAAATGGAAGCTGCTTGATCCAAGTTAAAATCATGACAACAAAAACAAACTCAGTAGAGCAGTCATGATGCAGACCTAGTGTCCTCTCCCACCTCAGCCTGGGCACCATGATTCTTGCCACTTGGGGCATTCCCCTCCCCATGCCCACACAGCCCCTCCCTCCACCCACACCCCCACTCGGGTGCTGCCTTCTCCGGTCACTTGTACTACACAGTAGTCCTCCTCCCCCCTGCACTGTTGGTGTTGTCCTGGCACTTAGCACAGGCCACGTTGTTGTGTGTACTCCACTCTGCTCCGCCCCATCCTAGTTGGGTGACCTTGGGCAAGGGACCAAACTCACCTGAGCCTCAGTTCCCTCCTATATCTGACAGGGTCGTACCCACCACAGTGGTAGCTGGGAACATGACTGGAGTTAACATGTGCTTGTGGAACAATTCGAAGGGCATTTTCCCACAAGGCCATAGCCTTGCAGGCAGGGCCATACTGCTTTGTGCTCACCACTGTTGCTTGGTACTAGCAGGTACAGGCCCTGGCTCTTGGTAGACATTCAGTACTTCCCTGATGAATAAATGATATGGAATCCTCAAAACAGCCCTGCGGGCAGAGGGTGGGGCCCATGACAGCCTGGGGGAGGGGCTGGGGTCTTCTGGGGCAGACTGTTTGCCTCATGCCAACTTAGCAATTGCTGCAGAGGAATTTGTTGAAGTGTCCCCAACTTGGAAGGCAGGAAACGGGAGGCATCAGAGAAGAGCTAGGTGGGCCAGATTATGAAAAGTGTGGACCGACAGAGCAGATGACCAGGAAGAGAGAATACCCGTGTGCTATGGACCATGGAGAAGAGGGGAAGCCTGCTCATTCATTCATTCAGGCAGTGTAGCTAGGAACGCAGATCTGAGGGCCACCCGCCTGCACCCAAGCCAGCTCTGCCTCTTACTCCCTTCACCTCTGCCCTGATGCTGGCTCCAAAAAATCACAACAGTAGTACTTACCCCTTGTGTTGAGAAGGTTAAACAAGTTTAATAGAGGTAAAGCACTTAGAATACGAGCACATGGAAGGGGTTCAGTAAACGTGTAGAATGGCTAATTAAAAAAAAACGTCACACATTGATCAAACCCCCATGGAGGGAACAATGGCAAAGGAAACCGACACTAACAAATAATCACAGAAGCAAACAACCCAGTTATTTGTATACAGTTTATTCATTTAATGCTTGTTTGCTAAAGCCGAGTAGAAAACAGCAATACTAGATGTGTAATGTTCCAGATAGAAACGTTTGTCAAAATATCAAGTAAAAATGTAAACTTACAAAAGAGGAAACTGAAAACCTCCTTTATCTTTCTAATGTAAGCCACTAGCCACTGCTGGCCCCAAGGCGGCCTCAGACTCCAGTCCTCCCCTGAGAGCTGCTCGTCGTAGGAGCTGAGGGGTAAAGACACAGGGGAGGGCTCATAGAGAGGTGGTCGGGGCTGGGGACCAGAACGCAGCTGGGCAGGCCTCACTGTCACAGGGCCCACATTCTGGGCAGCTTACGTAGAAAGGGTCTGACCTGGCTGGTAGTCAGGGATGGTCCCCCTGAGAGAATTGAGGCCTGAGTTGGGGAGGTGGCCGCCTCACCCAGGCATAGCAGGAGTGGTGCAGTCAAGAAAGGAAAAGTGGGGGGCAGTGATGAATAGCAAGTCCAGCAGGGTTGAAGCCACCTGGGGCAGCTGGGCGTGTGTGGGGTGGGGGCACAGGTGGGTTTGGGCGGGCTGGTACCTGCAGGAATGCATCTGGTCAGCCTTTTCAATGGTGAAGGCTGTGGACTAGGGTGGCAAAGCCTGCGCTGGGGGAACTGACCCAGCCCTGCCACCCCTCTGCAGCAAGGCGCCCAAAGAAATCCCCTGGAAGACTGTTGGGAGCCCCTATGTGGTAGAGTCCACAGGCGTGTACCTCTCCCTAAACGAAGCTTCGGTAAGCAGGGAATAGGTGTCCAGGGCTGGCTGGGGGGCCGTGGTGTTTGAAGCATCTGACACTCACGCTTCCTCCCTAGGACCACATCTTTTCAGGCGCCCAGCGTGTGGTCATCTCCGCGCCCTCACCAGATGCACCAATGTTTGTCATGGGTGTGAATGAAAACACCTATGACCCTAGTTCCATGAACATTGTCAGGTAACAGGGCAGCAACATCCTTAAGAATGTGAGCGGTGCCTGGAGGACAAGCCAGCCTGTGGAGGGGAGGGTAGAGACTCGTCCTCCCCACTGCCACCCCCACCAGGTCCCTGTTGCTTCTTTCACATCAATCTGTTTCTGCGTCTCCTTCCCAAAGTCTCCACAGCTATCATGTCAACGCTACCCTGAAACTGTCAGTTAGAAACACACGACTTCTGGAGAACATGCTTAGGGAGCTTCCCCCCACTGCCCCTCACGTGCGTCCTTCAGTTTGAGGCAGCCCCACTGATCCCTCTCACCCCCTTCCCAACTATTCTCCAAATCGGGCCTGTGTGCAGACTCTAAAAGGGGTAAGGGTGGAGCGTAGCTCTACAGCTCACCTCACAGTGCCGCTGCACGCCCGGGCTGTTTCAGCAACGCATCCTGCACCACCAACTGCTTGGCCCCACTCGCCAAAGTCATCCATGAGCATTTTGGGATCGTGGAAGGGCTGATGGTGAGTTGGGAATAAGGGGCTAGGGCAGGAGGGATGGCAGGGAAACCCAACCTCTTCTTGAAAGGCCTTGCTTAGTGTATGGAATTAACAGGAAGAGACTGGTTTTGGGAGGAGAGGCCCACCAGTGGAGAAGTCTGTTAAAACACTGTACAGCCCTCAGGCAAGGCTGGACCATGGCCTGCATGAGCCCCTCCTGTGGTCTGTGGTGGTGGTCCCACCAGCCTCCAAACCCAGGCCACCATCCCAGGCCTGGGGAAAGAGGCATGGGAGCCTGGGCCTTACCTTGGCCTTCTTCTTCCCCAAGACCACAGTCCATTCCTACACGGCCACCCAGAAGACAGTGGATGGGCCGTCGAAGAAGGCCTGGCGAGATGGACGGGGTGCCCACCAGAACATCATCCCAGCCTCCACTGGGGCTGCCAAAGCTGTGGGCAAAGTCATCCCCGAGCTCAAAGGGTAAAGGACTGGACTGGCCCTTAATCCTTAAGGGTAAAGCAGGGGCTCTGGCCAACCCTCAGGGTAAGGGGGAATGGAGGGAGACATTCTTAAGTTCTGACTCCCATCCCTGACATGGGTTTCTCCAGGAAGCTAACAGGAATGGCCTTCCGGGTACCAACCCCAGACGTGTCTGTCGTGGACCTGACCTGCCGCTTGGCCAAGCCTACCCCCTACTCTGCCATCAAGGAGGCTATAAAAGCAGCAGCCAAGGGGCCCATGGCTGGCATCCTTGCCTACACCGAGGATGAGGTAGGGACTGAGGAGAGAAGACCCTGGGAGGAGCCCTCTGGGGAGGGCATGTGATTTCCACTTGCCAGAGAGCTGCCTTCAATGTGCCAAGATAAAAACTGCAGAGCTGGGAAGGTACATCTCCCTGCCTCAGGGCCTTTGCACTTGCTGTTCTTTTGGTCTGGCAAACCTACCACCCAGGTGGCCACTTCATCCAAGTCTCTATTTCAACCTCCCTCCTCGGCAAGGTACCCCTCAAAAAGATGTTCTTTTTGTGGCCCCATTCCTCAACTGGAATTTCATTCCATAGTCATTGTTGGCCCCAATAGCGTGTGCATGCCAAGAAAGCAGAGATTTAGGGAGTATCTTTTCATTTCCTTCCAGTCTGGCACACAGCAAGTGCTCATAACATGCTCAGTGAACAAAAGACAACAGCTCCTATTGTTTAGCATTTGCTTGGAGCCAGGCCATGGCTGGTGCCTTCCGTGTGAGGAGTTGATGTCACCGTCAGAAGTGCCATCTCTGTATGTTGTCCACCTTGGTGCTGTCTCCCTGCTTTAGCTTATGCAGGTCCACTCCCACACAGACTCCGGGACCTCTTCTTTTAATGGAATCAGATGGTATCACTCCACTGCTGAAAACTCCCCTGTGGCCTCTAGTGTGAAGCCACACTAGGGCTAAAACCCTCAGGACCTCTGTGCCTGCAGCTCTTTCCACCTCAGACAATGTATTGATTGAGGGCCCAAGTTGGCCAGATCCTCCTAGTCAGCCAGACCCAGGCTCATGGCCACCACTCAGAGAGGGCTTCCATTCTGGGCCATTCCAAGTACATTCATTGGTCCTAGGAAGTAATACATTGGTACAACATTAGGATGTTTGGCGTCTGTGTCCTTTGGCCAGTCCCCCACAGGCAGAACCCCCACTTGCCTAGATCATATCCTGTCCCCAGAGCCGGGACACAGTAGGGATACATCAAATACTATAGATGAATGGATGGACAGTGTGCCGAAGAGTCCGAGCCTGACCTCCTGGAGGTTCTCGCTCTGCTACCCACACTTACCTTTTAAATCTGATGCCCAGGTCGTCTCCACGGACTTCCTCGGCGATACCCACTCCTCCATCTTCGATGCTAAAGCCGGCATCGCGCTTAACGACAATTTTGTGAAGCTCATTTCCTGGTAAGCGGGAAGTGATCAGAGAACTGTGGGAGGAAACTAAGAGGTGGTCTGGAGGGACCCCCCTCCCAACCTCCTTTCCCTCCCCTCACAGGTACGACAACGAATATGGCTACAGTCACCGGGTGGTCGACCTCATCCGCTACATGTTCAGCAAGGACAAGTGAAAGGGGAGGGCTCCTCCTTTGCTTCCCTGTGTTCCCCGGCCGGAACCAGTCCCTCCCGTTCCCGCGCTCGGCCGCCCGGCCTGAGGGCTCTGCGCCGCTGGGTCAATGATGAAATAAAAACGAGTGCTCACGGTTGCGCCCCGTGCCTCTGCGCCGATCACTGCGGGTTCAGATCCGGGTTTAGGGCCGCCACGCGCTTACTCGACCGGCCTGCGCCCACGGGCAAGGGGTCACGCTCCACTCGGAGCCCGGTTCCACTTCAGGGAAACGGGGAGAGCCGTGGTCATGGAAGCCTGGCGTGGCCGGAAGTCGATCCCTAGGGCCCCTGACGCGGGAGCACAAGGAACCAGGGCCGTAACACCGGCGCTCTGACGTCACGGACGCGACGCCCCGGGCGGGACTACCTTTCCCAGAAGGCCGTGCGCGGGCCGCGGCCAGTCAGGTGGGCGCCAGGCCCCGGCCCCGGCCCCGGCAAGAGCGCCGGCGGAGGCAGAGACCCGCGCCTGGAGACGCCTCCTCGCGACCCCCGCGCCGGCGGGACCGGGCGGCTGGCATTATGACCCTGTTTCACTTCGGGAACTGCTTCGCCCTCGCCTACTTCCCCTACTTCATCACGTACAAGTGCAGCGGCCTGTGAGTGCGGGGCGGGCGCGGGGCGGAGAGGGCGCGGGACCCGGGCCGACCCCTCACCGCCCGCTTCTCCAGGTCCGAGTACAACGCCTTCTGGAAATGCGTTCAGGCTGGAGTCACCTACCTCTTTGTGCAGCTATGCAAGGTGAGGGCCGCCCGGACCCCATGTGTCTGGCCCCCAGGCTCTCCAGACCCAGGGGCCCGCCCTCGCCGCATGTCCCCCACGGTGGGACCGCCCCCGGGACTGCGCATAGGGACGGCTCCAGAATACCTATAGAGGATGGACTATAGAAGGGGCGGAACCTGAGAAAAGGCCTAGAAGCAACTTTTGCGTAGCACTTAGTAAAATTGGAAAAACCTCAGTTGTGTGGTTGACTGAGAGGTTTTTTGGTGTGATTATAACGCAACCCCCAGGGTGCCACACAGTGCTGCTAACACTGCCCGAATAGCCACCCCTGCACCTCCAGACCTGACTCAGATTCCCTGTGATCATTACAGAACTCAAACTTCCTCAGGGACCAGGACACCTACCCTTGTATCTCCTCCAGTCCTATAATCTGGCCGCCATCTGATGCTCCCTCTCCCACATGAGCCGCCAGAACCTCAGTGTCCTGCCCTCCTCGTACACATTAACTTCCCACAAAACCCATGTGGATTATTCCCCCACCTTGAGGTGACCTCTTTCTGTTTTCTGTTCTCAGATGCTGTTCTTGGCCACTTTCTTTCCCACCTGGGAAGGTGGCATCTATGACTTCATTGGGGTGAGTGGGGCAAGGGAGGGGCAGGGAGTACAGGAGCAGGACCCCCTGGCCTCTGTGCTCACTTAAGCCTCAACCTGACCCACAGGAGTTCATGAAGGCCAGCGTGGATGTGGCAGACCTGATAGGCCTAAACCTTGTCATGTCCCGGAATGCCGGCAAGGGGGAGTACAAGATCATGGTTGCTGCCCTAGGCTGGGCCACCGCCGAGCTCATTATGTCCCGGTGTGTGCAGCAGCCTGGAGCCCAGACTCCTGAGAAAGGACACCTGGATTCCACGGGGTGCTGGAGGGTGGGGGCTCAGAGTCTGGGTGCTAAGGGTGTCTGGGTACTGGAGAACTTCTCCCTTTGCCTTCCTCAGCTGCATCCCCCTCTGGGTCGGAGCCCGGGGCATTGAGTTTGACTGGAAATACATCCAGATGAGCATTGACTCCAACATCAGTCTGGTACGCAGTCCTTCTCTGCCCCCCATACACCTCTTTACTGGTGGCTATACTCCTCTCCAAGGCCTGGCCCCGACTTTCTGCCTCCCTCCAGGTCCATTATATCGTTGCGTCTGCCCAGGTCTGGATGATAACACGCTATGACTTGTACCACACCTTCCGGCCGGCCGTCCTCCTGCTGATGGTCCTTAGTGTCTACAAAGCCTTTGTCATGGAGTGAGCTGGGTGGGGTTTGAGGCTGGGTCCAAATGGGGGTGGGTTATCTCTTCTCCTTCTCTCATTGTGATGTTTCCCCACAGGACCTTCGTCCACCTCTGCTCCCTGGGCAGCTGGACAGCACTGCTGGCCCGAGCAGTGGTGACGGGGCTGCTGGCCCTCAGCACCTTGGCCTTGTATGTCGCCGTTGTCAATGTGCACACCTAGCCTTGGTGTCCCAGACGTACCTGTTCCCTGCCTCTCTCCAGGTTTTAGTGAAGTAAACAGTATTTGGAAAGTTGTTTCTGCCTCCATTTCTCTTTCTCTTGGGAACTGTCTCCAATACCATGTCCACCTGGGTCCCAGATGCCCTCATTCTGGTTTTGGAGCCAGGTGGACAAGCTGGGAAGCTACCAGTCCACTAACATGTCCTGTGTTTCTGGAGCAGTTCCTCAGGCTCCTTGTTTTCCCAGAGTAGACTGAAAGTTTGAAGTAAATGATCTTTGAGCAATGGCAGAGGCCAGGGCCTTCAGGGAACAAGTGGTAAGGGAAGCTAGAATCCAAGAGCGGGCTCCTGGGGCTCCTCCTCTCCTCACAGCCTCAACCTAGCCCTCTCCCGCATTGCCTGGCTGTTACCTCCTAGGTTCCTGGCCCCAGTCTCCACGCTCTGATCCATCCTCTCTGTGGCAGCCAGGGGATCTGTCTGAAACCCATCCTATTCCATCATCCTCCCCTGCTCATAATCATTTGTGGCTCCTCATCACACAGTGGACAGTCTGACCACTTGAGGTCAAATTTTGCCCTTGACCTCTTTGGAGCTGCTCCTTGGAATTATTTGCCCAGCCAAATTCTTAACATCCTTGCAGCCACAGGGCCGGTATGGGGAGTCAGGAGTCGGGGGCAGACTTGTGATTCTGAGCTCCTTAGTGCTTTGGCTCAGTTCTCAGGTCAAATCATGGGTGTCTTCTCAGGGTGGAATACAGAGACAGCTACAGCCAAACAGAGCAATTGAGCCCACCGTTGTCCTTGATATTGTCCTGGATGCCATCCCTCATCAGCCTTTTCTTGGTCCAGTAAGGGCAGCTCCCTGCCTCTCCCTGAGGGGGATGTGTCAGAAGCAGAACTTTGAAAGTCATGTTTAAGCTCCACCTTGATGCAAATCCTGCCCACTCAGGAAGGTGCTCCCTGGCCTGGGGTTCCCAAGTGGGATGGGACAATTGCCCCCTCCCTGCTCCACCAGGCTGTTGAGATCTTGCATGATGTTATTTAGCCTCGGGCCTAGGAAAGCACGAAGAACAGCTCTGCTATGACACTCCTGATGTTTTCAGAGGGAACATTCACCCTCAGACTGAGAAGCCAGCATCTAGCCCCACCGTTCCTCATGGCCCTAAGTAAAGACAGGGTCCACAGGTCTCCTGGGGGTTGAAAGTGATTGATTGCCTTGACTTTGACGTGGAAAGGAAGTAGATGGTGTGCTCTCCAGCCCATCTGGGTAGATATGTAACTGGGTCATTTTCTCCCACACGTCCATCCCCTGCCCTGCCTGTCCCTTTACACATATTGGGACAAGTGAAGGTTGCAGAAATGACCAGCTGTCTGAAATAATCCCAATTTACACGAGGCTAGTGGTTAGGGCTGAGATGGGAGGAGCACAGGCCAGAGTGATCAGGGCCCTGACGGTGAAGCCTGGGCAGTGGTGGGGGTGTGATGAGCCAGGCTGTGGCAAGGAGGGTCATGACGGGAAAACACAGGGGTTCTGGGGACCCAGAGTAGTTCCTGACCTGGCCTGGAGGCAGTGTGGGCTGCCCCACGGCAGGGGTGTGTGAACTGAGGCCTGAAGAATGAGAGAAAAGGAAGGATCAAGGCAGGCGCAGGGTCTTGCAGTCAGAGAGAGGGCTTGGCTTTCCCAGAGAACATAAGGACTAGTTGGAACAAGTTCAAGAAGGCTTGTGAGACTGCAGAAGTTGGCAGGGGCCACATCACAGAAGGCTCTGGCTGGGGCGTAACCAAGGGGAGAGAGGAACCTGGAGAGTTCTAGGCAGGGGAAGGACAAGGCCAGATTTGCCTTCAGAAAGCTCTTCATGACCGTTGTGTTGTGGGGGAGAGTGAGGCCAGGGCTGTACCAGAGCGGGGCTGGCCGGGTTAGGAGCAGAGTTGGCTAGAAGCCAAATAGATGTTGGGGACCAGTGGGCTGTGTCTTTTTTTATCAATGGGGGCACAATGGCGAGATGTCAGGTAAGGAAGGAGCAAAGAAGTCCAGGATAATACAAATTTGGGGCCCACTGTTTTCTAGGGAGAAGGAAGCACACTGATGGGCCAATGGGGGGTGAACAGGTTTGGGGGATGATGCAGAGGCCAGCATGAGTCACCTCAGATACACTGGGGGAGGCTGGAGACATGTGGGCGTCACTGCAGAGAAAACAGGCCACAGAGGGTAGGTAGGGGGCTGTGGTGAAGAGGAAGGAGAAGAATCCCAGGGCCCAGCCAGAGAAACTCAAGGAAGGGGAAGAGATCCAGTGTGGGACCTCTGATGCCGAAAAGCAAAGAAAAGGGAAAGGGAAAAAGAAGCAGGCAAAGGGCACCGGGCAAAAGAGGGGCCAGAGGTTGCAGGGGCATTTCTAGCAGTTGGAGGGGTGAACTTTTGAGATGGGAGGGATGAGTGGGGGACCTCCAGGAGTTGGTCAGGGACTGACCATTGCAGAGACAAAGGACTGAGCAAGTAGAATCAGTGGAGACAGCTATGAAGGTTGGGGTAGGGGATGCTTGATGTGGAAGCGATTTGGGCCCCCTTGCGTCAAGGAGCCTCCAGGAAGGAAAAGGGGTGCTGAGAACAGAGAAGGCCCAGAGGTGGCTGTCCGGGTAGTGGAGCGGTTAAAGGCACCCACTCTGGAGGGCACCTGTGGTCACATCCCAGCTTGTCTTTAGGTGCTGTAATGCTAGGCAAAGAAATGGGAATTATTTCACCAAGGAAGGTTTATTGAGTACCTACTATATGCCAGGCTGTGTTCTAGCCTGGAGATGCAGCCCTGGACAAACAGCCCCTGTTGTGCAGCATTGTAGGGGATTAAGAAAGACGCTTAAGACAGTGCCTGGAGGCCGGGCGCGGTGGCTCACGCCTGTAATCCTAGCACTCTGGGAGGCCGAGGCGGGTGGATCGCTCAAGGTCAGGAGTTCGAGACCAGCCTGAGCAATGAGCGAGACCCCGTCTCTACTTAAAAAAAATAGAAAGAAATTATCTGGCCAACTAAAATATATATAGAAAAAATTAGCCGGGCATGGTGGCGCATGCCT
>CM052449.1:28236464-28318968 GCA_028533085.1 Varecia variegata | reverse complement strand
GTGCCTGGTACGGAATAAATGCAGTGAGTGCGAGCTGGCTTTATTGCTATTGTGCAGGACACAAGTGCGTTGTTAACAAAGAGCCCCCAGGCAGCCCTCCTGCTTGAACTGGAGTCCTAAAGACAGACACACCTTACCAGGAGCTGCGAGCTCCCACTCTCTGTCAAAGCCCCACCACTTCAGAGGACTGTGCCCAAGGACTGCTTCTCCAGGAGGGTGGGGACCTCGGGGATGGGGAAGGGGAGTGGGTCCCTCCAAGGTTGGGGTGCCATGGGCTTCAGAAGCAAACACAGGTGGGTCCAGGACTCTTGATTGCACAAATGTTTTGGTGGCTGTCCAGAGGGTCCCATGAGCCACATCCCCACCTGGCTGTGGCAGATGCAGGGATGGCTTGAAGGCAGCTGTCCCTCTAGTAGTACAGCTCCTGGTCCCACCAGCCTGGGAGAGAGAGAAAGGAGACTCAGTGCTGGGGGCGGGGGGTTCAGTGGCAGTTTGATATGAAGGGTCAAGAGCTTGGAGGTCAAGTGTTGAGGATGAAAGGTTGATGCAGCTGCTCTGAAAATGTTTCAGCCCCCGAGCCCCAGGCGCCCAGTCTCCAGACTCACTCCCCGGGCAACAGCGAACTCCGAGTTTCCGGATCTCATCATAGACAAAGATGAGGAGGCCAAAGGGCATGGGGACCAGCCACCACTGGAACCTGAAGGCACAGGCGAGATGGCAAGGTTAAAGCCTACCACCAGGTCTGTGTCCCGCATCCCCCATCCCTCTGCTCACGCCTCACAAGCCCTCACCGAATGGGCATGAAGTTGAAGATGTTGGGCATTCCGGGGCAGTAGCACAGGAAGCAGCCGATGCAGACCTGGAACACGATGGCGATCACCAGGATCTTATTCCTGGGGTGGGGCGGGATGGGATAAGATAAGCCGTCAGGAGGTGGGAACCAGATGGAAATCAGGGTACTAGGCCAGATGCGGTCATCAGCAAGCTGTTCTGAACACCTAATACTGGAGTGGCCTGGGTCTCCCCAACAGTGCGTGCTGGCCCTGTTGGGATCACCCCTTTAGTTAATGAAATTTGGGGGGGTGCAGCCGGGAGGCACGTGGTGGGAGCTATCGGTCAGCGGATGTAAGAAAATGTTCAGTATCCGGCGTGGGGACATCCGGTGCCGGCGTGTGCCGGCTGTAGCACACTGTAGTCAGGATCTGAGGGAAATGGGGGCCGGGGGTGGAGGGCAGGGTGGGGCAGGACCGGGGCTGGCTGAGGACACCTGAAAAAGCCCTGCTGGAAGGCGGAGAGGCGGCGGGTCTTGCGGATGAGGACGTCGGCGATCTGGCACATCTCGATGCTGATGAAGAACACGGTGTAGCAGGTGTACTGCTGGTACAGCCGCTGCCCGAATGTCTGTGACCAGGAGGGAACCAAAGCAGCCTGAGCCCACACGGAGAGCCTCTGCAGCCGGCGGGCCGAGGGTCCTGGGACCACGGATACCTAAGTGGTCTCTTTCCCTTGCGTCAGAGGCTAAGGTTGGGGGAGAGGACAGAGGCAGGATCTGCCAGGTGTGTGGGACCCCAGAGTGTGAGGCCCAGAAACCTCAGCCCAGCAGGGCTTGGATGACAGTGCCTGGGCAAACCATGGGCCGGGCCAGACGGCTTTCACAGAAAAAGGAGGGATGTAGATTTCCTGGGCACCGGAAAGAAGGGGCCTGGGAAAAGGTAACTGGGATCCCGGACAGGCTGTACAAAGGCCAGTGACTGCAGGGGCAGGTAGACAGCAAAAAGGAGTGAAGTGGGCTCAGCGGGCCTTTGGGGAACAGAAGGGCCATTTGTGGGGCCGGCCACTGTGCAGGCCATCTCTTCACCACAACCAATTCTAATCCCGGCTGTGCAGGGAACACTAGGTACGCTCCAGGTATAAAATGTTTCACGTGTATTCTCTCATTTAATCCTGAGAACACTATGATGCAGATCAGCCGTGCTCAAAGTTTAGCATGCATCCCAATCCCTGCGAGGGCTGGTTAAAACACAGTCTTCCAGGCCCTGTCCCCCGAGTTTCTAAGGCTAGAGGTCTGGGATAGGGCTTAAGAACCTGCATTTCAAACAAGTTCCCAGGTGACTTTGATGTTGCTGGTCTGGGAACAAGCTGTGAAAACCACTGAGGTAGACCTTAGTATTCTCCCCACTTTACAGGTGAGAAAACTGAGGCACAGAGAGGCAACTCGCCCCAGGTCACACAGCTTGTGAGAAGCAGCACCACACCGAGAATCCAGGCAGTCTGGCTCTAAGGTCTGTATTCTCAACCATACAGTAAAGGTTTAAGAGGAATATCCTGATCTATAACTCCACGGGCAAACTAACACATCTGCTAGCCAGATCTAGCTTCACTGTGCTCCAAACTGTCATTAAAGTGGACCACACATGCAGTACTCTGTGCAGTGATACTGCAGGGAACATAACAGAACAGAGGCTGGTTCCACACCGGAGACGCTGTGTCCTGTCTGCAGGAAGAGGACCCATCTGCAGCTGTGATCCTCAGAAGCAGAAGTGTGGAGCAGAGAGTTGGCAGAGAGTCTGGGTGTCTGGGGTACTCTGGCTGAACTCAGTCACATGTGGAGGAGCGAGTGAGCCACATGAGGTAGGTGGCACTGGGAAGGAGGGAGCCATGGATGGCATGGGGCGGGGCAGGGGCTCACCCACTCCTGGCCATAGCTGTCCTGCAGATCTTGTAGGTGGTGGTTCTCCCAATGTGGCCGCAGCCCCACACACAGCAGCGGGAACCAGCCCTCCTGGGCCATGGCCGTGAAATAGTCAGTGAAGCCAGCAAATGACTGGATGGCACCTGGGGAGAGGCAAGGGGACAGAGGGAGGGACAGGGACACAGGGAGACAGAGATGGAGACATAGACGGGGACACAGGCAGAGAAAGACACAGAGACAGAAGCAGAGACAGAGACATACCCAGAGAACCCCGAAAAGATGGAATCGGGAATGACCAAGAGACAGGGTCATGGAGAACAAGGCCAGAGACAGAGCAGGGACACTGGGGGACCAAAGAAACCATCACAGACAGAGAGGGACACAGAGAACAACAGAGCCCCAGGATCAAATGCAGATGCCAAGATCCAGAGCAAGCCAGAGCCCAAGGCAGGCAAGCAGCCCCACTGAAGAGCCCCCCACCAGCTGACCTCCCTGCCCCTGTGGCATTACCAATCTGGAAGTAGGAATAGGCAGCCAGGGGCTCATTGACCAATCTGTCACGCTTTGGATTCCGTGGACGCAGGTGCATGATGTCACTCTCAGCCTTCTCATATGCCAGGGACACGGACGGGAACTGGCCAGGAGTGGAAGGAACTAGGCACGAGGGTTTGCCTGGGACCCTGTTCCCCACATTCTGGATCCCCCTTCCCCCATCCATGGGCAGGAAAATGACTGAGGTTGGGAGGCGGGACCTGCAGTGACCACACAGCCACACCTGCCTGGACAGCCTGGGTCACGATGGCCCCTATCGGAGGATTGGCATGTCCAGGCCACATGCATTCTGGTGTCCATCTTCACAAGAATGTCTGCTCTTATCTCCACTGTCCTCTGTCTCTCCCCGTCCCTCCCTCCTGCTCCTCCCTCTCTCTCTGTCTCTGTATTTTTATACTGTGGTCTCTGGGGCATTCTGGTCTCAGCCTGTCTGTTCTCTCTCCCTCCCCCCTTATTCTGTTTCTCTGTCCTTGTTTCTAGTCTCTTTCTCTGTGACTGTGTCCCTGTCTCTGTTTTCATGTGTGTCTCTGTCACTCTGTGTGTCCCCGTGTCAGCCCCCATCTGTTTGTGACTACAGGGTGGCAGCAGAGGCACGCTGATCGGGCACAGGCTCTGGGGCACCTGACTGGGCTCAAATCACAGCCATGCCACTTACTTGCCGTGTGACCTGGGGCAAGCCACTCAGCCTGCCTATGCCCCAGTGAGCTCATCAGTAAAACAGAGGTGATGATAATAAAACCCATCTCACAGGTATGAGGACAAAATTACATAAATTAACACGTGCCTGGCCCAGAGTAAGCACTATGCAAATGTTGAATGAGTATCTGCCAACACAGCCGTGCGTCTGGCTGCGTTCATGGCTGTATCTGTGGCTCTTTCCCGTCTGTGTGCCTTGGGGTCTGCGAGTGTTTATTTGCCCATGTCTGTTTAGGGCTCTCTGTCTGTGATCCAAGTTTGGCCAAATATGTGTCTTTTAATATCTCTGTCTGAGTGTCCATACCTGAGTCCCTGTGTGTCCATGGGTCTGTCCATGCCTACCTGAGTATTCCCCTGTGCGTGCAGGTCTGTAGGTCTGTCCACGTCTGCCTGCCTGCCCACCTGTGTGTTCACCTCTGGCTGTCTTGTCTGTTTCACTCTATGTCCAGGAGTGTCAGTGGTGACCTCTGTCCATCCTGTCTGCACGCGGGCATATGTCTATGAGCACTAGTGGGTGGGGTACTGGGGCTGTGGACTCACAATATCAGTGCAGAGCTCTATGAAGAGGATGGTGATGCAGCCGAGTGGCAGGGGCACACTGACAGTGATGTAAATGAGGTACGGTGTCAGTTCGGGGATGTTCTTGGTCAGTGTGTAGGCGATGGACTTCTTCAGGTTGTCAAAGATCAGTCGGCCTATGGGGGTACAGCAGGCACCTCAGCCCCCTTGCAGCCCATTTCCTCCTGTGCCCACACTGCCTGCCCATCCCCTGGCCTGGCCCGGACCCTGTTCCACTCCTGTCACAATGGAGGCGAAGTTGTCATCCAGCAGGATCATGTCGGCTGCATTTTTAGCAGCATCTGAGCCAGCAATGCCCATGGCCACTCCGATGTCTGCCTTCTTCAGGGCTGGGGAGTCATTCACACCATCCCCTGTGACAGCCACAATCGCGCCCTGCAGGCAGGGGGTGCAGGTGGGTGGGCAGTCAGCAAGAGGCCAGCTCAGGGCCAGCCCAGCCCATCCGTCCACCCCATCAGCAGGGCCTTACCAGTCGCTGGCAGCTCTCCACAATCACCAACTTCTGCTGGGGACTGGTTCGCGCAAACACCATCTCAGGGTGGGTGCGCAGCACTTCGACCAGCTCTGATGGGTCCATGTCCTTCAGCTGCATGCCATTGATCACGCAGGCACGGGCCTCTCTGAGGAGGGACGTGGGGGGACCTCACTAGGGCTTCCGTCTGTGAGGGGTGTGGGGAGAACCCTGGAGAGGGCTGGGGGGGGGCTTACTTCCGATTAACCTGCTCCACAGGCACACGCAGGCGGGCAGCAATGTCCTCCACTGTTTCGCTGCCTTCTGAGATGATCCCCACACTGGCTGCAATGGCCTTGGCTGTGATGGGGTGGTCACCCGTCACCATGATCACCTGTGGGGGGGACCAGCAGACCCATGACCCCTTCAGATCAGCCTAATCCCCTTGTCCTCCCTGGTAGCTGTCTGATGATACACTTGTTCATTTATTCAACCAAGTGTGACCACCTGCTGTGTGCCTGGGACAGAGCAGGAACAAAACAAAGATCCCTGTCTTTGTGGAGCTGACATTCTAGTGAGGGAGACAGAACATAAACGAAATAAAGAAATGGATTCCATAGCACATTAAGAGGAGGGAAAAAAATTAAACTTGGCGGAGGAAGTGGAGGCTTGATTTTAAGTGTGCCCAGGGAAGGCCTCATTGAGAAGGTGACTTTTGAGCAGAGGTGAGGGAGTTGGCCACATGGAAGTCTGGGGGAAGGGTGTTCCTGGCAGAGGGAACAGCCAGCGCAAAGGCTCTGAGGTGAGAACATGCCTGGACTGTTGGAGAAGCAGCAGGGAGGACCGCATGACTAAAGAGGCATGAACAAGGGGTGGTGGGCTAAGGAATGAGCATACAGAGGTAACAAGGCCCAGATGTCACAGGGCCTTAGAGACCGTGGGAAGGGCTTGTGGGAAGGGCTTGGGCATCACTTGCTCGGCATGGGCTCCCCTTTTGTCTTTGGGGAACCACCCCTATCCCCTAGGCCACTGGTTGAAGGGAAGTCCCTGGCCAAGATTGGGCAAGTAAGCCCTGACCTGGCCGATGAAGGTGTCCCATCCCCAGCCACAGTGACTGGTTCAGGGATGAACACGTGACCCTGTCTTGCGCTACTGTAAGGAGGCACTCTCTTTCTGTGGGGTGGCTAGACAGGTGGGAGCTGTAAGAGCTGCTGGGGCAGGGGTGTGTCATCTTTGCCCACCCAGATGGAGGGACTGCTTGAGAATAAAGCCAGTAGAGAGAAAAGCAGAGTTGAGACATGGAGAAAGGCAGATTCCTAATGACACTGAGCTCCTGAATCCAATGAAGCTCCATTCCCCAGAATTTTTCAGTATCATGAACCAATCTATTCCGGTTCAAGCCAGTTTCAGGTGAGTTTCTGTCATAGGGTTTCTCAACCCCAAATCCTTCTTTCCTCTGCCCTCACCCCCTGCCTGTTCCTCTCCCCATACCCGGCATACCCGGATGCCTGCTGTGCGGCACTTGAGCACAGCATCAGGGACGGTGGCCCGGGGTGGGTCGATCATGGATACGAGTCCGGCAAAGCAGAGGCCACTAGATGGAAAGTTCATGGCCTCCACGTCAAAGGCATAGCCAGGCGGGTAGTCCTTCTCACTCAGATAGAGCTGGCAGAAGCCTGATCAGAAACAGGGAAGTCAGAGAGGAGTCCTGGGCAGACCCTGCCCTAGCAGGGCCAGGAAATGAGGAAAATAACCAGGTCTGTTGCACCAGGCACCTATGCATGCCTGACCCTGTGCTGAAACTGCATCCGCATTATCTGAATCCATCCTCACAACCACCCTTGAGGCTCGAACCTGTCTTGCAGATGAGGAAACTGAGGCTTATAGAAAGGGGATATTTCTCGCCAGAGGTCACACAGCAAGTAAGGTGAAAGATCCAGAATTGGACCACAGATCTGCCTTCCAGGGAAGTCAGGGAAGTTTAAGGAGTCGAGACAAAAATTGGGGAGGTCAGGATAAGGATTGGGGAAAGTCTTGCAGAGACTGGGAAAGGTCAAAGGGTCTAGGGGAGGACACTGAAAGGTGGAGGTCCCAGCAAGGGCAGGTCATCAGTTGGGGCAAGCGCTGGGACAAGTCAAATCGCCACAGTCAGGTCAGGACGGGAAAGGTCCAGGCGAGGACAAGTGGGAAGGGACTGGGGTCAAAGTAGGAGTTTAGGAGAGTCAGGGGTCAGGACCAAGACGGGGAAAGTCAAGGGTGCGTGTGTGGACTGGGCTGGGCCAGCTGTCAGCCAGGGATGAGAAGCGGCGGGCGGGCGGGGGAGGCTGGGCAGGGTCTGTGTGCTCCTCCTCACACCGGTTTATCTCCTAACCCGTGCCAGGCCTTACCGAGCACGCGCTCGCCCAGGCCTCCCAGGCTCAGGTAGGCAGTCTGGAAGGCCTCGCGCCACTGCTCGTCCAGCGGCAGCTCCTGGCCCTTGATAAGGATGGAGCTGCAGCGCTCCAGCACGCGCTCGGGGGCGCCCTTCATCACCAGCAGGTGCCGCGGGTCCCGTGGGTCCTCCAGCGTGTGGATGGACAGCTGTGGGCGGGGCGGGGCAGGGCTGTGGGCGCGGCCAGGGAGGGCAGGGGCGGAGCTTGGGGAGGGACGGGAAAAGTAGGGGTGAAGGAGGGGGGCTAGGAGCGGAGTTGGGGTCCTGGGCGCAGGGAATGCGGCCTTGGGCCGGGGCGGGACTTGTTTAGCGAGCTCCCTCCCGCCCAGGGCCAGATAACCGGGAGCGCGCGGGGAGCCCCCAGCGGACGGCTGTGGGCGGGGCCTGGCCCTAGGTGGGCGGGGCCTGTGGCAGACGGACGTCGGGTACGGGGTTTGGCTACCGAGAGCGGAAGACAGAACCGAGCACAGCCGTAGGCCCACCCCGATGTGGGTGGGGCCTCAGTGGGCGAGGCCCTCCTGTGGGCGGGGCCGGCGCGCACCTGGAACTTGTTGGTGGAGTTGAAGGGGATCTCGCAGACTTTAGGGAAGCGCTCGCGGTAGCCCATGGCGTTGCCCAGCGTCAGCTCCGAGAACTTGAGCAGGGCCGTCTCGGATGCGTCTCCGATCACGATGCGCTGGGAGCGGGGGCCGGTGTCAGGGGCGAACCCGGCTGCCCGAAGCTCCCGGGATCGCCTGGAGTCTCCCCGGCTCTCACCTTGGGCACCGGCACTGCGTCCTGGCCGGACTTGAAGGCGGCACGGTTGCACAGGGTGAGCACACGGCATAGCGCTCGCCACGTCTCCGAGGACTGGTCGAACGTCTGCCCTGGAGACCAGGAGTCCAGGCTGGGGCCGCGAGGGAGCTCCGCAGACCTGGAGCTGAGCTCCCTCCCGGAACTCAGGACGCCGCCCCCTCCCCACTAATGAAAAGCCTTCCCTAGGCTCCCATCAGGTCTCCACCATCTACCAGACCCGGCCTATCCCCTCCCACCCCCACACCTGACTGGTCTTCCGTAGTGTCAGCCGAATGGATGTGGTTGTCAAACCACAGATGGGACACAGTCATGCGGTTCTGAGTGAGGGTCCCCGTCTTGTCAGAGCAGATCACCGAGGTGGAGCCCAGTGTCTCCACTGCTTCCAGGTTCTTGACTACACAGTTCTTACTGGCCAGCCGTTTGGCTGTCAGGGACAGGCAGACCTGGGGGAAGGGTGAGAAATGCAGGCTGGGGACCAATCCTTGCTTCCTGCCCCACGTCCCTCCTCTCACAGCACTGGGGAATCCTTTACCCCAGCCACAGTGCTGCATATGCAACATTCTTCTGCAAACAAACAAACCAGGTTTTTTCTTGCCTCCAAGCTTGTGTTCAGCCTGTGCTTTCTACTTGGGACACCTTCTCCTGTCTGCCCAGATACATGCAGGCAGACCCCTCTCTGCACTGTCCCAGCTGAGGTTCCGTAAGTTCTCTTAGCATTGTCAAAATGAGAAAATGAGCATCCCTGAGCCTCCTCCGGAGCTGGCCTTGGGTGGGGTGCTGACTGTTACAAGCTGGCTGCACCCCCAGGCCTCAGTCTCCTCCAGTCAAGGACGCTGCCTCTCCATCTCTGAGCCCTCTATGGCACAGGACATGGCGCAGAGTAGCCACCGTGAATGTTTGCTGAATGGATGGATGGGAAGGTAGGCGGTGGTTGGGGAGAGGAGTGGGTAGATGCACAGATCGGGAGATAATGATGGAAGCCTGGGTGAATGAGCAAGTGAATGGACAGGCTCTCAGTTCCCTGCACCCTGTCTACGCCCACTCACCGTGACAGTGGCCAGCAGCCCCTCCGGCACATAGGCCACCACAATGGCCATGAAGAAGACCATGGCCCGCAGGAAGGTGTAGCCAATGCACATGGCCACCACAAAAAATGTGGCACCAAAGAGGATGGCAAGGCCTGCAATGATGTCCACAAAATGTTCAATCTCGATCGCGATGGGCGTCTTCTCATTTTCCACTCCTGAAGCCAGTGATGCGATGCGCCCGATGATGGTGCGATCGCCCGTGTTCACCACCAGGCCCTGCGCTGTGCCTGCAGTGGGGCCGAGAGGGTGACTCAGGGCTGGGTGGGCAGGAGTAGGGGTGTGCACGGCGGTGTGGACTCGAGGAGGGGCAGTCACGGCAGGCAGTGGAGACAGTGTGACCTGGGAAGAGGGCAGCAATAGTGGGGGATAGAGAGGCAGTGTGCCCTGGAGAGGTGGGAGTCATATTGGGGGAGGCAGTGTGTCCCAGAACGTAGCAGAAGTGGGGCCAGTGGAGGTGGTCCCAGGAAGTGGGGAGGCAGTGTGGCTATGGGGCGGGCAGGCAGGGGCTTCACAGACCCTCGAGGCACATGGTGGAGAAGAAAGCAATGTTGCGGGTCTCCAGGGGGCTCTCGTGTGTACACTCGGGTGACCGGGTCTGGGGCTCCGACTCTCCAGTCAGCGAGGAGTTGTCCACCTTGCAGCCCTGGGCCGCCAGGATGCGGATGTCAGCTGGCACGCGGTCCCCGCCTTTCATCTCCACCAGGTCGCCCACCACAAGCTGATCTGCGTTGATCTGGAACTTGTCCCCGTCTCGGATCACAGTTGCTTGCTGTGGGGCAGGGGCACCAAAGTCGAAGTGCTGAGTGTAATGGGGATGTGTGGAGGTGACAGACGGGGAGAGTCGGGGACCTTTGGGGAGAGATGGAGGCCACGGATGAGGGCCAGATGGGAGGAGCCTGCCTGAGCAGGTTTGGGTCTCTGGAATCTGAAGTGGCTGGGGCCTGGGGAACCCACCTGGGGGACGAGGTTCTTGAAGCTGGCAATGATGTTGGTGCTCTTAAACTCCTGGTAGTAGCCGAAGCAGCCGGTGACCACAACCACGGCAATGAGGGCCAGTGCCAGGTACAGCTTGGGGAAGGGGGGACTGGGGTTATGTGAAGGGGCTGGAAGCTCCCTGTCTGAGGCCACCTGCCTGCTCCCTGGTCCCCTGGTGGTGTTGGGGTCACCTCCATGGTTTTCCCCACCTACCAGGAAGCCTTGTGCACTATGTCTTGTGTCCCCTGTCCCTATGTTCTTCATAGCCCACATTCACCTGTCCTGTATTCTCAGTGTCTTGGGTCCCTGTATATGTCCCATATCCTCTAGCTCCTGACTCCTCAATCTCCTGTGATTTGTGCCCCTTGTCACGATGTACCTTGGTCTTATGTGCTCCTTTTTCCTGGGTCCCCCAAGTCTTGTGCTCCCCATGTCCTCTGTCCTACATCTCCTCATGTTCCCATGGCCTGTATTCCCTGTGTCCCACATTTCATATTCTGTGTTTTCCATAACCTGTGTGCCACCCTCTGTGTCCCCTATGCCCACTAGTTCCTGTGTCCTCACATCCCCATTTCCCTGTTTGTGGGCTGCAGACCTCATGCTTCATATTCTGTGTCCTCCATGACCAGTGTCCCCATGTTCCAAATTCCCAGTCCCTGTGTCCAGTGTGTCCCCATGTCCATGTACCTCTGAGTCCCCATCCTGGGTCACATGTCCTGACTCTTCAAGCACCTGTCCAATGTCATATGTCCCTAAGTCCCCATGTCCCTTGTTCTGACCCTGTCATATTTCCAATGTCCCTTGTCTCATCTCCATTTCGTCTTTCTGTGCTTCTATGTCTAATGCCTAATTTCTCTCCATGTGCTGTGTCCTGAGTCTTGTGTCCCCATGTCCCATGCCCTAGTGTCCCATGTCTGAGTCCCAATGTCCCTTGTGTCCTTGGTTTGTCCTGTGTCCTCCTGTCCTCTGTTTCCCAAATCCCATATCTTACATACTGCATTTCCATGTGTCTACATCCCCACCTATGTCCCCCATATCTGAGATGCATCCTCAATGTCCCTGTGTTCCCTGTGACCCATGTCCTTGGGTCTGTCCCATATCCCAATGTCCTCCATCTCCCATGACCCATATCTTGGGACTGCATTTCTATGTCTCTATATCCCCATCCTATGTCCTTTTTGTCCTGAATCACATGCTCCATGTCCTCTGTCCCCCAGTTCCCTATGTCCCATGTCTGCCACTCACATTGTCATCGGTGGTGAGGTCACCCTCACTGGCCTGGATGGCAAAAGCGATGAGGCAGATGGCAGCAGCCACCCACATGAGGCACTGCAGACCTCCTGCCAGCTGCCGTGCAAACTTGACATACTCGGGGGTACCCCGAGGAGGCCGAAGCGCATTGGGCCCATCCCGCAGCAGCAGGTCAGCGGCCAGGCTCGCAGACAGGCCCTGGGGACCGAGGGGGTGGCATCAGGGCAGGGCTGGAGGACATTTCTCTCACCAGGGATAGCTCCTCCGTCCCTGTCTCTCTTTCCCGTCTGCTCCTCTTCATTCTGTCTTTGTCTCTTGGTTCTGGCCCCTCCCTCCCTCCTTTGTCCTCCCTTGATCTCTCTCCTCTTCCTTCACCTTTCTCTGCCCTGTTTCCCTCTCCCTTATCTGCCTCTGTCTCTCTGCCTCTTTTCATCTGCTTCTCTCCCTCTGCCTCCTTCTCCCTCCTCTGCCTCCCCTCTCTGCACCCACCCCTCCTTGCCCCAGCTCACCTTGGTGGCGCTGGTCTGGTATTTCTGTTCCAGCTCTGCCACAGACAGCTGGTGGTCATTCTGCGTGGTGGGGGGCAGGGCACTTGCTCTGGGCTCTCACCGGCCCCACCCCCGCCCGCTACTTAGTGCCCGGCCCCCGCCCTGACCCTGGCCCAGCCCCAGCCCGGCCCGGCCCCCCACTCACGATCTCCATCTCCTTCTTCATGTTCTCCAGCTTCTCCTTCCTCTTGCCTCCCCCACCGCCCTCCTTCTTCTTTTTCATCTTGGCTGCCATATCCCCACCAGGACCAGGTCCCAGCTCCACTGAGTAGAGCTCGTAATTCTCCTGGGGATGGTGTGGAGGGAGGCCTCAGATCCCACTGGGATCCATGACCCCACCTTCCAATCCCCGACCCCTGTGCCCCACTCACTGCCTTCCCCATGGTGCCTGGTCACACTGCCTTTGCCCAGACAGAGCCTGGGGTCTGGACCAGCCCTGATATACTCAGGGAGGGTGGGGGTGGAGCAGAACCGGCCCGATTACAGCTGATTACGGGCTCCTTGGGGTGACCTCCAGGCCTGGACAGCTCGGCCATTCCCTAATGGGCTATCCCAACCTGCCCAGATCCCATCTCAACCTGCCCCTGATCAGGTGATCATGGGGAATAGCCACAGTAACAACCAGAAGAGAAAACATACGGTGCTCATTCTGTGCCAGGCATGGTGCTAAAATCTTTCATGTATTAACTTACGTAACCTTACAACAACGCTTTGAGGAAAGGACTCCCTTTATAGAGGGGAAACCAAGGCACGGAGGGATTACGTCACTTGCCCATGGTCCCCAGGCTGGGACAGGATAGCATCAGGACGCAGTGCCAGGTAGGTTAGGTGCAGAGTGTCCTCTTTTAGGCCATGTGGCGCATGCCCAGGCAACTGGAGGTGAAGGGTGCTCGGGCAGTCGCTGTGATGACCGCTGTTCACCGAGTGTTTAGCACGGCTGGGTCTGCCCGGGTGCCTCACTTGCAGGTTTCATTAGCTCTTCACAACAGCCCCGTAAAGTTACGTTCTCCTCTTAGCCCCCATCGTACAGATGGGGAAACTGAGACCCAGACAGGGAAAGGACTTTGCGTGAGGTTGTGATGACTAGGAATCAAGCAGGATTCCAGCCTAGGCCTGACCCCGGAGCCCGGCTCTACTGTGGTTCCATCAATACGCCCGAACTCCACAGCAGCCGCGCCACGTACATGCCAGGTGCTGTACATATGTGACCTCACAGGTCCTTGCTACAAACCCCTGTGAAGGCAGCACTGTCATTCCTGCTGTGCAGAGGGGGAAACTGAGGCTCAGAGGTATTCAAGGAGGGTCCCAGAGGCACTCCACAAATCCAGCTAGGGCCTTCCCAGCTCTCAGCCATTCCCCTGTCCCCACCCCAGCATGCCCAGATGGGGAAACCAAGGTGCCAAGTGGGGAAAGGATGTGTCCAGGAGTCCTGACTCAAGCTTGGTGCTTGGTGCCAGGTGCCAGGAGATCTGGGGACCCCCTCCAAATCCCCCAGGCAGGGACCTCTGTGGGCAGCAGTGAGGGACTGGCTGGTGGAATGGTGGGGTCCTTGGTATGGTCATGCCTCAGCCACGGGGTGGACGTGTCTCCAGGGGCAGGTGTGAGTGTACCTGATAAGATAATCGCCTTGGCAACGTCCTTTTCCTCTGGAGCAGGTCACCTGGGAAAGTCGAAGCTGTTGGGCAGCCTGAGCTGCTCCCCACATCCCCCCTCCTGGTTGTCCCCAGCCTGTGACAGGAAACCCGAGAGAGGAGGCAGTCGGGGCCACAGTCACACCGACTGCCCTTGCGGTAGTCCACGCGCTTGCTGGGTGAGCTTCGGCTCTGAGCTGTGCATGTGTAAAACAGCTGTCACTCCTACGCTTAGAACCCTCCAAAGGCTTCTCTTCCTACTCGAGATAAACTCCACAATCAGTCCTGCTAGATCTGTCCCCAGATCACCTCTCCTGCCTCAGTTTCCACTGTGGTTGCACAGGCGCTGGCCTTGCTGTGCTCTGAACAGACAAGGTCATTCGTGCTTCAGGACTGGGCACTGGCAGCTCCTTCTGCCTGGTCCCTCTCCCTTAGATATCCGCATGGCTCCTTCACACCTCCTTCAGGTCTCAGCTCCAATGTTACCTCTTCAGAGAGTCCCCCCGTAACACTGCACCCCCTTCATGTTCCATTCCCTTGCCCTGCCTCATTCACGCCTCTTATTCCAACCTCCGTGGTATTTTATTTTTGTTCATTTAGTGTCCATCTCGCCTCACTAGAAGGAAGACTGGGACTTGGTTGTGTTTGCTGCTGTACACACAGTACCAGAACAGTGCACCTCCGACGAATAGTAGATGCTCAATAAACACTGTTGAGTGTTGGACAGGATTTAGCTCATTAGTGGTCGGGAATAGTCACTCACAAGCTGGGAGCGCTGGGCAGGCTCTCAGGAAGTCACAGTCTCGGGTGCTATTAAGGTGCCACGTGATGTCTCCAGCCCCTTGGTCCTGGCCCACCATCCCCGTACCCTTAAAGCATCCAGGGCCTGGGGCAGGTGCAGAGGTCATGTCTGCACGGATTAGGGAAGCTCACAAGTGAGGTCACAGAGAGACTGAGGCACCATCACTGGAAGCAGATGGTGGACAGGGGTGCTGTGCAGACCTCTGCCAAAACAGGGTGGTCCTTCTCTGGTCTCTGTGTCATTTTTTCACTCTTATTTCTCATTTGTTAGTTTTATTATTTTATTTTCACTTTCAACTTTTTACTTTAAATATTTCAGACCTAGAAGTTGCAGGGATAGTAAAATGAACACCTGCCTACCTTTTACCCAAATTTCATGATTTGCTACATTTGTGCTTTCTGGGTAGACAGCTAGAGAGTTTTTAAAAATTTTTTCGCTGACTCATTTGCGAGTAAGCTGGGGACAGGACGCTCGTTTATGCAGTCTTTACACATGTGTCTTCTATGAGTAAGGACAGTCTCTTACATAACCAGTCTGATGATCAAATTCAGGATATTAACATTAATAAGACACTATCTACTAATCTAGGGGATTTACCTGAATTTCCTCAGCTTTCCTGCTAATGTCCTTTCCCTAGTCCCAGACCCAGCCCAGGGTGATGCCGCACATTTAGTTGTCACATCCCCATGGCCTCCTCCAATTCCGTGACAATGCCTCCGTCTTTCCTTGTCCTTCACTACTTTGGCATTTTGGAAGAGTATTAAGTCAGTTATTTTGTAGATTTTCTCTCGGTTTGGGTTTGCTGGCGGGTCTTCATAATGAGAGTCAGGTTGTGTACCTCTGGCAGGAACACAGCAGTGATGTGTGCCCTTCTCAGAGCATCGTGCCAGAATGTGCCTTATATTTGAGTCCGTAAACAGTTCTAGAACAAGGTGGACATTGGGGATCTCAAGAGGCTTAGGGGGTAGCCAGAGAGCTACCCTATGACCTCTTTACTTTCTGCTCAAAACAGTGTCCCAGCCAGGGCTGGCCCCCAGCTGCACTGGTGGTCAGAGTAACTGCAGCACAGCCACTGCCTGAGCCCCCAAGACACCAGACCTCCCACACACCACCACTTAAAGTAGACGCCGGTCCTGACCTGACCCTGCTCCAGCCCACGGTGCTCAGCCACGCTGATGGTTAAATATTTTACCTGCTTCCCTGATTTCACAGCCGGCAGATGGTACTCAAGTTCTCTGCCTTTGGCGGGGGTGGTGGTGGGGGTCTTTGCTTGTGCAATTCAACCTTTCATCATATATTGAAGCAATGCTAACCGCCCTCTCTGGGAGGTGGACACAGAGGGTTTTGGCCACAGGCAGGATCAGGATAAAGCAGGATGTGTCCCAGTGTCTTCGGCAGCCTGGAATGCAGCCCAGCGGACTGTGAGATGCCATCTCGGGCTCATGGACAGCTCGTGGTGCGACTCACGGGCAAAGACTTCTCACGAGAACGTTGTGAGCATGGCCCAGGCCAGTTACCGCAGTAGTGCAAGGTTTCTCTGTGCCTGGGGCACAGAGATCGTTGGAGACTTAATTTTGAGAACAGTTAACGGTCAGAATTGAAAAAAAAAATTCTTTTCTTGAGGAAGAGGAGACAGAGGACAGACTGCTAAATAGATGGTGAACATTAAGTGGGTTTTATGGGGAATTTGAACAAGAGTCTCCTGGAATGGTGACCACGACACTCTCAGGGACTCAGCCCCTGCAGGGCCTGAGGGCATCAGACCCCCGCTGTGCCCTCTTCCCATGCGCCATGTTTCCCTTTCATGCTTTAGAATCCAGTCTGCCCAAGAAGGCTTGTTTTTGTTTCTGTTTTTTTCAAAATTGTTGTTTCAGAATATTGGCACATGCACTTTCCTCTGCCTGAAATGCAAACTGAACCTGCCTCCTCACCATGTCAACTGTTCCATGTCTTGGCAATTACAAACAACAAAAATAAATAAATAAATAGGATTTGATTAGACTAAAAAGCTTCTGCACAGCTAGGAAAATAATCAAGAGAGCAAATAGACAACCTACAGAATGGGAGACAATATTTACAAACTGTATACCCGGTAAAGGGCTAATATCCAGAATCTCCAAAAAACTCAAGCAATCAGCAAGAAAAAATTTGGTGATATTTCATCTCTCCTCCGGAATCCAGGAGGGCAGGATCCAGGACGTCTTAGTCACCACTGAGTGCCCTGCACTGCCCAGCCCAGGGCTGGCCTCACGGAGTGTTTGCTAAGTGAAAGAACTCATTGTGACGTGACTTTTGGTATGTGTTTGCATCTCCCTGATAAGATATGGGGGACTCAGCAATGCCCTTCACCTCCTGGGGAGGTCGCCCCCACCCCTGCAGACCCTGGGAAGATGGAAGGTAGGGACTGGGCAGGCAGGGACGTGCTGCTCCCTCCTCTTCGGGACAGGCACGGGAGTCGGCACTGGGCCAAGAGTGGGGGCAAGGTCTGGCCCCCAACCTGGCTAAGCTGGAAGCCTGGCCTGTTGCATCTGCTACTCTCCCATGTTTGTCCAGATTGGACCAGGTCAGCCATCCTGGCCCAGGGGTAGAGCCCTCTACTTCTTCAGGAAATAGCCAGGCTCTCCTTGCTCTGGAATCTACAGTCATGTCCAGAATCCAACCATCTCCGCCTTCTCTTCTGCTCCCACCCTGGTCCGGCTGCCATGCTTTCCTGCCTGGATGCTCACAGGAGCCTCCTCCCTGGTCTCCCTCCTCTTGTCGCTCTCCTGCCGTCTGTTCCTCACACTCAGCCAGAGGGAGCCTGCCAACACCTGGGTCAGGTCGGGGGCTTCCTGTCCGAGAGCCCTCCCTCGGCTCCACCGCACTCCAGCTAAAGCAAAGTCCTCACCTTGGCCCCCGTGATCTGGCCCCACTGCCTCCCTGAGTAATCAGACAAGTGAATATTTGGCTGCAAATCGTGAGAAGTGCGTGAAGGAACATAGCAGGGTGCTGGGGAGAGAGGCAGAGAGAAGGAACCCAAAGTAGACTGGGATGTTGGAGAAGGGTCTCTGAGGAAGTAGCATTTGAACCAAGGTTTGAAAGATGAGGACAGCTAGGAGTGACTGAGGTGGAGGAGGAATGACAGGAGCAAAAGCTTTGATGTGGGAACGAGGGTGACTTGTGTGAGGCCAGAGTGTGGAGCTAGGATTTCGGTGTAAGAGCAGTGCAGGCAGTGAAGGTTTCGACTGGGAGAAGGTGATGGCCAGGTCTGGCATCGGAAAGATGCCCCTGGTCACCATGAGGAGGGTGGGTCAGCGGGCTTCTAAGATTAGAGGCACAGGAGGCAGGCAGGGAACAGATATGAATGGTGGAGGATGGGGCCAACCCGCAGACAGAGAAGAAGGAGGCAGGTGGGAAGAGAGATGCCCAGGGGGTCTCCCACAGGCACGTGGGCTGGGGGCTGGGGTGTCCTCCCTTGGTAGCAAGTAGCTGATGTCCTTCATCTCTGAATAATTTTCTTGTATTACTTCTTTGATAATTTCGGTGTTTCTCTCTTTTCTGTCTTTTTGGAAGTCTTACCCCCCCCCCCCCCCGGGGATGATCTCCTAACGTTCTTAGCTTTCTCCTCACCTTTTCTATTCCACCTTCAACTTGATTTTCCAAAAACTCCTTTTGAAATTTTCATTTCAGCAATCATCTTTTTCATTTCAATGAGGCCTTCCCTGTTCCCTTAGTGCTCCACTTTTCTAGTCTCCCACTCCTTATTCACGGATGCAATGTCTTCTCTTCCTCTCTAGGGATGTTATATTGTCCTTGTAAAAAATATTATTTTCTGCTCCCTGCAATATTTATTCTCATATTCATTCTTTCTTTTCCTCCCTCCCTCCCTTGCTTCCTTTTAATGTCTTTGTTTTGGACTCTCTGCTTTATATATTAGGGATTTTCATAAATTACTGTTCTTTCATGTTTAAGGGACACTAAAATATTGCCTGGAAACTGTGTGTGTGTTGGGAACTTACTGGGGGTGGGCTTTCCTGGAGCATTAGCAGGCAGGGATCGGTCTGTCTATGGCAGACCCCGCAATGCCAGTACTTGCAGGTGATTGCTTCTGGGTTGGTTGGTTTCTCCAGATAGAGATTCTGCAATCTGCCACCAGGGGATACTCTTTACTAGCATCCCGGGAGGGCTGTGCGTGCAAGAGGGAGAATGCTTGGGAACTTAGCCAGCCGCAGCGGCTCACACCTGTAATCCCAGCTACTTGGGAGGCTGAGGCAGGAGGCTCACTTGAGCCTAGGAATTTGAGGTTGCTGTGAGCTATGATTGCACCACTGGACTCCAGCCTGGGTGACAGAGCGAAATCCTGTCTCTAAAAAAATAAAATTAATTATTTTTTTAAAAAGAGTGCTTGGGAACTCACAGCTTGTTATATCAACTGTCACTTACTCCTTGACCTCAGAGGACACATCCGCCATCCACCAAGCTAGCTGGCCTCTGTTCCCAAGACCTGATCCAGGCTGGTTCAGCCTCTCCCGGAGATAAAACTTTAGCTTTCTTTCTGGGCTGGGTGAAAGTATTCTGACTCTTGCCAGAGTTGATGTTTCGGAGGGGTGTTGCCCCGGTTCTCTGGCTCCTTGCTTGGAGAGATCGCACCAGTACCAGTCCCAGGAGAGGACTCTAAACACCTCGCCAGTACCGTGCACCTGTATCAATCTGTGTGCACGAGTCTGGTGAGACAGATACTCGCACGAGTTAAGCAAAGCAACTTTATCACTCACAGATGGGCAGCAAGGGACAGCAGAAGCCTAGGATTCATAGTGCGCTTGTCCCCCAAGGCTCAGAAAAGCTGCTTAGGGTGGTTGGAGTCTCACTTTCATGTGCCCCACATCGCACCATAGCTGAGAGACCCCATTATCTTCCAAATATTGTATCTGTTCGGTCCCAACTCTGCTCTACTGTATTGTAAATTTTTTAAGCTTTGTATTTTCCTGATGCCTCAGCATCCCACAAATGATGTAAGCACCCTGCCCAGCCAGGCGACAAGGTGCACCAGTGTGATCAGGGTGGTCCCTGCCGGAGGTTCCCTTCTTACCCTCCTCGGACTGTGATCTAATGACATTCAATTCACCAGTAAAGTCTCCTCATGCCTTTTGCTTGTGTACTCCACCTTGACCCCCAATGAAGGGACTTGTCCACCTGTCCCCTCTCTCTCTCTGTCTCAGCTCCCCACTTGCTTGGTTGAGCCTGCCCTCTTGGCACTCCTCCTGGGTGCCCCCTGCATGGTGGGCTGTACCTTCCCATCTAGTACCCATGAGTATAGTGATTTCTTGAATTGCATATGGCTCCCTGAGTATCGTTTCCGCAGCTGCGTCAGAGTGATTCTCCACGAGGGCGAGTGGCTCCCCCATTTACAATACATCCACTTAAAGGACTCTAATTATAATTGTCTTAGACCATTTGATAGTGTCTGACAGCACTCAGACCGTGTTGTGGGGGATTTTTTCTTCCTTTTCTCCTCTGTACTTCAGTTTGGGTAATTTCCATTAAATTGGTTTTGAATTCACTGATCTTTTCTTCTGCATCCAGGGTATTGTTAGGTCCAGCAAAATAATTCTTAATTTCAGATGTTATATTTTTCATCTGGGCATTTAAGGGTACTCCAGCTTTCAATCTGTCACATCAGCCCACTTGACCTTGAAAAGTGTCACTGGTTTCCCCTTCCTCCAGCACAGTCCCCCTGTCACAGGCTCAATCCTTTATCTACCTGTGCCAACATTTAGCTCCTTCATTCATTCAGCAGCCATTACTGCACACTTGGTGCTGGGTGATGGATGAGGAGCTAAGGATTTGATTCTGAACAGGACAGATCACAGAATGTTACCATGAGAGGAGCCAGGGCATAAATAAGGAAATGTAAATTTCCTTATTTAGGAAAGATTATTCCAGATCACCGTAAACAATATAAAGGAAATAAAACAGAGAGGTTGGGAGATGGGAGGGGCCACATATGATAGTGTGTTCAGGAAAAGCCTCTCTTAAGAAGTGACATTTGGACTGTGGCCAGAAGTACGAGAAGGAGAGAGCCACAGCACTGTCTGTGGGAAGAGATTTCTGAGCAGACAGACTAGCACGTGCAATGGTCCTGAGGTGGGAAGGAGCTGGAGCAGGAAAAAGCCAGCACTCCTGAGGGTAGCTGTGGGCTTAGTTGAAGAAGTCAGTGTAGTATTTCTTATGCTTAGAGACAATGGGTCAGGTCTAGACCCCTGGGTCCCTCGGCCATGGGGGAATCTGGGTATGGAAGGACGGTACATCTGGCAGAGAGAAGGCCCCAGGAAGCAAGCCATGTGGGACCTGAGAATGTCTACGTGTGTGCGTGTCTGTCTTCCTAGGAAGGTAGACTCAGCAGTGTCCTTCACATCCTGGCCAGCCACCCCTCAGTCCCTAGAAGCATGGAAATTGGAAGGCTACTTGTAGTGGTGGCCTCAGGAATGCTGCCCAACTGTTCTAATTTGACATTATGTGAAAAAATAATGTGGCATGAAGTAAGGAAGGGTTCAAGATTCATTTTTCCCCTATACTGATACACAGTTGCTTTCATTAGCATTACTTGACAAGACTTTCCTCGCCGGGTTGCCACCTCTCTTAAATCAAGTGACTGTATATGTTAGTTTATGTCTCCTCTCTTTATTTTGCTTCACTGATGTCTTTGTCCATATTTAGACCAATATCACACTTTCTTGATACTGTAGCTTTATAGTACGTGTTAACAACTGAGTAGTGTAAATTCTCCAACGATGTTTATCCTCAAGATTGTTGCACCTCTTGTAGAGGTTTTGAATTTCCACATACATTCTAGAATCAATTTGTTACGTTCTATAAACATGCTTGTATTGCATCTATTGATTTCCTTCCTTTTGGTGGGACAGCTTCCCAAACAACTTGAGTGGGCCTTTCCAATTTACCCCTTAGCTACCCATGTTGACCAGAATTCAGCAAAATCTTATGGGGGAATTTCGGCAGGCAGGAAAAACCAGCTGCACATATTGGGTTCCTTCAGGTTGTAATCTCTCATGTCTCCCCATGCAGCCATTAGCCTTCCACCAGTTTTGCCTTCACTGGGCAGAGTTCCTCAGCTTGTAGCAAGCCCAGTCTTCCCGCCCTTCCCCCCTCAGGCATGCACACAGCAAGCACCCCAGTGAGGAAAGTGATCACCAATTTCCACTTAAGCAGGAAGGGCTCTTCATTCTCTGGAATTTAGTTCTTTTAGATTTCTTTGCATCCACAGCTCTTTGTTGTCTTTAGAAAACGTAAATTTCTTTCCTTCTTCTTTTTTTTTTTTTTTTTTGACATAGTCTCACTGTCACCTGGGCTAGAGCAATGGTGTCAGCCTAGCTCACAGCAACCTTGAATTCCTGGGCTCAAGCAATCGCCACCAACCCCAGCTAATTTTTTCTATTTTTAGTCAAGACAGGGTCTCGCTCTTGCTCAGAATGGTCTCGAACTACTGAGCTCAAGCGATCCTCCCGCCTCGGCCTCCCAGAGTGCTGAGATTACAGGCGTGAGTCACCGCACCCGGCCAAAAACATGAATTTCTTAATTTGTCCTTTTTTTTCCTTAGCTATTATGGAGGAAACATTTACATCCAACTTAAACATTGAACTCAATCTTTTTAAAACAAAAATTAGAGCCTGTGTTTTCTTTGTTTTAGTACCTCTGATGGCTTTCGTTCACACTTAAAATCCAGCTTTCTCACTGCCCCCTTTAAGGCTCTCCGCGACCTATCTCCTGCCCGCCTCTTTGCTCTTACTGCAGTCCCATTGCTGTGCTCCAGCTCCACTAGTTGTCTTTCTCTTTCCAGGACAAGCCAAACTCCTTCCTGTCTCAGAGTCTTTGCACTTGCTGTTCTACTTGGAACTTTCTTCTCCCAGATTTTTCTATTGGCTCTCCCTTTGTCTTGCTTTGGTTCACAGGTTAGCTGTTAGCTTCCCAGTGAGGGTTTCCCTGAGCCACTCTGTCTTAAGTCGCTTTTCCCACTCCCCAAATTTTATTGTTTACCTAGAACTGTGCTGTCCAGGATAGTAGCCGCTAACTGCATGCAGCAAATTAAATTTAATTGTAATTAAATTTTAAAAAAGGCTAAGCCCTTCAGTTGCACTAGCCATAGTTCAAGTGCCGATAGCCACATCTGCCTAGTGGCTACCATATTGGACATAGCAGATTATAGAACATTTCTGTTACTGAGAAAAGTTCTATTAGACAGCACTGACTTTGAACTATCTTGTTGCTTTACATTTTACTCTTTTTTTCTGTGTCCTCTCAATATAATATAAATTTTATGGAGGCAAATAGGTCATCCGTCTGAACAAGCACTGAACCACTAAGGCTCGAGACAGTGCCTGGTGCTGTTGCCCAATAAATGTTCATTGAATCTATGGAAGTCCCATGGTACCTAGCAAAGTGGACATACAGGGAGGGACATGTGAACCTGTGTGCACACACGCACAGCAGATTAATCAGAAAGCAGAAACCTTCTCATAAACTTTATTGCTCTTAAAAATGCTGATGGAGGAGAGATTCCTTTCAGCACAGGCAGTTACCAATGATGTCCAAGTTCAAAGGCTCCAAGAGGACCGAGGAGGAGCAGTTCCTTACTTGCTGAGGGAGCCGGGATGATCTCATATTTTCTGCTTCAAGACTCTGAGTACAATGGAGCAAATAATAACCATGGAGCCCACCAGGATGCTTGAGATGCTGAAGCCCAGAGCCAGTCTGGAGTTCATCTGTGCTTTTCTCTGATTCCCAAGGAAGTTGGCTTCCCGGGTCTGTGGGGGTGAAGCAAGCTGGTAGGAATGTTTCGGGGAGGGGGTGGTGGAAGGGGGAGGAGGGGAGGGGCATCCCTGGAGAAAGGTGGGCAGTACAAGACAAGGAATGGTGCATGAGGGAGGTAGGGGCAGGGTTCAGTCCCCCAGGGGAAGAAGGAAGGAACCAGGGGGACAGGTTGAGGGAGTGGGTCTGGGCAGAGGAGGAGGAAGAGGAAGAGCAGACAGGGGTCCTGGAGAGGAGCAGCTAGACGGTGAAGAGGGAGGAGGCAAATCCCCCCTGGGGAGGACCAAGGAGGTGGGATGGGAAAGAGGAGGCAGATCTGGGGAAAAGGGAGTTGGTGGTAGCCAGGCGGTGCCCACCTTGAGGGAGAACAACAGGGCTGGGATTGCCAGCAAGATGAAGAAGAAGAAGGATATGATGGCGAGAAACAAATAATCCTTTTCTGGGGGATGCGAGGGCATCAGGACGACGGGCTGCATCAGGCTGAGCGGCTGCATCGGGACGAGCGACTGCGTCGGGATGAGCGGCTGCACCCAGCGGGCCTGCTGCACCTGGCTGACCTGGGTATCCCGGCCCTTGGGGCTCATCACAGCAGCCATGCACCTGGCCTGAGGAGGAGATGCTGGGCAGATGGAAGCTGCAGACAGGGGTGATGGGGTGGAGAGTGGGACATCTGAGTTCCCAAGAAAAGGGGACCAGCCAAACGAGTGCCTTTTCTGGCTAGAAAGGCACTGAAAACTGACACTGCTCCAAGCCAGCGGACAATGCCCCAAGCCAGAACCCACCACACCTCCACGTTCCCACAGAATAGTCCCAGGGATTCTGTAACATCCACACGACCCTCCTCTACCCTTCCATAGCCCCTCTCTGAACCCCCAAAGCCCTCCCTGTCCCCTAATTGCCTCACTTTCCCCTTCTAAACACTCCCTACCCTACCCCCACCCCACACACATACTTACACTCCCCGACTTTCCTGATAACCCATCACAAACCTAGTCAATGTCCCTAGGACTCCCTTGCTCCTCAGGCCCTGAGGCAGCCTCGGCAATTTGAGTCACGGGGGGTGTGGCCTCTATTGGCCACCACTTCATTATGATTGGCTACTCCTTTGTAGGTGGGTCTCCAGTGCTTAAATCTGGCTTCTTATTGGTTCATTGTACGTAAGGGGCGTTACCCAGACACTCCCCTTTCCTCCTGCCCTGATTGATTCAAAGGGTAAGAGGACCGGGTTACAGTGACTTTGCCCTTTTTGTCGTTGTTCCTAGTTTGAACTCCTGATTCGTTCGATATATAGTGTGAGGCCTCACTTCCAGATGGAATGTGAGTGTAATGGACAGATTTACTGATATTTCTATTAGGAGCCTAGTGCACGTGAGGCCCGGGCTAGACGCTGAAGGCCAGGTGGTGACTAAGGCAGACAAGACCATGGCTCTCCTGGAATTCACAGCCCATGAGAAAGAGGGAAAACATGCAAATAAAGAAAGAAAATTATTTCATTGAGAACCAAAAGCTAAGAGGGGAATAACTGAAACAAGGAGGGAGGACTCTGGAGGGCCACAAGGGGCTGGGGGTGGGGGTGGGTTGGCAGGAAAGGCCTCTCTGAGAAGGGAACATCTGAGCTGAGACTTGAAGTACAGAGGAGCCAGTCACCAGGAGATCCTGGGGAAAGACTTCCAGGCAGGGCCAACAGCAAGTGCAAAGGTCCTGAGGTGGGAAGGAGGTTGGTGAGAATGGGAACAGAAATAAGGGCAGTGTAGCTGGACTCGGCAATGGTTCTAGACGAACAGCACATCCCACTGCATATATTCAAATACACAGACAATCTGCAAGCCAGCAAATCTCCCACTTAGAATTTTTTCATTTTGAATGTTTTCAACATTCTCTTTATATTAACAGCCCCACGTATGGTGCTGGAAGGTGACCCAGAGCAAAGGAGCAAAGTGACTGTGCTCATCCCCTTGAAGAATTAGGTTGAATAGCTAAAGGGTCCTGTCTGCTGGTGGTTCCTTGCCTAGGAGCTTCCTTGGCTGAGTGTTTCCCTTGGCTTTGCCAGGCCATCAGAAAAAGGCGAAAGATGAGGAAAGTACTCACAATTCTGCACATACTCAGCAAAGCAGCCTCCACTGAAAAATGAATTGGGATAAAGAATAAAATAAATTGCTAAAGCTGAGCTGGAAAGCCAGACTCAGGAACTCTCCAGCAGACTGTTAAAGGCACAAGGGAAAGATTAAAAGGCAATAGAAAACTCCAACCACTGAGTGATATGGACGGTGGATGTAGAAGAGTCCACATAAGTTCACCTCCATTCCAGGGTATTTAGTGAGGAAGGGAAAAGATTGCAAGGTTTTAATCTGCAATGTTGAACTAGAAGTTGTTACTGAGATTCCAACCTCAAGACTCACTCCAAACCTTTCCCTGCTGCTAACAGCCGCTCCAGGCTAGTGCCAGCCCTGCACAGTGGCGAAGCTACCCAACTCGCTCCATGCTTCAGCTCTGGCCCTCCAATCCCGCCCTCCCCTCAGCATCTAGAGTGGATTTTTCAAAAATAGCGACCACATGGTATCACTCCCTTGTTTAAATCTTCCACTGCTTTCCCTTAAGACTTAAAATCCAAGCTGCTAAGGCCAGGCGCGGTGGCTCACGCCTGTAATCCTAGCACTTGGGAGGCCGAGGCGGGCGGATTGTTTGAGCTCAGGAGTTCGAGACCAGCCTGAGCAAGAGCGAGACCCCGTCTCTACTAAAAATAGAAAGAAATTATCTGGCCAACTAAAAATATATAGAAAAAAATTTAGCCGGGCATGGTGGCGCATGCCTGTAGTCCCAGCTACTCGGGAGGCTGAGGCAGGAGGATTGCTTGAGCCCAGGAGTTTGAGGTTGCTGTGAGCTAGGCTGACGCCACGGCACTCACTCTAGCCCGGGCAACAGAGTGAGACTCTGTCTCAAAAAAAAAAAAAAAAAAAAAATCCAAGCTGCTTCCTACAACCGACAAGACGTTGCAACCTGTGGCCACTGCCCCCTTTCCAGACCCATCTCCTGACTCTGTCTCATGCTTACTCATCAGAACCTTGGTACTTGCCACTCCATCTGCTGGAACTCCCTTCTCTAGATTGGCAATGTGGGGGCTTCTTTCCATTCTACAAATTTAGCTTATCCCCACCTTGAGTAGCACCTACCAGCCAATTTCTGTCACATCACTCTATGTCTTTGTAGTGTTTCTCCCTACCTGAAATTATCTTGTTTACTGATGTCTTGTTTACTTCTCTTCTGTGGGATAACATAAGTTCTGTGAGGCAGGAATCTGTTCTTCTTCAATGAACAGTACCTGGCACACAGTAGGTGCTCAATAGATGTTTGTTGACTGAATAAGTGAATCCTGGGGGAACTCACACACAAAGAAAAAGAAGGGTCACCCAGAAAGCAGAAATGTCCTCTACAATTTATTGTTCTCCAAAATACCAGTGGAGGGGAGATTCTGTTCCAGAGACAGAGTCATTGTGAACATTGAGTCCAAAGGGTCTGTGGGAAGCAAGGAGAAACCACCGTCCCTGGCACTCTGAGGGAGGGAGGGGCCAGTTCATCCTGGGGTCTCCTGGACTGTGGGGGCATCTGTCACCAGACTAAGTGGATGGAGGACGTGAAGAACATAAACAGCAGTCCCAAGATGACACTCGCAATGCCCATGGCCAAGGCCATGTGGGAATTCCTCTCTGCCCTGATTCTGTCTCCATAGCTGTTGGCATCCCGGGTCTGTGAGGGCGGGGGAGGCAGGTTGGTGGGAGTGTCCTCAAGATGGGGTGCAAATGGATGGAGCTGGGGCAGAGAGGGGCCCTTGGTTCGGGTAGGCTGAAGGGAAGCCAGAGGGAGTCTCCTTAGGGAGCAACCTGGGGCCAAGGGAGAAATGAGGGTCGGGACAGGACCCACAGACTAGGCGGAGTGCCTTGGGGAGGAGGAGACAAAGGGCATAGTGAAATAAAAATGAGGTACTGGGGAAGAAGCAGGGTGGTGTAATATGGGGGTGCAGGGTAGGTTTCTGGGGAGAAGGGCAAACAAACGGAGACGTGTCCCTCATGGAGTCTCAGAGTGTGATGGAAGGAAGGAGCAAAGTGGCCCCTGGGGAGAAGGCTGGGACTTGGGCAGAAAAGGGAGAAGCGGGGGAAAGAAAGGGGTTAGAGGTGGGAGGAATACCCCTGGGCTGGAGGACAGGACAAAGGCATCCATCCTTACAGAGAGGGGTGGCGCCTCACCCTGATGGAGAAAACAAGGGCCAGAATCCCAAAGGGGAAACAGCAGAGGAGGGACACGATGGACAGAGGCAGGAAGTCCTCCACAGGAGGGTCCACAGGGAGCTGCACAGACATCATCAGATGGCCTCAAAAGGCCTGCAGAGCCCAGGGAGCTGTGGCTATACGCTTCAGGCAGGTAGCGCAGAGACCAGCAGAGACAGGTCTGCAGACAGCAAGGGGGAGAGGGACAGCTGAGGAAGAATGCCATGGACTGAAGTGACCCCAAGAAGAGACCTGGAAGCAGAGCCTGGCCCATCAACAGAAGTCACACCGACTCTAGTGATGAAGCTCCCCAGAACCCGTAAACGCCTGCTGTCCCATCTCCTCCTTCCTGCACCATTTAACTTTCTCCCTAATGTCCTGTAACGCCCACTGCCTTCCTAAGGCCCCTTCCCGCTGCCAATAACCTCCACCTTGTACCACATAACTTTCTCCTCATGCCCCTTAACTCTCTGTCCCCATAATCCCCTTCCTTTCCTGGCAACCTCATCCCTGTCCCAACCCCATCCAGATTGCCCACTAACCCCTCCCAGTCTTCCCACAACCCCCTTGCAATCCTCCCATGATTGTCTTCTCGTGCTGCACAACTCTCTCCCGGTCCCCATAACCCACTCCTTGTCGGGTAACCTCCCTCCCACCCCCACAATCCACTCCCCATCCCCGTTGTATCCTCCCTGTGCTCCATAACCCCTTCCCCCATATCCCCTTCCAGTCTACCACGCTCTCCTCCCTGTCGCCTATGAGCCCCATATTTGTGCCCTCATAAGCCTCATCCTATCCTGCTAGAATCCTCTTCTCAGCCTCCCCTGTAACACCCCCACAGTCTCCGGTTAGCCAACCAACTCATTTGTGGTCCCAAACCATCTCTAGGTTGCCAAGGAATGACGTCACCGAGGCACGGCCTCTCTAGTCGTCCACTCTGCCTTTGACTCCGCTTTCCCTTCGGCATTGTGATTGGCTCCTTTTATGGGGGGCGGAGTTCCAAGGCTTTTCTTCTAGTCTGGGCTCCTGATTGGTTCAATAAAAAAGGAGGTGTTTCCTGGGCATGCCTCCTTCCTCTTGATTGGCTTGATGAATACAGGAGGTAGGAATTCAGATCCTTGCTTTTCCTTTCTCAAAGTAAGCTCTGTATTCCCGTAGGTATAAAGTGGTCAGTCCTCTGAAACTGGCTGGTATTTCCCAGTCTGACCTACAGAAGAGTTTCTAAGTGCTAATGGTGGGATTTACTAATTCATTCCATGTAGATTTATTTGGCACCAACTTTGTGCCTGGCCTTGTGCTGGGCTCTGGGAACCAAGAAGTGCCCAAGAACAGACAAAGCCATGACTCTGGTGGAGCTCACAGTCCCTGGGGAAGACAGAAGATAAACATTCGTATGAATAAACGAGATAATTTCCAGACGGTAGTGAGTGCTCTGGAAGAAAAGAAATAGAAGGATGCGGTAAAGAGGGCTCTAGGAAGGCCAGTTGCCATGAGTGGAGGGGGAAGAGGGGACATCTGAGCTGAGACCTGAAGGCTAAGAAGGATCCAGCCATGGAAAGATTTGATGGAAAGACTTGATTCTCTCTCCATGTGGGGAGAACAGCAAGTGCAAAGGTCCCGGGAAGGGAAGGAGGTTGGTGTGGCTGAAAGACAGAAGCAAGGCAGTGTGGCTGGAGTGTGCTAAGGGAGGGGCAGGAGGCAGGAGGTGAGGAAGAAGAGGAGAGCAAGGTCTGCACACCTAGGTGTAGACTTTGGCTTTGATTCTAAGAGTTGCGGGAGTGTTAAGAAGGGTTTGTGCCAGGAGAAGTGCTATGATTTAGGCTTTAAAGATGCTCTGAACTGAGGCTTGATGAATAGAGTGGGGACAGTAGGTTCCTACTTTTCCTGAGGGTTCACAGGAAAAAGGACAGGGTCCAGGCATGGGCTAGGGATATCTGGTATACAGAAGTCCCCAGGGAAAATCAACCCAGAGAGGAGCGAAGCAGCATGACCTGGGAACAGAAAAGCCCCTCCCTCCTGGATTCCTGGTTGGCTCCAGTGTCCACAGCCCTGCGATTTTCATTACTCTGGCCAGCTCCCATCCCTTCCCTTGAATGTTAATTCCTATTCATTTAATTCCTATTCATCAAGCCTCAGCTCAGAGCATCTCAACAATAGACTAGATCAAGCAGAAGAAAGAATTTCTGAATTTGAAGACAGGTCTTTAGAAATAGCACAGTCAGACAATAAAAGAAAAGAGAATGAACATAATCTATGTGACATATGGAGGACCATGAAGAGACCAAAGTTTCTAATTTTCAGTCTCCAGAAGGCAGAGAAAAAATGAAAAGGATAGAAAACTTATTTAACAAAATAATAGCAGGACACTTCCCAAGTCTAGCAAGATATGGGAAGCTCAGAGATCTTGAAATAGATACAATTCAAAAGGTATGCACAACAAATTATAGTCAAATTGTCAAAAGTCAAAAGCAAGAGAGAATTCTAAAAACAGCTAGAGAAAAGTGTCTAGTCATTTATTTTAAAAAAGAAAGAAAGAACCCATCAGACCAACAGTGGATTTCTCAGGAGAAACCTCACACCTTACAGGCTAGAAGAGAATGGGATGATATATTCAAAGTGCTAAGATAAAGCAACAACAACGAAATTGTCAGCCAACAATACCATACCCAGCAAAGTTATCCTTCATAAATGAAGGAGAAATAAAGTCTTTTCCAGGCAAGCAAAAATTGAGCAAATTTATCACCACTAGACCAGCCCTATAAGAAATGCTTAAGGGAGTCCTACATCTAGAAGCAAAAGGGCGATATCTACCACCATGAAAAAAAAAATTATAAAACCCACTGGTAATACAGAAGAGAAAGGAATCAAATGTTCACACTACAGAAAAGCACCAAACCACAATGATAAACCATAAGAGAGAAAGAAACAAATGTTATACAAAACAATGAGAATTGAATTAATAAAATAACAAGAATAAGCTCTCACATATCAATAATAATCTTGAATGTAAATGGATTAAACTTTCCATTTAATGTATATTTTTTAAATGACCTAATTATATGCTATCCAGAAAAAACTCATCTCATCTGTAAAGACACATAGACTGAAAGTGAAGGGATGAGAAAAGATATTCCACCAAAAAAACCCAAAAGTGAGCAGGAGTAGCTGTACTTATATCACATAAAACAGACTTTTAAGTAAAAAACTGTAAAAAGAGACAAAGAAGGTCATTATATAATGATAAAAGGATCAATTCAGCAAGAGGATATAACCGTTCTACTTTTTTTTTTTCAAAGCAAGAAAGCTTTGAATATAACAATTCTAAATATATGTGCAGGCCGCGGTGGCTCACGCCTGTAATCCTAGCACTCTGGGAGGCGGAGGCAGGAGGATTGCTTGAGGTCAGTTTGAGACCAACCTGAGCAAGAGCGAGATCCCGTCTCTACTGAAAATAGAAAAAAAGTAGTCAGGCATGGTGTTGTGTGCCTGTAGTCCCAGCTACTCGGGAGGCTGAGGCAGGAGGATCGCTTAAGCCCAGGAGTTTGAGGTTGCTGTGAGCTAGGCTGATGCCACAGCACTGTAGCCCCAGGTGGCAAAGCAAGACTCTGTCTAAAAAAAAAAAATACATATGCACCCAACACTGCACCATCCAGATATATAAAGCAAAAATTGTTAGATCTAAAGGGAGAAATAGACTCCAAAACAATATTTGAGGACTTCAACACCCCATGCTCAGCACTGGACAGATCATCTGGACAGAAAATCAACAAAGATTTAAACAACAAAGATTGGATTTAAACTTCACTTTAGACCAACAGATATTTACAGAACATTTCATCCAACAGCTAAGAATGTACATTCTTTTCCTCAGCACCATAGAACATTCTCCAGAATAGACTATATGTTAGGACACAAAACAAGCCTCAACACATTTTTTAAAACTCAAAGTCGTATCAAGTATCTTCTCAGACCACAATGGAATAAAACTAGAAATTAGCAACAAGAGGAACTTTGGAAACTGCACTGGGAAAACTGGATATCTACATTTATTAGATGACATTCTACGTTAACAAAACCTTCCCCTTTTCACCTTCTTTACTCTTTCTTTCTGTCAGTATAGACTAAAGAATCTCTTTTTAATTCAATGCTTTATAATCCATTACTCATTTTACCTCTCTCTGTAAATCTCCTAGTTTTCCTACTGGGCTGTCTACTTCCTCTCTCCCTCAGCTCTTGGGAGACCATCCTGGTCCTGCCCATCCGCCCTGGCTGCAGATAGGGGTCTGCAAGGAGGAGGAAGAGTCTTTTTTTTTTTTTTCCCCGGACACCGATCTTTCAAGTGAAGTATTGCAAGAATGGAAAAACAAACACTGCAAGTACTCAATACTAAATTGGAACTAATCGATCAACACTTGTGTGCACATATGGAACACTTACAATTTTGACTCAAACTGTACAAAAGCAAATTATGTAACCAAAACATGTGTGCCCCCGTAATATCCAGAAATTTTAAAAATGTAAAATATAAAAAAAGAGGAAGAGCCAAGATCCAACACCTGCGGCTTCCACCCAATCCCTATCAGGGTGGGTGGAGTCAACATCCAGGCAGAGGGTGGAGCCTGGCCCCAAGCTGAGTCCTGGAGTGGCTGAAAGCAGTGGGACCACGCCCCCTTATGAAGACAGCCAATCAGGACTTGAGGTGCTGGTTTCTCCATTGTGAAGAACCAGCCTTTGATGGGCTGGGTCTTGGGTTCTGGTTAGAACAAGGGGAGGCTTAGTGGGTCTGGCTCTCGGTTTGCACTACACTCCGGGTGTGTCTTTGGTTGAGTAGAAAGATCATGGCCCCGAAACCAGCTGCCGCAAGTGCCCCACCTGCCGCAAGTGCCCCACCTGCCGCAAGTGCCCCACCTGCCCCAGGAGCCCCAGGCGCCCCAGAGCAAGCGCCCAAAGCGCCGCAGCCTACACAGACGCCGGAAGAACTGGCATTTTATGCCCCAAATTACTTATGTTTGAGCATCATTGCTGTAATTTTTTTCCCTCCCTTGGGATTTGCAGCTGTCTACTACAGTTTCCAGGTAAAACAATGCCCATGCCGTAGCCCATCCTGTCCTCTACTTGCCCCCTGCGTCTGCTCCTGTCCTGGGACCTGGGTAGGGGCTTTCCCTCAGTGGCAGTGGGTCTCCAACCTTCTCCCAAGGGTTTCTGGACTCAGAAACTCACATCTGTGCTTCCGCCCCTATAGACCACAAAGGCTAACCAGAACAGCGAGTGGGAAGAGGCTTACAGCAACTCAGGCATAACTGGTTGGCTGGATGCATTTGCCATAGTCATCGGTATTGGCCTCATTTACGCTTATGCCCTATTTATGTGAAGGCCAAGCCCAGCAGCCCAGGGGTCCACTCCCCAACAGAGCCACCCACCAAAACACTGACCAGCCAAGTCAGCCACTGTGCAAGAAACTCCACGGCTGAGACATCCCCTAGCCAAGAAACCCACCAACCAAGGAACTCAACATTCAAGCAACCAACTAGTCCAGGAACACTCAGACCACCTGCCTGTACTACTTCAGCTCACTCAGCCTCCAGAGCTACCTTCATCCACCTTACGGGTCTGCACTTCATGCTTTAGATCCCCTTAGCTCCTTGACACTGGGCTGCTCTTTCAGAGAAATATTTATTTAAACCAATAAAATTGAATGGAATATTCTGGATTCTCATGTGTGTTTGGTATGTGGTGTGTGAGTTCACACATGTGTGTGTTTTCTGGGTATCTGTGTTTCGCTGGGGCTATGTGTTTCCTAGACTGTGTGAAAATCACAATGTACTCATGGTGAAGCTCAGGTACATGGAGATCAGGCAGAGTGGGCTTATATCCATCTCTGACACTTTTAGAAGAAAACTTAGGAGAAAATCTTCCTGACCCCGGGTTAAGCAAAGAATTCTTAGACATGATACCAAAAGCACATCCATAAAAGAAAAAACAATTGCCCTGCAAATTACACTGTTAGAAAATAAAAAGATAAGCTATAGACCAGGAGAAAATATTTGCAAGTCACTTATCTTGCAAAGGACTTGTATCCAGAATATATAAAGGACCCTCAAAACTGAACTATAACAAAAACCACTCAATTTTTTAAATGGGCAAAAGGCTCGAACAGACACTTCACAAATGTCAAATAAGCAAATTCACCCTCCAGTGCTGAAGAACCTGACTCCAAGTTGTTAAATGACCATGCTCAAGGGTGCCTGAGGCAGCTTGTGATACTGTAAAATATATATTTGGTCTTCAACCCATTTCCTGATGTACCTCTCCTAAAATCCTTGGAATCTCCAAAGTGATATCTTTTTATATGCTAGTAAGTTGACTGATGGCTAGCAGCCCCTACCCTGAGGTAGCTGATGGAGGCTGGTCACTAGACAAACTAAGTAACGATTAGAAGATTGGAATTTTCAGTCCCACCCCCAACCTCCAGGGAGGAGAGAAGGGCTGAAGGTTAAGTTGATCACCAATGGCCAATGGTTAATGGTTCAATCAATCATGCTTAGGTAATGAAGCCTCCATAAAAACCCAAAAGGACAAGGTTTGAGGAGCTTCCAGATAGCTGAACACATGGAAGTTCCTGAAAGGTGGTCACCCAAGAAGGGCATGGAAGCTCCGTGCCCCTTCCCCCATACCTAGCCCTGCCTATCTCCTCATCTGTATCCTTTGCAGTATCCTTTATAATAAACCAGTAAGTGTAAGTGTTTCCCTGAGTTTTGTGAACTGCTCTAGCAAATTAACCTAACCTAAAGAGGGAGTTGTGGCAGACTCAACTTGAAGCCAACTGGTCAGAACCTCCAAAGGCCTGAACTTGCAACTGGTGTCTGAAGGGGGAGGGGCACCCTTGTGGGACTGAGCCCTCAACCTGTGGGATCTCACACTATCTCCATGTAGCTAGTGTCAGAATTGACTTGAAGGACAGCTAGCAGGTGTCTGCTGCAGAATTAATGACTTGCTTGCGATATGGGGAAAACCCCACACAGATTTGGACACAGAAGTCTTCTGTGTTGTCCTGGTGTGAGAGCAGAGGACAAACACTGCATTTTTCCTCAGACAATACAACACTCCCAGGCCCACATCGCTCTTGCCCCAAGTAGTGCTTTTCCACCAAGATGCTCAGGGATTCCCAAATGACCAATCAACTTAAAGAATAGGAAGGGCGGGAACCCCATCACACCAATCAGTAGCCAGGTAGTTGTTCCCACCCTATTACACACAACATCCAATCAGCCAATAGAAGGAGAAAGTCAGGCTAGGATGCGGGGCCTGCCTGGCCTCCATGGTAATCCCTGGTGTTTTGTGACCAAGGAAGAGCTTCCATGTAGCACAGGCAGTGCCAGGCCCAGGTACCCTACTGGGAATGTTTGAGGGGGACAGGGAGTAGGAGGAAGAGGGTTAGAGAGGGTAGAGGGGAAGTGATGGGAGCAGAGAGGGTATCATAAGTGGGCAGAGAGGGTGTTATAAGAGGACAGAGAAGTATTTAGAGGGGGCATGGGTTTAGGAGAGCAGGGAGGATATTATAAGTGGATAGCGAGGAGTTCAAAGGGTCAGAAAGCTGGTTTCGGAGGTTGGAAGGAGGATATTACAAAGGACACGAAGGATACAAATGAAGAGATGCATAGGGTGAGGCTTGTGGGAAGGGGCATGAAGCTTCCATGCCCTCTCCCGGTGCGCCACCCTCCAGGCACCTCTACATGTTCAGCTGTCCGGAAGCCCTCCAGGCCCTGTGCATTTATGGAGGCTTCATTACATAGGCATGATTGACCAAACCATTGGCCATTGGTGATCAACTTAACCTTCAGCCCCTGTCCACTCCCTGGAGGCTGGGGAATGAAGCTGAAGGCCCCAACCCTCTAATCATGCCTTGGTCTTTAGCAGACAGAACTTTATAAGGGGACAGAGAAGAGGTTACGGGTGGACAGGGAAAGGAGTTAATAGGTGGTCAAGAAGGTTTGAAAGGAGCTGGGGGGTGGGGTTTATGGAAGTAAAGGGATATAGCAGGACCATGAAGGATTAATGGGACAAAGTGAGAGGTGTTATAAAAGGGATAGTGAGAGAGCTATGAAAAGTTTTATAGAGTGAGGGTTTTATAAGGGGACAATGAATTCATAATGAAGTTTTCACAGATGAAAAGTGAGAATGTTAAAATGAGTACCTTATTAGTAGGGTGTTTTATAGGGGCAAAGAGAAGGCTGCTTTGGGGACGATGACGATGTTACAAGAACAAAGTGTTTCAGAGGGTCCATTGAGTTTTTAGGGAGGCCAAGTGAGAGTCATCGGAGCCAGGGGTTTTGTGGGGGACAGTAGAAGGGGCCAAGTCAGAGATGCTGCCGGGGACCTATGAAGTAGTTGTCAAGGACAGGGAGGAGGCTAGAGGACACGGGAAAAGAGCTACCAGGAAAGAGTTAGAGGGATTATAGGACATGGAGAGCAGGGAGTTCTAAGGGACAGGGAGGCATTAAAAGGGATAGAGAGGTTAGAGGGCACATGGTGGGAGTTAGAGGGAGTCAGTGAGAATTTTAAAGAGGGTCAATGGAGATTTTATAGCTGCCAAAGGGAGACGAGTTAGGGTAAATAGGGAGAGAGTCAGAAGGGATGGTAGAGTTCAGAAGCCATACTGAGTCACAACCCATTTTCTGCCCCCAGGTGTATGAACTGGTGATGTCCGACAAGCCCAAAGGCTACCTTTTGCTGTCCATCTTAGGCCTCTTTTGTTGCATTCCCCTACCCATTCCAGCTGTGATCTTTTCTTTTGAGGTGGGAATGTGCACCATGCCAATCCTCATCCTCCCTTTCCATCCTGGCCCTGACCCTGACTCAACTTCTCCCTTGTTCTCCCTCCTGTGCTAGGAGCCTGAGCAGCGCCAGCACCCACTGTGGGTTCAGACCTCCACCCTGGGTCCTTATAGTCCCACAGACCAGCAGAGGAGGAAGAGGCAGCATGCAATAACCCTTCTAACATCTCTTTCCCCATTGTCCCTCTCCCCTGAAACTCAGACAAGAGCTACAACAGATCACATGAGTATGACCTGGCAGCAAAGACCTCCAAACAAGCCTTGTGCTGGGCCATCTTGAGCATTTCTGTGGGACTCTTAAGCCCTCTCATAATTTTCTTCATAATGTACTTAATGATGTTGTAACCTCCTTCCTAGCTCATGAACAAACCACCAAATATACACAACAGTACAATTGACCCTGGCTCTAAGTATCTATCAGGGCTAAAAGGGACATGTGCTCCTCAATGTCTGGAGTGCCAAGGTATTTGAGATGAAGAAAAACACACAAAGTGTTCTTCCTACTCTCACACACCACTCAACATAACACTTCCAACACCAGATGTGAAGCGGGGAGAGTTTCCCCACACACCAACCAACCAACTGTGACACCAGAATCTCCCGCAGACACCAACTGGGTGTCCTATAATTTAATCTACCTGGAGATGGCATCAGATCACACAAGTTGAGAGCTCAGTCCCACAAGACTGTCCTCCACATCCGATGTTAGTCACAAGTAGTAGGTTGTCAACTACATTTCTGACACAGCATCTATCAATCAGGGTTCCCATGACCCCCTCCTCAGGTTCCATTAGTTTGTTAGAGTGGCTCACAGAACTCAGGAAAACAAACACATACTTACCTTTACCCATTTATTATAAAGGATATTACAAAGCTTGCAGATGAACAGCTGGGAAAAGATGCATTGTGTGAGGCTTATGGGAAGGGGCACAGAGCTTCCATGCCCTCCCCAGGTGTGACGCCCTCCCCAGGTGTGCCACCCTCCAGGTACCTCCATGTGTTCCGCTATCTGTAGCCTCACTGAATCCAGTCCTTTGGGGTTTTTATGAAAGCTTCATTACATAGGCATGATCGATTACATCATTGGCCACTAGTGATCAACCTACCCTTAAGCCCCTCTCCCCTCCCCAGAGGTTAGGGGGTGGGGCTGAAAGTCCCAACTCTCTATTCACGCCTTGATCTTTCTAGTGACCAGCCCCCATCCTGAAGCTGTCTAGAGGGTAGTCAGCCACCAGTTGTCTCACCAGCATGCAAAAGACACTCAACGCTCCAGAGATTCTGTGGGTTTTCCAAGCTCTGGGCCATGAAATGAGACCAAGACCAAATATATATTTCACAATATCACACAAGTGTTGCCAGCCTGAGTCAGTAACTTGAGGGGAAGGAAATGGTAGCTCAGCCAGCCCATTGGACCAGAAGTCAAAACCAACTCTAGGACCCTGCCAAGGGGTGGGGGCCATGGGAGAGACAGTAGGGCACTGTTTCTTGAGGGCAGTCTGCCCACATTCATGCATCCACACCACAAATCTATTTATGTCTACCGAGGGCCTTGACCATGCTGCCTGGCTCTGGGAACGTAGCAGTGACCAGTGGAAATCCAACCCCACCCCCTGAGAACTTATAAACCGGGGTGAGATGCAGACATGCCACCAGAAAGTGACAATCTAGAGTGGTCCAATCTATAACGAGAGAAAACCGGGGAGGGGCTGTTAAAGAAAAAATCCTTCAATGACATTTGTTAAAGCATGGCAAGGCAGACCTTATTCAGGAGCATCTCGATAAGTATAGGGACCACTGCAACAGGGGCTCACAGTGGGAGAAGAAATCGGACTCAGCTCCAAATATAGGATGAGCAAGTGGGACTTTACAGCCAAGGAGCAGGGTGGGGATCAGTGGATTGAAAATTACTAAGAGGAAACATCAGGGCTAAGGGGGATTCTGGCTGAAATGACCTCAAAGGATTCTAGCTGAAGACAGGCCGGGTGACCAGACATCACCTGGGGGATGGTGAAGGATGAGGAAAAGTAAGTACCATTATTGTCCCCAGTTCATAAATGAAACTGAGGCCACAGAGATGAGAGACCTGCCCAGGGTCATCCAGCACGTGAGTGGTAAAGTCAGGATTCAGACCCAGGCGGTTGGACCACAGAAGCTTTGCCCGTAACCACTGCCTTCTGAGCTGCTGGATCACACATCACCTGAACCAGCACAGTCTGAACTGGTGTGTACTCATGTGAGCCAAGATATTTCTTGTTTGGGAGAAAAAAAAAATACTTTGACATGGGTTTGGGGGGCATTTGTCACCAAAAAGAATCTTAAATGTAAGAGGTCAGAGGAGATGATCCAGCCAACCTAGGGGATCAGAGAAGGCTTTCCTGGGAGGGCACATTTGAACTACGACCTAAAGGAAGAGGAAGAGGTAACCATCAAAGAGGAGGAAGAAGGGTGATCCAGGTAGGGGCACAGCTGGAACAAAAGCCCAGATAGGGGAGGGAGGGAGCTCTGACAGGCGCTGCCCCAGTGAGAACGCGGCTTTCATCCCTGGGAAGGTCTTAACCTGGGGAGAAGTTCCCCCAACTCTGCCACATTCCTCCTGCTATGGGGCAGCCCTGTCATCACCTCCCCAGGTTCCCTGCCCTGGCCTCAGTCTCCCCCTCTGATCCACCCTCCACAGAACAACCAGAATGTTCAAGCCAGGAACAGAAAGTTAAAGACCACATGTTCTCACTCTTATGTGGAAGCTGAAAAAGGTTGATCTCATAGAATTAAAAAGTGGAACAGGCCGGGCGCGGTGGCTCACGCCTGTAATCCTAGCACTCTGGGAGGCCGAGGCGGGTGGATCGCTCAAGGTCAGGAGTTCGAGACCAGCCTGAGCAAGAGCGAGACCCCGTCTCTACTAAAAATAGAAAGAAATGATCTGGCCAACTAAAAATATATATAGAAAAAATTAGCCGGGCATGGTGGCGCACGCCTGTAGTCCCAGCTACTCAGGAGGCTGAGGCAGAAGGATTGCTTAAGCCCAGGAGTTTGAGGTTGCTGTGAGCTAGGCTGATGCCATGGCACTCACTCTAGCCCGGGCAACAGAGCGAGACCCTGTCTCAAAAAAAAAAAAAAAAAAAAGGTACAAAAAGAAAAAGTGGAAGAGAGGACACTAGAGGCTGGGAAGAACAGGGGGAAGCAGACGACAGGGAGAAGTTTGTTAAAGGTTACAAAATTACAGCTAGTTAGAAGGAATAAGTTCTAGTATTCTAGGGCACCATAGGATGACTATAGTCAACAATAATATATAGTTTCAAATAGCTAAAAGGAGGATATTGAATGTTTCCAACACAAAGAAATGATAAATGTTCAAGATGATGGATATGCTAATTACCCTAATCTGATCACTATCCATTGTATGTATTGAAACATCACTATGTACCCTGTAAATATGTGCAATCATTATATGTCAATTGAATAAAATAAAAAATATTGCATTTGTTAATGTACTTAAAGAAATGTTCCAAATCTACAGACAGTACAGAAAAGGGATCCAACAAATCCCCAAGTACTATGAAGAATTAAAAGATGTAAATGTTTTCTTATATTTGTATCAGATCTCTTCTTATTGGAAATAAAATTGTATAGATAGGTATTATTTTCCTTCCCCTCTCCTTCTCTGTTCTGTCCTTCCCTCCCTCCCTCGTTTCCAGGAAAAAAAACCCTGGACTTCATGTTGCTGTCAATTCACCTGTGTGTTTTTACACTTTTACTAAATACATGTGTATACAATGACACAAAGCCATTGTTTTAGGGGTGTCGTGGTGCTTAGTGACTTCTAACAAATCTTCCCAGCTCTCCACCTTCCAGGCCTCACCCAGACACCTCCTAACAATAGGACTGTGGAATTCAGGCTCCTCCAGACTGAAATACAGGCATGTGCAACATGACAACATTTAGTCAAAGGCAGTCTGCATAAATGACAGTGGTCCCATAAGATTATAGTGCCATATTTTTACTGTATCTTTTCTATGTTTAGATACACAAATAACATCATAGTGTTATAATTGCCTACAGTATTCGGTACAGTAACATGCTGGACAGGTTTGTAGCATATGAGCAACAGGCTACACCATATCGCTTAGGTATGTAGTAGGCAATGCCGTTTAGGTCTGTGCAAGTACATTTTATGACGTTCGCACAATGATGAAATCACCTAACAGTGCATTTCCCAGAATGTGTCCCCATCATTAAGTGGTGCATGACTGCAGATGGTGTGAAAGTTGTCAGAAATCAAAATGGAGTCACTTGTGTTTAAAAATAAATAAATAGGCCGGGTGTGGTGGCTCACGCCTGTAATCCTAGCACTCTGGGAGGCCGAAGCGGGTGGATGGTTTGAGCTCAGGAGTTTGAGACCAGCCTGAGCAAGAGCGAGACCCCGTCTCTACTAAAAAAATAGAAAGAAATTATCTGGCCAACTAAAAATATATAGAAAAAAAATTAGCCAGGCATGGTGGCGCATGCCTGTAGTCCCAGCTACTCGGGAGGCTGAGGCAGGAGGATCGCTTGAGCCCAGGAGTTTGAGGTTGCTGTGAGCTAGGCTGATGCCACGGCACTCTAGCCTGGGCAACAGAGTGAGACTTTGTCTCAAATAAATAAATAAATAAACCCTGACAAATAGAGCCAGAGAAGCCCATGAAGAGACCGTTCTCACACTTACATGCCTAACAACAAAACTGTCACAAAAGACGCTACAACAACCACAACGTTGCCCAAAGGCCATTACACCCTTACACACACAAAAAATACTTCTGTGAGAACATCTGCCCAGCAACTTCCTGTCCACCCTTGGACTGGCATTGTCCTTGTTATTGCTCTCTTTGTAGCCAAGGATAGTTATCTCGAAACAGTTATGTAATCCTCCTCATTTTTCCTTTAAAGACCTTGGTCTTCCTTTACATTCCTAAATACACACATGGTTTACTATGGCATGCATATTCCCATTGCTATGCCCTTTTCCTGAATAAATATCATTTGCTTTTAGAGAGTGTCTGTTTGTTCTTTGGGTTGACATAAATGGCGCCCAAAGTGGGACCTGGAGCAAGATCACTGTCAGAAGGAATTGGCGATTCTTGGAAACTCTATGCAGTACTTGCTTGAACCCTTTGAGCTCTCTGCTTCCATGGGTCACCTTTTCTGCCCTGGGGAGTCTTTTCTCAGGCCATGCCTCCCTCCTTTTGGTAGCAGCTTTTTGATATTATTCAAGATTTGGTATGGTTACAAGGCCACCTTAAATAAGAGTTCACATTCTTCCTGAGAGGCTAAAAGACTTTTTGTCTTTTCTGGAAAGTCTTTTCTGGTATGAAAACAAGTGTCTTTCTGGTTTGAGTGCTGTGGTTTCTACAGAATTTACATTCTGTGTCTGAGGCATGTCTTTTCTGTGAATTCACTCGATCTGTGTGCCTAGTTTAGTATTTTGTTTGATCTGCATGCCTGGGTTAAAATCTTGGTGAACACTCTTATTGTGGTTTCTCTTGATTTGGTTATGTATGTCTGTAAATGATTTGGCTCTTTTCCCTTGCTTGTTTCTGAAAATCAGCCAAGTGCAAAATAAACATTCTAAACGCTGGATGCAGGATGACTAATTAAAAGCCAGTAGGAGAAAGGGCTTCTGTCCCGAGTGGCACACGTAGGGCAACTCGACTGCTCTTCACGCAGAAACTTTTTCCCTTTTTCTTTTTTTTGGGGGGGGGGAGGGGACAGAGTCTCACTCTGTTGCCTGGGCTAGAGTGCTGTGGCGTCAGCCTAGCTCACAGCAACCTCAAACTCCTGGGCTCAAGCAACCCTCCTGCCTCAGTCTTCCGAGTAGCTGGGACTACAGTCGTGCACCACCACGCCTGGCTAATTTTTTCTATTATTAGTAGAGACGGGGTCTCGCTCTTGCTCAGTCTGGTCTTGAACTCCTGACTCCTGACCTCAAGCGATCCTCCCGCCTCGGCCTCCCAGAGTGCTAGGATTACAGGTGTGAGCCACGATGCCTGGCCAATAATTCTTTACATATTTTGGATACAAATCCTTTACAAGGTATGTGTTTTGCAAATATTTTCTCCTAGTCTGTGATTTGTCTTTTCATTCGCTTAACAGCCAATACATATTAAAGGTCTCAAACATGTTCAAAGGCTCCTGAAAATCTCATAGACATGGTGTCTAATTGATTTTTTTTTAAATAGCAAAACACTCCACACAGTGTAGAAGGGTGAAGATGTTTGGGGAAAATGGCAGCTGTTGCAAAATCAGACATCAAGGAGCTACAGCTGCCAATCTTTCCTCCAGGAAGGCCACCTAGATTACATCAGCGCTTGGCACTGTCTTCTGCCTCTCAATCCTTGAGAAGCATTTGAAGCTGGCCTCAGCTTTTCCCCCCAAATCTGCTATCTCAGTGGTGATCATGGTCCCTTGTTCTTCCGCCAGAGACCTGAGCCTCCCTTTGGCTGTCGCTCTGGCTCCTTATACCCATAGAGTCCCACACTGTCCTCAGCATCTCCCCCAAAGCCGCTCTTTCTCTCAGGTCACCTTTTCAAAGTCTGTCCCATCCAATCACCAGGCCAGAGCCCTGAACCTCCCCAAGTCCCTCAACCCCATGACCCATTTACCTAGCCTCTGCTCCTGCCCCACAGCCTCACCCTGGTCCAGCACTGTCCTCGCTCCGCACCCCTCATCCTGCTCCAGCCTCCTCCCTGAGTCCCCAGCTTTAGTCTCACCCCACTACCTTCCCCCCATTTGTTCATTCAACAACTATTGAGAGAGCCAAGCTCTGTCCTGAACCTGAGGACAGAGTGGTGACCCAGGCACGCATGTTGCATGAAAGGTCCCTAAATGGTGCCATTTCTCAGGGCCTGTCTCAGACAGTTTTCCTCCCACAGCGCATCCAGATCTCCGTCCTGGCCCCCGAGGCTCCAGAACTCCACCCCTAGTGCTTTCTGGGGCACCCCACAGACCTCGCAGGCTCCGGGACAGCTGGTAGCGAGCGGGAGAACGAGGGAAGGTGAGCGGGCGCCACCGTCTCTCTACACCTTTTTGTCTTTTCCCCAGTGACTCATCCGGCAGGCGCCCGAGCCGCCCGCCAGACCCAACGGAACCAGCACTTTGCGGCGCCAGGGCCAGCTGTCTGCCCGGCAACCGGTGACGTCACCGCTGGCGCACTCGTGTCGTCAGAGGCAGGCGCCACACTTGAAGTGGGTACGGGAGGCGGCTGCAGCGGCCGCTTTGCTGTCATGGAGCTAGCGCAGGAAGCGCGGGAACTGGGACGCTGGGCGGCCGAAGAGATGGGGGCAGCCCGGGCCCCGGAATCGACACTGCGCAGGTGAGGGCGATTCCGGGAGTGAGGACTCCCCACCCCTCATCGATCCCCCATTCTGAATGACCCGAGTTACTGAGGGCTCCCCCGCTCGGGACACTGGGGAGTTAGCAGTGACCGCCCACTGGGGACTGAGTCTGTAGGAGTGACCCACATCTGGTCATGAGAGAGCACTTCCTGGCTGTACACCCACCACCCCCAACCTCTGGAAGTGACTGGAGATAACCCTGTCGCAGGGCAAGGGAGCACCTCACCAGGGAATGAGACTACCCCCACAGTTAATGAGAAGCTCACCTCTCAGTGACTAAGAACGCCCCAGGAGGGAATATCTAACCCCTAAAAGTATGGGCCTTTCCTCCCAGAGAAATGAGCTCCCTGGTAGACTTTACCTATCACCGTCAACCTGGGAGTGAGGATCCTCCGCCCTGTGTGCTGCCCCAGGCACACCCTTACACACTGTCCCCACAGGCTGTGTCTGGGCCAGGGAGCTGACATCTGGGCCTACATCTTGCAGCATGTGCACAGTCAGAGGTGAGCTGGGCTGGGGCAGGGGAGGGGACCCCCAGGGGAGGGGATCCCCAGGTGAGGGCACAGTAACTCCTCTTCCATCTACTTCTCCACTATAGGACTGTCAAGAAGATCCGCGGAAACCTGTTGTGGTAATAACCCATCTCCTCCTATCTTCCCCGTTCCAATCTAGCCCTGTTCCCACCCACAGCTTCACACTTCCCCCCGGGAGCCCCAGCCACCCCTGACTTTGGCCTCATTTCCTTAGGTATGGCCACCTGGACAGTCCAGAGGTGAGAAGCATGTGTTACAAGATTCTCTTTTATCCAAAAAAGACTTGCAGATCTTCTGCTCTAAGCCCAGCCTAGTGCTAGGTGATGCTGGGGACACTGGGTCACAAGACAGCCCTGATCCCTGCACTCGCAGAGCTTACAGTCCAGGGGGAAACAGAAACAAGTTGTGTGGGAGACGGGGGACATGGATACGATAGATATGCGGCATCAAAGCTGGTGAGGAGAGATGAGGGAAGGGACAGGATTGGAAAAGATGCTGAGGCCAGTGTGGGACCCAGTAAGTTTAAGGGGCCCAGATGACATCTAAGAGGAGGTCTTGGGACTCCTAGATGTGGGGCTTGGGGAAGAGATCAGGGCTAGGACAGAGGTGTGGGTATCACTGATGCAGACAGGAATCAGGCTGGGAGGGTAGGTGCGGCAATCCCAGGAGGAAGGAGGGGGCCAGGATAGTACTTTAGTGCTTCTGTGTCAGACACAGAAACTGCTTAGGTAAAACCCTCTGCCACCCCCTGGGCAGGTGGGGAGCCTGATGCCCCACAACAGGCAGTCAGGCCAGGCTAAGCCCTGATCAGACCACGCATCTTACCCTGTACCTGATCCTACCAGGTCCGTCGGAAGTTGGAGCTGGAAGCCACTGTGGCCCGCCTGCGGGCAGAGATCCAGGAGTTAGACCAGAGCCTGGAGCTGGTGGAGCAAGAGACTGAGGCTCAGGGTGACCCATGGGGCCGGGAAGATGGTCAGTGGAACGTGTGGTAGGGAAGGTGCTGACAGCCACCCCTGTTCCTCCCACAGACATGGCCATGGAGCAGGCATTGCAGAGCATGCAAGACACTCAGCGTCGCGCTCTCCTCTTTCGGGCCCAAGCTGGGGCCATGAGAAAACAGCAGCATGGGCTCCGAGATCCCACACAGCAGCTGCAGAATCAGCTCAGGCGCCTGCAGGACATAGAGAGGTAGGCCTCAGGGACCAGCCCTCACCAGGCTCGGTGGCCAGACATTCTCCTTAGAGACCCTGGTGCTCTGCCTTGATCCCTTCTGGGGTTCCAGAATTCTGAGCTCCCACCCATAGGATTTAAAACCAGGAGGTTTTATCATCTCAGCCACCTGTATTTCCAGTGCCTGGAATGGTGCCAAATGTATATCTTGAACACCAGCTCTGGGGAAACAGCAGTAAACAAAGGACAAGTCCGTGCCCTCCTAAAGCTTACACTCTTGACGCACAGAAGACAGATCATAAACTAGGAAACAAACAGACCCTACAATTTCAGGTAGAGATGAGTGCCATGAAGAAAGGTGACATGATAGAAAGGGTAGTCAGGGAAGGCCTTTGAGGAGGTATCATTTGAGTTAGGGGAGGACTTTCCATGGAGAGGGACTAGCAAGAGCAGAAGCCCTGAGCTCGGCATGCAGGAAGAACCTGCCAGAAGGCCAGTTCAGCGGATGTTTCACAGGCAAGAGGGAGAACACAAGGAGGTGAGGTTGCAGAAGTGGACAGAGCGCCATGGAGGCATTGGAATTTTACTCTGCGACTGGGTTCCTGCCCTGCCTTGGCCACTTACAACTGTGTGACCTTGGGCAAAATACTGAACTTCACTATGCCTCAGTTTCTAAGATCTATGGAAAGGGGACAATACTGATACCAACCTTATAGGGGAGGTGTGATAAGTAGGTGAGTTAAATCATGTAAAGTGCTTACCAGAGTACCTACTAACCGCTGCTGTTATTCTAAATGTGATGGGAAAACATCAGTCACATGGTTTTGGAGGGTTTTGAGCAGGGATGTGATCTTCCTTAGGTTTTAACAGGATCATTGCCTGCGGAGTAGAGAACAGAATGCAGGGGGCAAAAGCATGGAGACCAGTGAGGAGGCTAATGCAATAGTCCAGCTGGGAGGTGACAGTGGCCTAATCTTGGAGGTGGACCCCGGAATCCTGGCTCAGTGGTCCCTGTGACTAGCTTTGCTGGCAGTGAGAGGGGATGGGGCACAGACCTCCGTTCTCCCAGTTCCCTCCTCCCAGGGACCCCAGCCCCAAGTGCACTCCTCCCTCCAGGAAGGCCAAAGTGGATGTGACCTTTGGACCCCTGACATCAGCAGCCCTGGGCCTGGAGCCTGTGGTCCTGGTAAGAGTCCTGGACCCTGAGAGAAGGGGTAGGAGTCCAGGGTCAGGCAGACACTGGGGTCCCCCTCATTCCCCATCCTCTTCTCCCTAGCGTGATATCCGAACAGCCTGCACCCTCCGGGCCCAGTTCCTGCAGAACCTCCTGATTCCCCAGGCCAAGGCGGGGAGCACCCCGTGAGTGTCCTCCAGCCCTCAGAGACCCTGCAAAGAACCTGGGCTTTAGGGGTGTGGGGGGGTTGCTTGTTTGTTAATTCCTCAGACATGGAGCTTCTGGGCTATGTCAGTCCCAGGCCCTGCCCTGCCATGGTTTCCAGGCTGGGAAGAAGAGGAGACAGACTCATCACAGACAGTGACAACCAGCTGGATAGGGCTGGTGGGAGGTGGGGAAGCCTGAAAAGCTCTGGACACCCAGAGCAGGTGCCTCTCCCAGCTAAGAAGGCAGGGAGGGGAGGGTGCTTAGCTAGGGTAAAGGGTCAAGAGAGTGTCCCAGGTAAACAGCACATGTAAGGGCCCCAAGGCCAGCAAGTTGGTATAATTAGGGAACTCAAGTCTAGCAGGCATAGATGAGGTTTCCGCATCTGCAAAGTGGGGACAATGACAGCTCATACCTTATAGGGCAGTGGTGATAATTAGAGGGATAATTGATGTGTCTTATAACATTCTCTGTTCCCTTACCCAACCCCACAGGATCCCTCACGATGACCACTTTGGAATTTCCTACCAGCAGTGGCTTAGCTCAGTGGAGGTAAGAGGGCAGGGCCCTCAGCAAAGGCCACGCCCTCCAGTCCCACGATCAAACCTCAGGGTGCCAGCACCTAAGTCTTGATCCCCACCCCCTTCCCATGGGGCCACAGCCCGCAGCCCTGCCCCAATCCTGCCCTGACTTCATCCCTGCCCCCATCAGACGCTGCTGACAAACCACCCCCCGGGCCACATCCTGGCTGCCTTGGAGCACCTGGCTGCAGAGCGAGAGGCAGAAATTCGGTCCCTGTGCAATGGGGACGGGCTTGGAGATACAGAGCTACCCAGGTGTGGAGTGGAGTGTTCCTACAGTCTGGGCGGAGCAGATGGGTGGGCGAGCTGGGCACGGCCACCTGCTGATGGGACAGAACTGAACCCGGTGCCCCTTGTGGTAGGCAGGCAGATACTGGCTACCCTCAAGCACTAAGGCAAGGCACAGGGCTGCTCCCTCACCAGCTTTGCCCCCACCCCAGGCCCCAGGCACTGGACAAGTCGGACTCCGGCCAGGCCCTGCCGTCTATGGTGCATCTCATCCAGGTGACCCCAGGACCCTCCCCAGAACTCCACTCCCTCCCATTCCAAGACCCACTCAGTCCCCTCACCCCATGGACCATGCCCACCCTGACTTTGTATGCCTGCTCCAGGAGGGCTGGCAGACTGTGGGTGCACTGCTCACCCAGCGGGGCGCCCTCCTGAAGGAACGGCAAGTCCTGGCCCGGCGCCTGCAGGGCCTGCTGGAGGAAGTGGAGAGACGTACTCTGGGATCCAGCGAGAGGTGAGGGGGCTCCCTCGCCAGAGGCCTTCAGGCCGTCCCTCTCCCAGGTGTCTCAGGATGTTGGACTTTTCCTGCCCTGCGGCTCCCATCTCTGCCCCCCTTCCCTGCAGATCTCATCTCCCTCCCCAACTGAGTCTCAGTCACCTTCCTGTCTTCTGCTCTCTTCTGCTCGTCCCCCAGGCAGGTGCTGATGCTGGGGCTTCGGGACTGTGGCCTATGGGCGGAGCTCAAGGCCCTGCATGCCCAGAGCCTGGAGCTAGAGGACGCAGCTGGGCACCGGCAGCTTCTGCTGAGGGAGCTTCAGGCCAAACAGCAGCGGATCCTGCGCTGGCGCCAGCTGGTGGTGAGAGGCTGGGCCCGGGCAGAAGCGGCAGGGCCTGGTCAAGGGCCACAGTGGAGGCTTTGAACGGCCTCCTTTTGGTATAAATGATCCAAAGTAAAAAAAGAAAAATTAAGAACCGCCTCCTGTTGGGAGGGGTCCAGGGTGAGTCTCCCAGGAGGAAGCAGGACCTGTGAAAAGGGGTGACCCTGGGTTGGGAGGGGGAAGGAGCTAATCTCCGTGGCCTCCTGGTTCCTCAGGAGGAGACCCAGGAACAGGTCCGCCTGCTCATCAAGGGGAACTCAGCCAGCAAGACCCGCCTGGGCCGGAGCCCTGGGGAGGTGAGATGGGAGCTGGGGTGAGGTGTGGGTAGGGCAGGATCTGCTGGGCTGGGCTGGGTGGACCAGGCTGCCCCACCCGTCCCTCTGCTTCCCCCCGAGGTGCTGGCACTGGCTCAGCGAAAGGTGGTCCCCACGTCTGAGGCGGTGGCACCGCAGATCCAGGAACTGTGTCACCGTCGGGAGGAGAAAGTCCGGCATCTCCCCCACGTTCTGCTGGGCACCCTGCTGCGGCACAGTCCCAGAGAGTGAGCCTGGGGCCATGGGTGACTGTCGCTCCCTGAACTCCCTCCAAAAACATAACTCAGACCCCCAGTGTTCCCAGGTTGCCAGACCTCACCCTCAGGTCACCAGCCCCAGTCAGGCTTCCTAGTCCCCAGACCCACCTCCGAGTTCCTGGTCCCCCAGAGCCTCTAGAACCCAAGCCCCCCTCTCAGTGCCCCTCTCAACCTAGACTGCCCCCCACAGGTTGAAGGCCCTGCCCACAGTCCTACCATCCATCCACCAGCTGCACCCTATGTCCCCAAGGGGCTCCAGCTTCATAGCACTGAGCCACACACTGGGGCTGCCCCCAGGAAAGGTGAGTACCTGTCCCCTATGAGTTGTCTGTCCACTCCTGCCCAAGGTGACTGTCCTTCCCCCTCCCTCCAGGCTCCAGAGCTGCTTCTGCCGGTGGCTGCTTCTCTTCGCCAGGACTTCCTGTTCCTCCAGGACCAGCGGAATCTCCGGTGCTGGGATCTGCTCTACATGAAAGACAGCCTGCCACCAGGCCCATCCACCCAGGGTAGGCCTGCCCTGCTTCCCCCATCCAGCACCCCTGCCCCTTCCCAGTCCGCCTCCAGAAGGAATACCCAATGGCGCCCTTGGCTTATGCGGCGCTTACCGTGCGCCGGGCGTGTTAAACATGCTCACTTGTTTGGTAAGCCTGCTGTGCTCCCCGTTGCAGAGAAGGGCACTGAGATGCAGAGGGCGTAGTAGGTGTCCCAGATAGCAGAGCTGGGATGTGAACCCAGGCAGTCTGGCTGGTCTGTGCTCCTAACCACTGAGTACACTGCCCGTCGGATTGCCAGGTATTTGTTTCTCACCATCACGTAGTACCCTTCAGTAGTTAAAAGCTGGGCTGTGGAGTAAACTACCTGGATTCTCCTCTCAGCCCTGTCTCTTCCTGGCTATGTGATCCCTGTGCCTCAGTTTCCTCCTCAGTAGAGTAAGCATAACAATAGTGTCTTACAGAGTTGCTAGGAAGATTCAGGCAGGTGACCCAAACAGGGGTCAGTAAGCGACCTGGGTCTCCGACGCGATCACAGTAATTGTCTGCGCACACACAGTCTCTTTGGGTCCTTACCACGAGGGAAGGGATTAAGACCCCCGGTTCACAGATGAGGACACAGAAACTCGGAGAAGTCATGCATTCCGGGATTCACTCAGCAAACGCTTTCTGGGTATCTGCCAACAGATGTAGCTAAAGAAAGAGCAAATGTCAGGATCGAGGTCACAGGGCAAGGATGGGATGGAATCAGGATTCAGGCCCAAGAGGTCTGACCACACTGCTAATCTGCACTTGCTCTGGGCTGGGCAGTCCCAGTCCCAGTCCCAGAGGGAAACACTGCTTGAGTGAAGGGCTAGAGCAAGCTAAGGAGGAAGCCTTGGCATGAGCAATGCTGGGACAGGCTTCCAGGAGGAAAGATGGTTTCTCATGTAGGCCCTGGGGATAAGTCAGGTTTTTCCCAAGAGTAGTAAGCAAATGCCACATAGTGCAAACTCTCAAATACCCCGCTGAGGGGCTTGGACTCTGCCTTGAGGACACTAGGGAGCCTTGGAGGGTTCTAAACAGGGGAAGAAGAGGATCAGGTTTCAGCTTCAGGAAGATCATGGCTGACTGCCATGTAGAGGGTGGACCCGAGTGGGAGACTGAGGCCCGCAGCCTAGGAAGGAGGCTAAGGGGAGAGTAGGGAAGTGGGGAGGAGCAAATTCAGGAAGCTGGGGGGATGGGCCATGGAGACTGATGGGCTTTCGGGGGAGGGAGGGAGGCATCCAGGATGAGGCCTGGGGGTGGTGGGGTTGCCCTTGGGATGAGGACCTGCGAGGAGGGACAGGTTTGGGAGAGATGCTGAGGTCAAGGCTAGGTGGAGACTTGGTGACACATTGGCTGCAAGGCCCCAGTGAGCCAGAGGACTCAGTGCTGCCTCCCGGGTTTCTCACCCTCAGAGCTGCTGCAGAGCCAGGCGTCCCAGGAAGAGGAGCAGAAAGAGAACGTGGGGCAGGCTCTGAAGAAGCTGGAGAACCTGCTGAAACAGGCGCTGGAGCGAATCCCTGAGCTGCAGGGGGTTGTGGGGGACTGGTGAGAAGGGGACGTAATGGGGGTGGGGAACTGAGCTGGATGGAAAGTCGGGACTCAGGCCGGGGGCTGGTGAGGAGCAGGCTGTGGTGTCGGGGGAGGCCAGTGAGGGTCTGGAGGGCCAGGCCTTCCCTCTGACGCCATCCCTTCCCCAGGTGGGAGCAGCCCGGCCAAGCTGCCCTCTCTGGGGAGCTCTGCCAGGGCCTGTCCCTGGCCCAGTGGCAGCTGCGCTGGGTTCAGGCCCAGGGGGCCCTGCAGAAGCTGTGCACATGAAGAGGGGGCTCGAACAGGAGTCAAGAACTTCACATTCGTTCACCCGGACAACTTACCTCTCTCAATACGATATTTGGAAGAAGCATCGCCAGGATTTATCAGCCCATTGCCCCCACCCATGCCTGCAGCCCCCCTCACATGCTGTTCTGCTTCTCCTCTCGATTCCCCTGCCCCGTTCTTACATCCTGCCAAAACCCAGAGTACTCTGGACTGTCCCCAGATACCCCTAAAACTCCATCACATTTACCCTCAGTGAAAAGTAAGGGAGCACCTCCTCTAGGTGCTGGGGACTCAGCACTGAACAAAACAGACAGAAGTCCCTGCCTTCAGAAGGATTATGTTCTAGGGCAGGGAGATAGACAGTTGACAAAATAAGTAAAATAGATCATATGTTGGAAGATAACAGCTACGGAGAAAGTAAAACAGGGTGTAGGAGGTGTGATTTAAATAGAGGGCTACACTGCAAAGGTCACACTCCACAGAGGTAGGGAGCAGGAGCCACCGGGGTGTCTGAGGAAGAGCTTGCAGTGGCAGCTACAGCACGTGTAAAGGTCCTGAACTGGAATGTGCTGGCGTGAGGGCCATAGGGGAGGCCAGTGTATTTGGGGCAGGAGGAGTTGGAGGGTGCAGGTGGTGGCAAAAGATGAGATTGTCTTCTAGTTTTTATACGTTTAAATCTGAGCCATTTGGAGTTTATCCTAGCAAATAGATCCAATTTTGTCTTATTTTACATATATCTCAACAGCACTTATTAAAATTCCCAGTCAGAGCAGCAGTTGCTGCGATCAACTGAGGAGGAGACAGGGAAGCTTTCTAGGGTGATGGGAATGTATTATATGTTGAGAGTGGTAGAGGTTACACAGGTACAGAGATTTGTCCCCACTAATCTAGCTGTATTCTTAAGGCCTGTCCATTTCACTGTGTGGATTATTCTTCAATTTATAAAGTAAAACTTTACCCACCGGTTTGAGATGTCACTTTTTCATACACTAAATTTCCATGTCTAATTGGGCTATATCTGGGTACTCTTCAGACCTGTTGAGTATCTAACTCTCTGTGTCCCATTCCCATGGTGTTTTGATTACAAAGGCTTTGTAATATGTTGTCATATCTGAAATGGCTGGTTGCTTATTTTTCAAGGTTTCCCTGTCTCTTGCTAATTTTTTCTCCAAATGAAGTGAACGTTATACTTAACTTGCCTGAGTTAACGCCAACATCAGATAAATCTCAAATGAGAAACATTCCAAATACCTAAACAGTACTCATTCAAAACTGTCAAGGTCATCAAAAACAAGAAAAGTGTGAAAAACCGTCACAGACAAGAGAAGCCCAAGGAGATGTGACAACCAAATGTAATGTGGTATCCTAGATGGGAAGCTGGAGCAGAAAAGGGATTAGGTAAACACTAAGGAAATCTGAATAAAGTATGGACTTCAGTTAATAATAATGTTTTTTAAAAAAGCTTTTAATTCTCTTTTTATCGCATGTCTAGCACAAGAGCAAACAAAAGCCAGTAGTTTAACAGAGCATTCATTTGTGCAGATTCAAAGAGACTTCAAAAACCAAGGTAGTCAATAAAATTAAGAAAAAAAAAAAAACCCAACCAACCAAGTGCAATGTGTAGACCTTAATTGGATCTTGATTTTACAATACTATTGTATAAAGACATTTTTGAGATGGAAAATTAAACATGGTCTGGGTGTCAGATGATAATGAGAAATTAATTTGATGGTATTAAAAATGGCATAATGAATAGCATGTTTTAAAAATAGTTATCTGTTAGACATACTGATGCATCCGTGAGTAAACTGATGTCTAGAATTTGCTTTAACATATTTCAGCAAAAAATATAAGTACAGATGAAACCAGAAGTGCAGAATATTGGTAGTATTTCAGAGTATTAATACTATTTCCTCTAATGTGCATGTTTGAAAACATAATAAAACGATTTGAGGGCTACAAAAAAGGGGAGAGGTCAGCTGTGTCCCAAGAAAGGACAGAGTACAAACCCACGCACATGTCCCTCTGAGTAGATGCACTGGACTATTGTCTCTGGGCCTTGGCATGAGCTGTTCTACCCAGAACATCTCTCCTCGTTTTCTTTAGCAAATGTCTTCAGATGTCACCTCATCCAGGAAGCCTGGGTCAGGCGCTTCCTCTTGAGTTTCTTTCATGACGTCTCTAGTCTTTCTGGGAATCACAGGTAGCGTGTCTGTCCACCCCATAGTAGGAGCCCCCGGGCCCCAACCCCAGCCCCAGCCCCCAGCTAGGTCCCTAGAGACGCCCAACCCTGGGGTTGACGCGGACTTCAGCGTGTTTAAAAACTTCCGGCGCGGGCTTTGAGGTAGCACGGGAGGGGCCTCCGAACTTTCCTGCGTTCTCAAAGGTCCAGATACCACATTAGGGATGGGACCAACAGACTTTGCTTCGCTCTCATTAGCCCGTGTCCCTCCAAGAAGGCGTGGCCGCCCTTCATGGCTGCGCTCTCATAGATCCAAGTTCTTCCCTTGGTTCGTCTATCCGGCACTCTGATTGGTCAATATTCTTCCTTGGGGGTGTGGCCAAGTCTCATTGGCCCTCATCCTGGGGGGCGTATGGCGCCGGCGCCGTCGCTTTTGCTGTACGTCATCCGCGGGCGCCCACTCTGACGGAGCCAGAGAGTAGACAGCAGCAGAGTCGGCGGAGGCGACTGAGCTGAGTCTGTAGTAACGGCAACAGCGACGGCGGCAGCGATGGCCGGGGCGGGGCCGGCCCCGGGACTCCCGGGTGCAGGAGGGCCCGTGGTCCCGGGCCCTGGTGCCGGCATCCCGGGGAAAAGCGGCGAGGAACGCTTGAAGGAAATGGAGGCGGAGATGGCCCTGTAAGGCCCTCAGCAAGGCGTAATAAAAGCTATCTCAGAGCCAGACCCAGTGAATCCTGAGCCTCCAGCCCTCGATAGGCCAGAGATAAGGCTCTAACATGGGGAAGTGGAACTTTCGGGATTGTGAGGGCGGGGATAGGAAAGGAGTTGTCAGGGTTGAAAGCGCTGTCTCGATATACCCTGCGTTCCAGCATCGCTATGAGGTCCTGAGCTGTGGTATCTGTCCTGCCCCTCCAGGTTTGAACAGGAAGTTCTGGGGGCTCCAGTAACCGGAATTCCAACTGCTGTTCCTGCGGTGCCCACGGTTCCCACGGTAGAAGCGATGCAGGTCCCAGCGGCTCCTGTGATCCGCCCGATTATCGCGACCAACACATACCAACAGGTATGGCTGAGCTAAGGCATATAAGTCAGGGAACATAATGCCTCAAACACAGTAGGTGTTTGTATACAGAGAGCTATTGACGTTTTGACTGGTTGACCAATTAGCATGACATATTTTATGTGCCGGGCACTGAGGACACAGTAATGACTAAGGCAAATAATATTTCTGCCCTTTGGGAGCTTATATTATAGAGCATGTTGTACAGTAGCGCTTTCTGTGATGAAGACAAGAATGTTCCATATCTATTTAAAATTTATATTTATGTTCTCATTCGTCACATTTCAAGTGCTCAGTAGCCAGTTATATATGACTAGGAGAGAGAGAAATACTATTAAAATGAAAATAAGTAAATGAAACTTGTTCATTCTGTCAACAAGTAGTTATTGGGTACCTTCTATGCACCAGGGACTTATTCTAGGCATTAGGCATATAACAGAACAAAACAAAGAATCACTGCCTTTTGGGAGTTTACATTTTACTAGGGAGAGACAGAGCAAGGTATGGTAAGAAGGGCAGAGGCTTATTAGTACATTCAGGGCAGGCCTTTCTGAAGAGCTGACATTTAAGCGAAGACATGAAGATATCTGGGGGAAGAACATTCCCAGCAGAGAACTGCCAGGGTGCATACCTGTCATGTGCAAGGAACAGCAGGGAGATTGGTGGCTGAAGTGGAGTGAGCAAAGAGGAACGTGGCTGGAGTGGAGTGAGCAAAGAGGAACGTGGGCAGAGATAAGGTCAGAGAGATCCTATAAAGCTGCGGTCCCCAACCCCTGGGCTGCAGACTGGTACCGGTCCATGGCCTGTTGGGAACTGGGCCACACAGCGGGAGGTGAGCGGCGGGCAGGTGAGTGAGTGAAACTTCATCTGTATTTATAGCCGCTCCCCATTGCTCACCATCCCCCACCCCATAGAAAGATTGTCTTCCATGAAACCGGTCCCTGGTGCCAAAAAGCTTGGGACCACTGCTGTAGAGCCTTGTGGGCCACCGTAAGGACCTTGGCTTTTACTCTGAGATAGGGAACTATTGGAGGATTTTGAGCAGAAGAGTGCTATGGTCCAACTTAGAGATTAACAGGGTCTCTCTCCTGTGTTTAGAGAATAGACTGTAAGGGGCAAGGGCAGAATCAAGAGAATTTACTACTGAGAGAGGCTAAGGAGAGCTTTATCTAGTGTGATCCCAAAAGCCGCCCTGAGAAGTAGCATTTTAGCTGAGACTTACAGGTTGATAGCCAGCCCCACACCGAGCACAAAGGATAAAACTTTGAGCCTCCTGGAGTGAGCCAGCCATGGCAGACTGGGGACACTGAGTCAGGCCCTTCACCCCCACCTCTTCTCCAACAGGTCCAGCAGACTTTGGAGGCCCGGGCAGCCGCTGCAGCCACAGTAGTTCCTCCCATGGTGGGTGGCCCTCCTTTTGTGGGCCCAGGTAAGTAAGGAGTGGCAAGGTGAGGGGGTCAAAGCAATCAGACAGGGTGGTAAAAAGGGATGCCTGAGACTCTTCTCCCACCATCCTCGTCTCTCCCTTCCCAACAGTTGGCTTTGGCCCTGGTGATCGGAGTCACCTAGACAGTCCAGAGGCTCGAGAAGCCATGTTCCTGCGGCGAGCAGGTAGGTGTGGGGCCAAGGACCCCTATATTTTACCAGCCACTCTTGTTTCAACAACTGAAGCTTCTTGCCTAAATCACTGCTCTAAATCACCTTCTCCATTTCATCCCTACCCTGATGTTTTCATCTTCCAAAAGTACAAAGCTGATCAGTACTTCCCTGACTTTCCGTTTCTTTCAAGCCAATTTGGCTTTAACTTGATCACTGCAAAACAACCTCCTACTGTCAGTCCTAATCCTAAACCTTCGCTGTGTTTTCCCATGGCACTTAACGCCTTATAACAGGCTATACAATTTACTTATTTAGTATGGTTGTCACTTTTTTTTTTTTTTTTTGAGACAGAGTCTTGCTCTGTTGCCCTGTCTAGAGTGCCTTGGTGTCAGCCTAGCTCACAGCAACCTCAAACTCCTGGGCTCAAATGATCCTCCTGCCTCAGCCTCCCAGGAGCTGGGACTACAGGCATGTGCTACCACACCTGGCTCATTTTTTCTATTTTTAGTAGAGATGGGGTCTCACTCTTGCTCAGGCTGGTCTTGAACTCCTGACCTCAAGTGATCCTCCTGCTTCAGCCTCCCAGAGTGCTGGGATTACAGGCATGAGCCACCGCACCCGGCCAGTTGTCACCTTTTGCATCCCCTAAAATACGAACTCCATGAAGGGCAGAAGTGTTTGTACCTACCACATAGTAAGCATCACATACTATCCGTTAATGGGATGGACAGACCATCCAAACAAGCACCAAGCTCCTCACCTGGCACTCAAGACCCTATATGACCTGGCTTGCAGAGAGAGATGCCTACATCCTCCCCAGAGCCCCAAACATTGCTGGGATGTGCCAGCAATACTCCTGTTGAGGTCCCTTCTCTTCCCTGCCCATCATTACCCCACTATAATCTTCCAGCCTATCCTCTTCCACTTGCCATTCTCCACATTCCACCTGTTGTTCGGGTAACCTTTACACGCTGTCAATTTTCATGATGTTACTTATATGTATGAAATGGATGTGTGTTCTCATTTGGATGTAAATGAGATCCCTGTTAAACCCAACTTGTTAATTATGTTACCTAAATCCTGGTATACTTTTTTATCTAAAGATGTCTGAGAAGTTTTAACATCTTTTACTCTTTAGTATGGTTTTGATCAAAATGTAAATCTGACCTACCCTCCCTGCCTAGCTTCTCACCCTGCTGTGGCTCCCCAGTACCTCAGGAAGACATCCACAGCTCAGCCAAGAAGGCTGCGCTTGAATGCCTGCTGACCTCTCAACTCTTCTCATGATGCTTTCTAACCCACTTCCTCTATTACAGTCACACTAAACTGAAAGGGAAAAAGATTTTGCTTATAAATGTTCTCTCCTGCCAGTAATATTTCCACTCACCCTTTGCCTGACTAACTCTTCAGTATCCTTTGGGTCTCAGCTCGCAGGTCCCTTTCTCCAGGAAGCCTTCTCTAGTCCTCTGGCTAGGTCAGAGGACTCCTCTGGGTTCCAACTGCTCCCTGCACTTCCCCCTCCCAGCACTGATCGCTCTGCCTGGGCTTTTCACCTGTCCAGCCCCGATCGCTCTGGGCTGCCATTCTCTTGTGAGGAGTCTTGTTCCCTCCTGCTTGTACCAGGAGTTGCCTGAGAACCGCTGGTCGTTGGTGTGTCCCCAGCGTTGCTCACCACAGGGCTGGGCCCAGAAGAGTTCCTCAGTGGTAAATTTTTGCTGAATGAACCAGGGGAAAGAGCCCACATCTCCCAGAAGGCTCCCCAAACTCTTCTCCAGGATTTCTTGGATGCTGAGAGTACACCACACACACCTTGCCCCAAGTGCACCTGTCCCCCATGACACACACCCCCATCTCTCTCTCCCACAGCTGTGGCCCCCCAGAGGGCCCCTATCCTGCGTCCGGCCTTCGTCCCCCATGTGCTACAGAGAGCAGGTGAGGGGGCCAGGGTCATCATCCCTGCCACATAACTCCCCACCTAAGCCCTCCGACTACCCCACTAACACCCTGACAGATTCTGCTCTCTCTTCTGCAGCAGGTGGTCCCCGCCCTATGGCCCTGCGTCCCCCTCACCAGGCCCTCGTGGGCCCCCCTCTGCCTGGGCCCCCTGGACCACCCATGATGCTGCCACCAATGGCTCGGGCCCCAGGGCCCCCCCTGGGCTCCATGGCTGCTCTGAGGCCTCCCCTGGTGAGTATGGATAGGGAACTAATGGTCAGAGGTGCGGTGGGCGGGGAGTTCCTCAATCCTGGCCTGGAGGGCTGTGTCTATGTCTGCCCCTGCCCTAGCATTTGTTCCCCTGCCTTCTCACTGTCTGACTCTTTCTGCACCCATCTGTCCCTGTTTCTTTTCTTGTGAAGGGAATATGGAGAGAAACACATGCTGTTGTTGTATTTCTATGTCTATATCTCTATTTTTCCTTTGATTGTCTGTTTTTGTCTTGATGTTATTTGTCCCTGTGTGTCTGTCTCTCTTTGCCTGTGTTTCTCTGTGTGTGTGTCCGACTAGAGACTTCTTTCTTTGCCTAGGTGTCCTTTGCCTGCTCCCTGACTCCTAGGCCCTTGCTTTGTTGTATGGGATGGGGATGAAAGTGAGGTGTGAGTCTGTGACCTGGCCCCTCGTGCTCCCCTCTTACCCACAGGAAGAGCCAGCAGCACCCCGAGAGCTGGGCCTGGGCCTGGGGTTGGGCCTGAAAGAGAAGGAAGAGGCCGTGGTGGCAGCGGCGGCCGGGCTGGAGGAAGCTAGTGCAGCGGTGGCCGTGGGAGCAGGAGGGGCCCCCACAGGCCCTGCAGTCATTGGGCCCAGCCTGCCACTGGCCCTGGCCATGCCATTGCCTGAGCCTGAGCCACTGCCCCTCCCATTGGAGGTAGTACGTGGCCTACTGCCCCCACTGCGCATTCCCGAGCTCCTGTCCCTGCGTCCTCGGCCCCGGCCCCCTCGGCCTGAGCCACCCCCTGGCCTCATGGCTCTTGAGGTAAGCAAGGGAGCATGGCAGTGAGGGGACAGAAGGGGCTTGGAGGGCAGGCAGGAGCCCATGAGCTTCCACACACACAAACACATGGAGTCTTTTGTCCAGATGGTGGGAGGACTTGGGGAGAGGGAGACAGATGTGTGTATCCCACATGCAAAAGCACATCCAGTCCTTACTATGGAGGCAGGAGGCCTGGGGGCAAAGGAGAGTGGGAAACTCCAACACCAAGCCCTTTGTACCCCTCCCCTTCCCTCCTCAGGTCCCAGAGCCCCTGGGTGAAGACAAGAAAAAGGGGAAGCCAGAAAAATTGAAACGCTGCATTCGCACTGCAGCTGGGAGCAGCTGGGAGGACCCCAGCCTGCTGGAATGGGATGCTGGTAAGTGGGCTGAAGTGCAAGGTCAGGCATTGCTCAGCTAAGGCCAGGGAGGGTGAACCCCTCCTTGGGGCTACAGACAGGGAAGGTGAACCAGGTGACTCCACACCTTTCCGCAGGGCAGGCACTGTTGTTAGCCCACGTCATGGAGGTGAGACTACAGCTCTGAGGGGCAGGTCCCTCATCCAGCCATGGGCCAGAACTTGGTGGGGGTGATTAGTACCTAGGGCTTTCTGACCCATTGTACTCATGAGGGGCCTGGCTTGCTGAAGGTCAAAGAGTATTCTTTCTTCTCGAAACTTCTTATGAAAGGTTTTAAACACAGAATGGCATAGTGACCAGTCATTTATCCACACCTAGATGCAGCAGTTAACATTTTGCTTGTTTATTCCTCTATGCATATATGTATGTAGGTTATTTTGGGTTTTTCAGTCATTTGAAGCAAGTTGTAAAGTGAAGTCATTACTTGTAAATATCTCAGTATTCGACTCCTGAGAAAAGAGACATTTCTTTCATATAATGCCATTAAGACATCTAAGAAAATTAACTATAATTCTATGGTATCTTCAGTTTATATTCAAATTTCCCCAGTTGTCCTGAAATTCTACTTTAGCTATTTTTGCCCCAAACTAGAATGCATGCAGTGTAATGTCTCTAGATGTTTTTTGTTTTTTGTTTTTTTATGAGACAGGGTTTTGCTCTGTCTCCTGGGCTGGAGTGCAGTGGCACAATGGTAGGTCACTGCCACCTCAAACTCTTGCGCTCGAGCAATTCTGCTGCTTCAGCTTCCTGAGTAGCAAGGACTACAGGCACATGCCCCATACTCAGCTAATTTTTTTGTCTTTTGGTAGAGATGGTGGTCTCACTATGTTGCCCAGGCTGGTCTCAAACTCCTGGTCTCAAGCGTTCCTCAGCCTCCGCCTCGCAAAGTGCCGGGATTACAGGCATGAGCCACTACACCTGGCCTAGATTATCTTTTAATAAGATTGATTCCCCCACACCTCTTTGTTTTGTATGTAATATTTTTTTTGAAGTGTCCAGGCCAGTTGTCTTGTAGAAGACAAGGTTCTACCCTCTGAGTTTGTCAGATTGTTTCCTCCTGGGGTAGCCCAGTGTGTTCTCAAAGAGTGTCCTTAATCACCACAGAAGCCATGGGAAGTCACAGCAATATCTGAGAAGGGAAACAGACCCACCTCCCACCCCAGTCCTTGACTTCTGCCTCGTCTACTGGGACCTGCCCCAAGACAGGGCCAGATGGGACAGTGTAGGCTTGAGACCCTAGTTCTGTGACCTTGGGCAAGTTACTTAGCCTTTCAAGCCTCATTTTCCTCATTGCCAAACAGGGAATAATAGCATGAGCCTCATGGGGATAGGGCTTCACTGGGACTGAGCATGCTCAGTAGGGGCACGGCCCGACCCAGAGGGTATGGCTGAGAATGGCAGCTGAGCTCAGCCTCAGCGTTGGAGAAGGATCAGGCAGTGTGTCCAGGGTTCAAGGGGGAATTAGAGTGGGCTTGGCAGAGGAAGCAAGGCTGAGGGAAGATGAAGCCTGTGTTACTGAGGTGCCATGATGGGAGGCCAGTGGGTGTTAGGGGCCCAGGGGATGTCCATGGGAAAGGAAGGTGTCCAGGACACCAAGGGGTGCCAGGGGCTCAGTGGAAAGGCCGGGGCTGGAACAGAGTGAGGGGCTGCATCATGGGAATGCTTGAGATGGCCCAGGGTGGGGAAGGGCAGTACAGGTAGAGGTTAAAGTAAGGACTCTGGAGGCAGATGCCTGAGCTCTTGTCGCAGCCTTGCCACTTCCTGGTTGGGAACTTTGGATAGATGACTTGACCTCTCTATGCCTTAGTGTAAAAGGGTTGTTGGGCGTGCCAGATGCATACAGACCTCTCCAGGTGCTTAGCAGAGCCTCCAGAGAAAGTGGGGCATTCACAAAAAGTGGACTCTGGCCAGGAATCTGCATCCTCTGACCCTTTCTGTCTCCCATCCCCAGATGACTTCCGGATCTTCTGTGGGGATCTGGGCAATGAAGTGAATGATGACATCCTGGCACGCGCCTTCAGCCGCTTCCCATCCTTCCTTAAGGCTAAGGTGATCCGAGACAAGCGCACAGGCAAGACCAAGGGCTACGGTTTTGTCAGCTTCAAGGACCCCAGCGATTATGTGCGCGCCATGCGTGAGATGAATGGTGGGTGAGGCCTCCCCTAGGGACAGTGGCTGTGGGAGGCATCTGACCTAGGCCTGACCCCAAGCCTGACTAGAACCCTCCGTTTCTGCAGGGAAGTATGTGGGCTCCCGCCCCATCAAGCTTCGCAAGAGCATGTGGAAGGACCGGAATCTGGACGTGGTCCGCAAGAAGCAGAAGGAAAAGAAGAAGCTGGGCCTGAGATAGGGTCTGTGGCTGGGCACCCGCTCCTATCCGGCCGGGCGCTGGCTCCTCCCCCCACCTGTCTTTGCAAAACCCCCACCTATCCACCCACTTGCCTCAAAACCAGTTTCAATAAATTTATGTTCATTTCCATCCTTGGCTGGGCTTGAAAGCACTCTGGGGAGTGGGGGTTGGCATCCCCCACCTGAAAATTGTGGGGAGGCTTGAAAGTTTACCTGGACACCAGGTGAGCACTCTGGAGCCCCTACTGTGCACCCATTACCTCTGCTTCAACTCTCTCAAGTGCACAATGAGCACAGCCCGTTCCAGAGGAGAGGGGCAGGGTCATGGCAAGGCCAAGCTGGGGCCCAGGTCTGACTCCAGCCTGTGTTCTCAGCACCAAATTGGGGGTCTTCTAGGCCCACCCTTCTGGAGCTCACAGCCTTCTAGGCTTTCAGCAAATGCTGGCGACACAATAGAGACTGAAACAGTCCCGGCCCCGCTCCCTCGGAGCTCATGGTCCAGTGGCAGAAGAAAGGCTGACGCCACACACAGCCCAGAGCGATCAGGGTAGGGCTGGGGGAGCCCAGGGTGCGGACCTGTGGATCAGAAAGGGCTTCCTGAAGGAACTGTCATTCTTAGCACTTCTGAGACTCATTTTCTTCTGGAATTCTTACTCTCTGGGTCTCTCAGACTGTTTTCCAATTTTTTCACTCTGCCAAACCCCAGCTGACTTATGTTGCTGTATGTCTTTGCATGGCTATCTCTGAGTGTCTCTAAGAGTCGGTATCTCTCTGAGTCTCTTTTCTCTGTATCTGTGGGTGTCTCCCCCTCTCTTCCCAGCTCCAAGCTGGCCTCTGCCTGTCCGAAGAGGTGCAGAACCTTGGATGCCAGGCTAAGAGCTTAGACTTTCCCCTGAAGGCTGGAGCAAGCAGGGGACTGGCATCGCAGATCTGTGCTTTCGAGAGAGCATTGAGACCACCACTGTGGGCTGGGGGTCTGGAGGGAGGCTGGGGTAGGGACCAGGCCAGAGGACGGACTGTGCAGGGCTTGAGTGTGGGAAGGGGATGAAGGTCTGCCAGGACACAGCCATCAGAACCTGCATTAGGAGGGAGCAAGTTGGGAAGGACTTAGCTGCACAAAAAGGGTGGGAGTGGGAGGAGACAATACCAAGGCCTCAGGGAAGGAGGTCACCCAGGAGAGGTGTCAAATTTCTTCTGTTCCTGTCTTCCCTCCTTACTGCCCCCTCTCTGACATCACATTTTCCAGTCTGGTCAGAGGGGTAAGGGCTTCTTTCCCTGGCAGGAAGTGCCCTTCACCCCCTGCCACCTGGGCTAGACCACCCAGCCCCAGGCCCTCAAACCCCCTTCCCCTCATCACTAGCCCTTCCTACCCGATCCCCTTCTGCTCACTGCAACCATAGGGGCAAGGCAGGAAAGGAGGGTTTTAAAAGTACACACAAGTCTTCCTGAGGACAGGAAGAGACAGACAGGGACACAGAGAAGGGAGACTCAGGTGCAGAGATGAGAACTATCAGAGACAGTGCAGTGGGAGGGAAGAGCGGGAGAAAACCCACAGAGAGAGACAAATGGAGACAGACAAGAAGAAAGGAACACTCAGAGATGAGAAGGGACAGAGACTTGTCAAAAGAGACTGGGTGACAAGGCCTCACGGAACGAGGCTGGGTGCAACAGAGATCCAGAGCTGGGGACACCAACCTAAACAGGGCAGAGAGACATGGAGAGACAGAGGCCACCTTTAGGGAGAGCTGGCCTGGACTCCCTTCTGGCCCCAGGGCTGAGTGGATGGAGGGGCCAGTCATGCCCCAAGGCTGGGTGGCTCAACCAACACTGGATCCAATCCTAGCTCCACCCTAGTCCCATGTGACCTTGATAAAGTGACTATCCCTCTTGAAGCCCACTTTCCCTTCTGTAAAATGGACAGAAGAGCAGTGCCTCCCCTTCTCTCACTCTCCAGAATGGCAAGTGGTTAATAATCAAGAAGCTAGGTGGATACTGGAAAATGTCCATATTAAAAAGTTATTTTTAATGGTAAACATTTACTTATTACTATAGCAGGATGGGCACAAGCATGGTCTCTGAAGCCAGGTTACCTAGGTTAAGGGTTGCCAGATTTAGCAAACAAAAATATAGGACATCTACTTGTTGAATTTCAGGTAAACAACAAATAATTTTTTAGTTGTGTATGTCCAAACATTATGTCCCAAATGTTGTATGTATGTATTAATGTTACATGCATGAATTTTTTTTGTTTTTTGCTGAGTTATTTGAAGCAAGTTACAGACATTGTAACACCTCATCCCTAAATATCTGTGTTCATTGCCGAATAGGGACATCTTTCATATCATAAGACCATTATCACGTCTAAGAAAATAATTATATGGTATCTCATATTCAGTTTATACTCAAATTTCCCCAATTGTTGCGAACTATTATAGCATGCAAGGGCATGGGCTCTTGCGAGGAATAGCAGTGGGAGGAAGCCTGTCTCAATTTCTCCCTTCATAAAATGCGTATGGCAATAGTACCTACCTCCTAAAAGGATTAAAAGAAGGTCTAGGCCGGGCGCGGTGGCTCTCGCCTGTAATCCTAGCACTATGGGAGGCCGAGGCCGGTGGATCGCTCAAGGTCAGAAGTTCGAGACCAGTCTGAGCAAGAGCGAGACCCCCGTCTCTACTGAAAATAGAAATTATCTGGCCAACTAAAAATATATTAAAAAAAAAAAATTAGCCAGGCATGGTGGCGCATGCCTGTAGTCCCAGCTACTTGGGAGGCTGAGGCAGTAGGATCGCTTAAGCCCAGGAGTTTGAGGTTGCTGTGAGCTAGGCTGACGCCACGGCACTCACTCTATCCCGGGCAACAAAGCGAGACTCTGTCTCAAAAAAAAAAAAAAAAAAAGAAGGTCTATGGCACAGTTGGCGCAATGATCCCTCATTTAATGTCAGCTGTTATTACTATTGTTATTGTTTATATTGTTGATGTTATTGTTTTTATGATTGACACCCCTGGGAAGCAGCCCCAGGATGCCCTGAGTTGGGGGTTCGGGTCGGTCTCCCCCACCCCCACACCACCACCCCCTACCCCGCAGTCACTCTGCCGATTGTGACGTCGGCTGACGCTAGGGGGGTGGGGGTATCTGGCCGGAAATCCCTCTTCCTGTTACAGATAAGCCTGGCGCAGCCCAGCTGACCCCAGATCCTCCTCTCTCACCACCCTCCATGTCGCAGGATCAAGTCCCCAAGACCGAGAACCTGTTCCCCAAGCCCCCTACCCCGCCCCATCACCCCGTAAACACCCCCAGCCCCCGCCCCCCGTCTCGCCCAGCTCGCTGTTCCCCAAGTCCCCATCCAAGCCTAAATCATCCCTGCAGCAGGACAGCCCCAGAGGCGAGCGCCCATCCCGGAGGCGGGGGCGCTGCTCGGCCCCGCCCCCGCCCCTGCAACTCGACCCGGGCTGGGACCCCCTGCTCTGACGTCTCGGAAAATTCCCCCCTGCCCAGGCCCTCCAGGGAGGGGGTGCATGGTATGAAATGAGGCTGAGACCCCCGGCTGGGGGCAGAGGAACCCGCCAGAGGTGAGCCGGGAACTGAGGACTGGATGCCTGGGAGTCCAAGTTAGGAAGGACCTGGGGGCTAGACTCCCAAGAAGTGGGGGTGGAGGGGCCTGGACTCCTGGGTTTAAGAGAGGAAGAAGGCTGAGGTCCCTCATGCCTGGTCTGAGAGAAAGGGGACTGTAGGCCAAGATGCCTACAAGGTTCCTGGGGAAGGCAGGAGCAGAGGCCTGGACTCCTGGGTCTCAGGGAAGCAAGGGGTGGGACCCAGACTCTGGGGTCTCTAAGTGTCACAGCTTCACCCAGTGCCATTTGGACTTTTCCCAACTCAGAACATTCCCAAAGCACATCCATGGACTTGTGGAACTGGGATGAAGCATCACCACAGGAAGTGCCTCCGGGGAACAAGCTGACAGGGCTGGGTAGGCTGCCTGGGCTGAGACAACATGTGTGGGGAGGGTGCCCAGGTGGGGACCTCTGCTAACCCCCCACCGGCCCTAAGCTCCTCATTCATTGCCTGCAGAAGGAGCTGAATTCGGCTTCTATTTCCCTGATCTGGCGCTCCAAGGCGACATGCCAACAGCAGAGACTAGCTGGAAAGGTTGCTGCGGGCTGGGAACCCTGGGTGCTGGGGGAGAAAGGGGGAGGCTGCGCTCCCAGGTCGAAGGGAGGAGTGAGGCGTGCCTGGACTTCTGGGGCTGAGCGGGGAGGGCCCGCCTGCTTGGACTCCTGAGGTTGAAGCAGGGGTCCCCGGGTCCGGAGTGATCAGGGACTGGGGGTAATAACTCCCAGTCCCTGACAAATAGACTCCCGGTGGGTGATTGAGGGAGGTCTCTAGGTTATCGCTCACACTCCTCTCTCGCGCAGGGTTCCCGCAGTTGGACTGGGACTCCGCGTTACTGCACCCAGAAGCTCCATGGGGGGCGGGTGAGTGTGTGGGGGAGGCGGTTGGAAGCGTGGACTGGAGTCCTCAGGCACTGGGGCTGGAGGTTTAGATTCCCCAATCTTTGCGGCGAAACGGGGCTAGGATTAGGGACATCTGCTTTCTCAAGGTGGCATGGCCTGGATACCGGAGCCCCGGACCCCGAGCGCTAGGGCTGAGAGCTTAGACCCCTGGAACTCCCGAGGGGCCGGGGAACCTGGGCTCCCCTCACTTGGGTCCGTTGCTCCTCACAGAGCCCGCCCCTCAGGCTCTTCCGTGCTCCAGGGACTGGACAAACCTGGCATGTGCCGCCTCGGACCCTCGGAGCCACGTCTGCCAGACCCTGGACCCCGCCCCTCCCTGCCCGGGCCCCGCCCCGCTCTCTGGTTCTGAAGGGACGGCGGGCCAGAACTGTGCCACTTGGGAGGAAGGAGCCACCTTGTGGACGCGCTCCCAGGCGGCCAGGCGGGCCGCCCGCTGGGACTGTTCGTTTGGCCCCGACGGCGCCACCTACTGGGGCAATGGCCTGGGCGGGGAACCGCGCGCGGACTACACCATTTCGTGGGGCGGGCCTGCGGGCCCGGACTACACCGCCTCCTGGAACCCGGGGCTGCATACGGATTGCACCACCTCTGCGAAGGCGTACCAGGGTGCAGCTCTCACCAATTCCTCCGAACCGGGCCAGCAGTCGGACCGTGCCGCTTTGGCTCGTTACCCCAAAACTAACCAGCGAGGTGAGAGGTCAGCGAAGACTGTGGAGGGAGCAAGGCCGCAGTGGTGACGCCTAGGCACTTAAGGGGGCGGGACCCGGGAAACTGGCAGTGAGGGAAGGGGCTTAGGGATCTAAGCGCTCCAGAGAGTAGGGGACTGTGGCTCTCACGCCTGAGTCCTTGGGAAGGAGAGGACTAGACACTGATAGTCTTCGAGGGACCAAGGGGACAAGGACCCAGGCTCCTGGATTATGTGGGAAGAAAGAGATGAGGGTCTAGACCCTCATCGAGTCACCGAGGTGGGGAGGCTAAATTCCTAAATCTCCAAGGTGGGGGATCTGAGCCCTGAGTCCCCGAAGCTGACTCTTTGGTCCCCTATATGGGTCCCCGAGGAGGAGGGGATCTGGACTCATGGGTCCCGAGTTGGGAGGACCTGGACCCGTGGGCCTTTGAGGTGACAGAGCCTGGTCATTGATCTGGGGCCGGGAAGACTGGGGATTCACCTGCCTCCACCCTGCAGGTCCCATTCAGCTGTGGCAGTTCCTCCTGGAGCTGCTCCACGACGGGGAGCGTAGCAACTGCATCCGCTGGACAGGCAACAGCCGCGAGTTCCAGCTATGCGACCCCAAAGAGGTGGGGCAGCTCCCTTGCCCCGCCAAGCCCCGCCAAGCCCCGCCGGGTCTCCTAGTCCGGCTATTCACTGTGCCTAATTCTTGGCCCCGCCCTACCCCAGCCCCTATTCTCAAGACCCCGCCCAACCTTTCTCCGGCTTAATACCCGCACCACGCCTGGATCCCGCCCACCTTGGCTAAGCCCCGCCCCTCCCCCTCTGCCCCAGGTGGCTCGGCTGTGGGGCGAGCGCAAGAGGAAGCCGGGCATGAATTACGAGAAGCTGAGCCGAGGCCTGCGCTACTACTACCGCCGCGACATCGTGCGCAAGAGCGGTGGGCGCAAATACACGTACCGCTTCGGGGGCCGAGTGCCCGGCCTAGCCTATGCGGACTGCGGGGAAGGCGGACAGGGAGCAGCGACACAATAAAAATATCCAGATAAACCTCGTCGCGCGTGCTTGTCTGCATCCTTCCCACGGACACTGAGTAGACCTCGCTAGGGAGCAAGTGTGCACCCCCACATTTAGGAGTTGGCCTCCCACCTCGAAGACCCAGGCGTCTGGGCCCTCATCTCTTTCCTCGCACATAATCCAGGAGCCTGGGTCTTCGCCCCTTGGTCCCTAGAAGACTAGCAGTATTTTAGTCCTCTCCTTCCCAAGGACCACGGGTGTGAGAGAGGAGTGAGGGCCACAGGACCCTCTTCTCTGGAGCTCTGAGATCCCTAAGCCCCGCCCCCTCGCTGCCAGTTTCCTGGTCCTGGCCTCTTAGGTGCCTAGGCGTCACTACTCTGGCTTTGCTCCCTTCTTATAGTCCTTGCGGACCTCTCAACTCGGTGGTTAGTTTTGGGGTAACGAGCTACCCACCTCCAGTGCTGGACAATGACCAGACCCTTAAGGAGCCTACTCTGTGCTCCCCCCGAGATGGGACATACAAAGAAATCTAACCCAGTGCCCATAGGGTCTACGGTGCGCCCGCCCTGTGTCAGGACTTTTATAGGAATCAGACCCTATCACGAAAGTTTATCTGCTGTGTCCCCCTTGAAGAGAATACTTGGACTCTGGAAAGGTCTTACTGTGTGCCCTCCCAGTGCTAGGGATGGATGGTCAAGGAATTAAATCTAATCCTTGCCCCTCAACACCACCTACTCGGTTTCCTCACTCCAAGCTGGAGGACATAGAAACTTCCTGGAGAAGGAGGCAACTGATTTAAGAAGTTAGGCAGGCAAAGAATGTTTCAGGCAGAAGGAACAGCAAGAGCAAAGGCTGAAGGTGGAAGATCACACAGCAGTGTTCAAACTTATTGGTGTGGCTGGGGCGGGAACATGGGCCAGTTCACAAAGGATCTGTGGGTCATGGTGAGGAACCTGGACTTTGTCCCCAGAGCACTAGGGAGCCATCGAGGGGTTTAAGCTGGGAAGGGATTTGGATTTTAGGAAGATTTCATCGAAGGGGAAGAATGTAGGCATGTAAACAGGTAATTCCATAAATAATTACAATGTTGATGGACACAGAATGTGTAAGAAGAAGCTCCTGCCCCTGTTAGACCTGGACATTCCACCCAAGACAGTATGTGGAAGGCTTTGGAGGCCAGACTAAGAAGAGAGAGAAAAGCAGTTCTCTCTCACAGCTCCCTCTCCTCGTCCCCAGATGGCACTCTTCATTTACATAAGAAATTCATTCATTCAACAAATATTTACAGAGCACTTCCTATGTGCCAGGCACTGTTTTAGATTTAATGGCGAATAAAATAGACATTTATTCCTTTATGATGCTTCTCGTCTATGGAGGGAGACAAAAAGAGGTAAACATAATTTAAAAGAATGGATATAGTATGTGAGAAGTAAGTGCTATGGAAAAACAAAGTAGGGGAAGTGGGATAGAGTCTGACAAGATGTGAATTTTAAGTATTTGGTTGAGAAGGACTCACCCAGAAGGTGACATCTGAGCAAAGACCTGAAGGAGGTGAGAGAGGGAGCTATGCACAGGAAGACCATTCCCAGCTAAGGGAACAGCAAGCACAAAGCCCCTTAGTGGGAGCCAGCCTCCGTGTTTAAGGAACTGCTAGGGAGTCAGCGTGGCTAGAGCAGTGGGAGTGAGGAGGAGAGGGATAGGAGATGAAGGTATAAACGGGGCCAAATTGCGTAAGTCATTTGTAAGGACCTTAGCTTTGGACTAGAAGCGTTATTTCTAACCAATAGAATACAACAAAAGAAAGAAAAAGATAAAAATAGACTATAACAGTCAGACCAGAAGCGAGGAAAGAGTTCTGGGCCGAGGAAGGGATGTGCTGTGATCTGACTGGGGTGTTTACAAGTGTCCCTTTGGCTGAGTGGGCATAGAGGGCAGCTGGGAAGCTGGAAGGCCTGGGAATGGAGTACCGCAACAGTGCAGGCTGAAAGCGATCGTGGCTTGATGCAGATGTGGCAGAGGAAGATTCTGGATATATTTTTAAAGCAGAACCAACAGGATTTCTTAATAGGTCAGCTATGATGTGTGAGAGAAAGGTAGGAGTCAAGGACAATTCTGTGACCAGAATGATAGCGTTGTCATTTTCCCAGATGGAACAATTTCTACCAGATCCTTCACAGACCCAAGCTTGAATTCCTAACTCCACCTCCCCGTGATGCAAGACTTTGGTTTTTGAGTACTCAGCCACTCAAAACTTTGTTATTTTGTGCCTCCCGGGCTTTGGGGAAAGATGGTAATGAGCAGGGAGGTGGAATCTGAGTATTCCTCATATCGTGACGAGTGACACCCGGGACGACATTGGTTTTCAATCCCCTAACAATTGACCCCGTAATAATTATGAGAGTGGGGATTTTTGTGTTTTGTGCAGCGATGTATTCTCAGCCCTTGTAGAAGTGCCTGACACAGAATAAAAGCTCAATAAATATTTCTTTCATGAATAAAAGTACTTTTGCTGGGACATTTTCCCCACGCCCATCCTTCAACCAGTCCCAGGATCTATAACTCTTTCCTCAGGTAAAGATACAGAGGAGACGAAAAGCTGTCACCACAGGCGTCTTGAGCCCCAGCTCAGAGCCATTTGAAGTGCCGCGCCTGCACACGATTGGGCCTGGAGTGATGATGAACAAGCATTCGGCCCAATAGAAGGTCGGAGTTCTGTTGATGGGCGTGCCCTGAATAGCTTCGGTGACCTCCTCCCCGTGGGCTCTCTAGCCCCGCGGAAGACTCCCTATTCCCCGCCTACCACCACTTCCGGTCGGCCGTAATTCCGCTTCCTGTCCGACGCTGGCGTCTTTGCCGAGGGTCACATTGAACTACGAGGTGCATCAGGGGTGTCTGTCGGTGAGTGTGGAGGGCTCTGGAACCTGGGACCCTACCCTAGCGGGCTGTGGAACCCTATCGTCCCCGAGAATGGGGTGAGGCTTCCGGCCGGCGGCGTCCGGCCGCCCTGGGCCCTGGTACCCTGTTGTTCTGTTAGTAGAAATAGCTGACGACTATATAGTTCTTCCTTAATGCCAGACAACTTACAAGTGTATTGTACTCATTTAACCCTCCCACCAGCCCTGTGAGGTAGGGCGTGCGGTTATCCCCTTTTGACAGTGAGGAGACTGAGGCTCGGAGATATTAAGCGACTCAACCGAGGCAACACCGCGACCAGAATATGGACCCAATAGTTTGGGGGACGGTGTTCTTAGTCACCAGTCCACAGTCATGGCCTCCCGCGGCTTGCCTGGGCCGCAGCCTAGCTCCCTGGTGCCTAGTCCATCCTCCCTCTTTGATGGATGGTGGAGGGGCCGCAGTGTCATCTCCGATCCACCCTCACCCTCAAATATGGAATCAAAATCTCGCCCATAACTACTCTTCGGACTGCATCTGTGTCCCAGCAACTGGTGCTTTACATTTCCCCTCCTCACGTCTCCCTGCCCTCCCCCCAAATGCTCCAGACCCCCACCATTACCTCGGACCCCTTGAATTTGACATTGGCCTGCGCACATCTGTATAACCCCACAACTCCTTGGATTCTCCGGAGTACAGGCACTTTCTCCCAGATTCCTTGACAAAAACTATTTGTCACCTTTTCAGAGACATTTTATTAGAGAGTTTTAACCCTGGGTCTGCAGAGCTGATAGAATTCAAGGAGTGATAGTATTAATACTTGAATGGGGGTGGGGGAATTAAATCCATATTTTTACAAATCTCTAATTGAAAGGTAGCATATCGTGCAGTTAGAAATTGATTCAACCACCTCAGTAGTGTTAGCAACTGTAACTTTGTTAGAAATCAAAATCACACATATTCTTGCATCATATTATAGTTGCAAATGTCACAAAGTACCATATCACTCATGGTTACTTCAAAATTGTGTTACTTAAACCCTCAGCTAGATATAACTAATTTTCTTTGTGATCATATGCAGTTTTTTAATGCATTTAAACATATTCTGACAAAGAGGTTTATGGGATTCATCAGACCCCTGAGGAGTTTGTAGCACCAAAAAGATTTAGAACCTTTGCAATGTAGGTTATGCCAGTGATTGAGGCAGCCCACCATTTGTATGCTGGATGACCTTGGGAGGTCACTTAGACACCCTGTCCCTTCCTTGTCTGTGCAGTGGGGATAGTAATAGTTTTAGAGTGGCTGCAGGAGTGAAGTATGTATGTAGCACAGAATCTTGGCATGTAGTAAGCATTCAGTGAGTGTTGCTGGTATTATTTTGGGACCAGGCAACTAAAGAGGTTGCCCCCAACCCTGCTGTGACGCCCACACTCAGGTGTATGGGTTGGCCCTGCCCCTCATCTCTGCATGTATGTTAAGAGGGAGGACATGGTAGTTTGTTCACACCCAGCACTTTCTGCTGTGTCTGGGCCTCCCTCGTTGGGCCTGGCTGATCTGACATCCCCATTCTCAGGCTCCCTGGAACCCCTGCCAACACCCACTCGTTTTGCCTTCAGGAGTGAGCATCATGGCAGAAGACATCAAGACCAAAATCAAGAACTACAAGACTGCCCCCTTTGACAGCCGTTTCCCCAACCAGAACCAGACCAGGAACTGCTGGCAGAACTACCTAGGTAAGGAGCACACCGTGAAGGGAGAATGCACACCCTCCTTGCTCCCACACCTCAAGACACTCACCTTTGCCTCCTCCTAGGGGACCCATCCATCCCAGTCTCCTCCCTTTTAGTCTGGACATCCCACCTCTGGAGGGCCCATGCCCCTCATCACCACCTGTGTTCAGGTCTAGGCCAGGGTCACAAACTTTGGTTCCTACGATGATTTTTTTAAAAAGATGTTATGTGTGCAATGTAACAGACATAAAGGAAGTACATAAAACATGTACAGCTCAATAAGTAATTTTACAGTGAACCCTGCATGCAGCTGTTAACTCATACAGAAAAATAGATCTTGCCAGCACTCTGATCTCTCCTGCCTGCCTTGTGCCCTGTCTTGAACACAACACCCTACTGTCTCCACTAGAGATGTGACCCCACCGACTTAGGGTGATCACATTTTTACCTGACCGAGTTTAGGTTTGCCTCTTTGTGTGAACTTCATAAACACTGTGTGTATTCTTTTGTGTTTGGATTTCTTCATTCAACAGTTTTTCAGATTCATCTATGCTGTGGCGGGTAGTTTGCTCATTTTCATTGCTGTGCAGGTTTCCACAATTTATTCATGGACACTTGTGTGATTTCCATTTTGGGGTTCTTAAGAATGGTGCCACTATAAATATTCTTATAAATGTAATTTTATGTCCATGTGCATGCTTTTGGCATTCTAAGGAATGTGCCCAGGAGTGGAATACCTGAAGCAATTTTTTTTTAATTGTGTACTTTTTTTTTTTTTTTTTCCGAGACAGGGTCTCACTCTGTCGCTTGGGGCTAGAGTGCAGTGATGTCATTGTAGCTCATTGCAACCTCAAATGCTTGGGCTCAAGCAATCCTCCTGCCTCAGCCTCCCAAGTAGCTGCCACTATAGGCCCTCCACCATACCCGGCTAATTTTGCTATTTTTAGTAGAGACTGGGTCTCGCTCTTGCTCAGGCTGGTCTCGAACTCCTGAGCTCAAGTGATCCTCCCACATCAACCTCCCAGAGTGCTAGGGTTACAGGCGTGAGCTACCACGCCTGGCCTTCATTGTGTACTTTTAAAAACCAGATTATCCCCTTCCTGCCTTCTTCTATAGGACTCAGCATCTTAGCATCGAGACCATCCTCCCTTCCCCTGGTTCTGGATTTCCGTGACCCCCACACGTGCCCCTCATGTTTCCCCATCAGTCCTGATGCCAGAATTTTCCAATTGAACCTCAGTTTCCTAGGGGGTTGCAGAATCCATTTAGTGAGGTGTGTTAGCCCTTGTTAGGACACTTGTAAACTTTGGTTTCCTGTGTGTGTACATATTAATATATGTGTATATATAACTGAACATGAAGTCAAAAGTGTTTCTCACTGAGTTTTGATCAAAAATATGTTCCAGCCATTGGTCTGAGCTGACCATGAACCCCCTTTATTTATAGACTTCCACCGCTGCGAGAAGGCGATGACCGCTAAAGGGGGTGATGTCTCTGTGTGTGAATGGTACCAGCGTGTGTACAAGTCCCTCTGCCCCATATCTTGGGTATGTGTGCCACTGGGGCCCTTGGGATGTTGGGGTGGTGTCTTCGCAGAGGGGCATGTGGTGGGAGCTCATCTCTGAGGGGCAGAGGGAGAACAAGGCATCACACTGTCCATGGATGCAGGCTTTTTCTCCTTCCTAGAATTGCCTTTCGTCTTCCTTCCACCGCTACCTCTCAGCCAGGCAGGGCTCTCAGCCCGGGTGACCAGGGTTATCTCATGGACTCTACAAATATATAATCAGTGCCTGGTCCCTGTCCCTGTGGAGCTCACAATCTTGTGCAATCCTGTCCCTTTTTATTCTGAACATTTTCAAGTATACATAAAAGTAGAGAATAATTCAGCGACCCCCAAATACATCCATCACCCACACCAAATAGTTACTAAGATTTTTCCACATTTTCTTCATGTGTCCCTTTTCTTTTTCTTCTTTCCTTTGCTAAAGTATTCTAAAGCAAATCTCAGACATGTCATTTCACCCCTATCTACTTCAGTAGGCACCTTTAAATAACAAGGGCACAGTAAGGTAGTCCTTTTAGCCCTGATGGGATCAGACCGTTTGTCAGTATTTAATATTCTTGGCTATGCCTTCTTTTTTTAATAAAGTATTTATGTTTAGCGTTACCTTATTCATCAAATCAGTAAGACATATTAAGAGATCTTTGAATATTTTTAAAAATTGTTGACAATGGAATAAGCATGCTAATTTTAGAGATACTAGAATGAAAAACCATGTGTCTTAGAGTCAAAGTATGATACTATTGTGAAAGTAATGGTGTTCATTTACAAAACTAAACAAATGTGAACTGTACAGTAAAATAGAAAGTGGAAGCCCTCTGTGCTCCCCAGACCCCTCCCCTGAGATAATTGGTGTTCACTGATTACATTTTTCTCTGTATAAATTTATCATACATAAGCATGTGGAGCTTTCAGTGTAAGAATGGTTTATACTGTGTATTCTGTTCTGTGACTTGCTTTAATTGAGTGTGTCTTGGAGCCTTTTTTTTTTTTTTTTTTTGAGACAGAGTCTCCCTCTGTCGCCCCTGGCCAGAGTGCAGTGGTGTGATCATAGCTCACTGTAACCTCAAACTCCTGAGCTCAAGAGATCCTCCTGCCTCAGCCTCTCGAGTAGCTGGGACTACAGGCACATGCCACCTTGCCTGGCTCATTTTTCTATTTTTTTGTAGAGATGGGGTCTCACTCTTGCTCAGGTTGTTGTCAAACTCATGACCCCAAGCAATCCTCCTGCCTTGGCCTCCCAAAGTGCTGGGATTACAGGCATGAGCCACTGCCTGTAAAAATCGGTCCAGTCACTTTTGAGGTCAAATTTGGCAGGCTCTTTCAAAATGAGAAAAATTATGTTCATTTGACCTGGCAGTTCCACATCAAGGCATCCTACAAAACTCTTCATGCACAAGGATGCCCGCTGCAGAGCTGTTTGTAATGGGGAACACTCAGAAACAACCCAAGTTAAGAAAATTATGATAAATTTATCTTGATAGGCTTTATGGAGAGTGTGTTGATCTGTGTGACAGAATACAGAAAGAACTCTTCAAGACATTTGGGAAAAAGCGGGTTGTAGGACATTTATGTAGTATGACTCAATTTGTATTCTTTTTCAAACAGTACAAAGTATTTATGGTGTGGGGGGGCGTATGTAAATAAAATGGGCATATACGTGGGTGGCACTTACTATCACATAAGGTCAGATATGCTAAAACAGCCATGTGAAGTAGGTATTATTGTCAGTGTCCTCATTTTACAGAATTGTAAACTGAGGCCGAGAAAGTTTGAGTAACTTGCCTGAGGTCACACAGCTAGGAAGTGATGAGATGGGGGGGTTCAGACGCAGTCTCCATTGTCTATGCTTTTATCCGCTGCTTCTAATATATGGCATGTAAATGTTGAGTATGTGTGTGTATAAAAAATACATACTTATAACTGCCTGTAAGAAGGTCCACAAAGAGCAGACTGTTATTTGGGGCAGTGTTAATTTCATACAGGACCTTCCCCTTTTTTTTTTTTTTTGAGACAGGGTCTTGTCCTGTCACCCAGGCTAGAGAGCAGTGATGTCATCATAACTCATTGCAACCTCAAACTCCTGGGTTGAAGCAATTCTCCTGCCTCAGCCTCCAAGTAACTAGGACTACAGGCATGTGCCACCATGCCTGGCTAATTTTTCTAGTTTTTTTTAGAGATGAGATCATACTCTTGCTCAGGCTGGTCTCAAACTCCTGGCCTCCAGCAATCTTCCCACTTTGGCCTCCCAAAGTGCTAGGATTACATGCATGAGCCACCATGCCCAGCATCCCTTCATTTCTTATACTGTGCATACATGTGCGATCAGCAGTGCCATCGAGACTTGTATCCTTTGCCACCTTTTTGCACTTGACTGTATATAGATCAGTCTCATTGTTTCACAGCTGCTTAGAAGTCCATCTTTCTCCTGTTCTGATAGATGGCATAGTGTTGACTCAGGGGTTCCTGAAGCAGGGCACAGCGGCACTCTTGAAGCTCTCTGCAGTGAGCCTGGGATTTTTCTGCCCACTACTGTCCTCCCCAGTATGTCAGCTCATTCAGGACAGTGATTTTTGTCTTTCTGAGTCACTGCTGATTTCCTGGCTCCTGGAATAGTGGTTGACACTTGGCAGGTACCTGTGGTTATTTGTTGACTGGACAGGTTGGCAAAGCGAGAAAGAGAAATGCATCCGGTCACCCCACAGAGAGGGGAGTAACACTGTCTGTCTTTCCACAGGTCTCAGCTTGGGATGACCGCCGGGCAGAAGGCACGTTTCCTGGGAAGATCTGAACTGCACCCCACCTCTGTCCTTCTCCCAGGGTAGCAAAGGGAAACTTGGGTACATGGTGATTCCCCCCACCTCGGGGCCCCTGAATCATGACTTAACTACTAATAAAAACTCGTTGGAAAAGTGTAAGACAGTGTGTATGTAAGAGCTGGATGGTTGGGCAAGAAGCTAGGGGTGGATTCAGTACCCTAACCAAAAAGGGGGCTCAGAGTGATTATCTTTTCTGTTTTGTTTTTGCTTATTTAATTTAATTTTATTGAACTTCGGCCACCTCCTCTGTGCCAGTCAGTAGAGTGGGTGATTATATGAAATAGCCTCAAGTCTCTCTATGTGCTAAAATCGATCTGTTTTCTTGCCCTTATCATCTGTATGTTTTTTTCACTTATGTGTAGTTTTTGAACCATATGAAAATAGCATAATTAACAACTCCTATGTACCCACCAGCTAGCTTCAACAGTTATCAGCAAAGGACTAATCCATTTCATTTCTAACTACCACTCTCCCCATAGATAATTTTAAAGCAAATCCTGGAGATTATATTTTGTCTCTTACAGATACAGATTTTTTCATACATAATTGCACTACCATTATTACACCTAAGAAATCAACAATAAATTCTTAATGCCTAAAAAGCAATCTCCTGCACAATGTGTAATTTCTCCCTGTGTTCTGGGAGAAATTACAAACTTCATGTTGATCGTGATGATGGTTGGAAGTCACTTTAAGAATGCCAGATTAAAAACTGTTCTTTCACGATGTCCCCAAAGGAATTGCCACACAATAAAAGTCCAGAATATCACCCACCAAACTTGTCAGCAGGGGACTGAGAGCATGACCAGCTGAAGCACCATCTTGTGGCTGAATTGGTGTGTTCTCAAGACTTCTCAGATGGTTGTGTGACAGACCGGTGAGCAGAGATGATTACTTTGTTGAGGAAGATGGCCTTAGGGAGGGATCTTCTGAAACGGCTGTCCGTAAGGAGGAGGGCCTGCAAACAGGGGACTCGTGCATGCTTGGGGACCTTGAGGGACTGTAGAAGCTTATGGCATGCATTGCAACACAGTGAAAATTTCAAATGAAAAAGTAGGATGTCCAGTGAAAAGTCAAGGTGTAGGACTCCCCTGACTCCAGCTGCCTGGAAGCTGCCACCAGTAGCAGTTTCCTGCATGTTCCTCCAGAGATAGTCCATACATCTAGAAGTATTTATAGATATTTTGATTTGATTTGATAAAGATTTGCTGTGGCTCCCCAATTTCCTCTCTGATTGACCACTTCTGTTTGCTCACTGGCCTCTTCATCGTGGCAGGAACTATGCGAGCAGATGAGACTTTTCAACACACCTGGCTGGCTCCAACCTCAAGTCCTTTGCACTTGCTGTTTGCCTGGTCTGGAAGGTTTTCCCACCAGCTTTCTACACGCTCAGTCCCTCACCACGCTCAGGCCTTCACTCAACTGTAACTCAGCAAGGCCTCCTCGACCACGTGACCTACAACTTCGACTACCTCCGCCCACCATTACCACTAACTTTACTTATCCTCGACCATTGGCCTCTACTGGAATGTAATTTCCATGAGGGCAGGGATTTCTTAACATATATATAACTTCCCATTTCAACACTTTGTTATAAAAATTTTTAAGCATACAGAAAAAGTGGACAAATAGCACAATGATTGCCCTGATATCCACCCGCTTAGGTTTAACAATTACTAACATTTTGTGTGTACACATTATTTTTTGCTGCACCACTTGAAAGTAGTTTCCAAATATCTTGACACTTTGCCCCTCATTTACTTAAGGATGTATCTCTGAAAAATGACATGTTCCTTCACACTATTGTCATTCTTAAGAAAAACTAATTCCCTAGTACCACATATCCAGTCCATGTTTGAATTTCCCTATTTGTATCCAAAAGTCTTTTATACTGTTTAGCTAGTTTGTTTTTTGTACCAGGATATATTCAAAGTTCACATTCTGCATGGTTATTAGGGATCTAGTATTTTTTAAATTCTAGAATAGCTCGCTCACTCTCCACACACCCCCTGGCCATGTAAGATGGAATTTAAGAGGCCAGGTGAGCTGTCTTACTGAATGTATCCTATTCCGGATTTGCCCTTTCGTTTCCTCCTGGTGTCATTTAGCTTCCTCCACCATCCTCTGTAGTTCTTATAAACTGGAAGTTAGTTCTAAAGCTTGATTAGATGCAGGTTAACTATTTTTTGCAAGAATCCTTCTAGTGTGTGTCCATATTGCTGATGCCAGGTTGCTTCTGTTAGGGGCAGCCAAGTCTAATCCTGGGAAAGGTGGTGGCCAATAGCTATCTCCTCCAGAAAGTTGTTTTCCCTATTTGCCATTGGCAAACGACCTGTGGGGTGATACTGTGGCAAACAGTTCTGCCACGGCACCCTAACAACCTTGCACGTATCCATGAAAGCCACATAGAAAAGACTTAACTGTGGTCTGACCCAAACTTTTTTTTTTTTTTTTTCCCACCCCCATCCAAGACCCAAACCTTGACAGAGTGCCCTGCAATTCCTCCTGACACAAAGGGGGATGAACAGTCTTGTTCCCGCTTCCCTCTTACAGGAGACTGCACAAGACTTTTTCATGTCTCCCTTGTTTCAGTTGAGCACAGGACTTCCCACGCCATTTCTCCTTAGGGTATAGCTGCAGGCTGTACAACCGCCATGCTGAGCACCTTACCTGCATTAGCTCAGGCCCTCCAACAATCTAATGAGCAATGTATTAGTATGACCCCCATTTGACAAGTGACCAAAACTGCATGGTACTGACATAGAAACAGACATATAGACCAGTGGAACAGAGTAGAGAACCCAGAAATAAATCTACACGTCTATAGTGAACTTATCTTTGACAAAGGTGCCAAGAACATACGGTAGGGAAAGGACAGTCTCTTCAATAAATGGTGCTGGGAAAACTGGATATCCATATTAGAAGAATGAAATTAGATGTTTATCGCTTGCCATATACAAAAATCAAATCAAGGCCGGGCGTGGTGGCTCACGCTTGTAATCCTAGCACTCTGGGAGGCCGAGTCGGGCGGATTGTTTGAGCTCAGGAGTTCGAGACCAGCCTGAGCAAGAGCGAGACCCCGTCTCTACTAAAAATAGAAAGAAATTATATGGACAGCTGAAAATATATATAGAAAAATTAGCCGGGCATGGTGGCACATGCCTGTAGTCCCAGCTACTCGGGAGGCTGAGGCAGAAGGATTGCTTGAGCCCAGGAGTTTGAGGTTGCTGTGAGCTAGGCTGACGCCACGGAACTCTAGTCCAGGCAACAGAGTGAGACTCTGTCTCAAAAAAGAAAAAAAAAAAAATTCAAATCAAAATGGATTAAAGACTTAGATCTAAGACATGAAACTGCTAAAAGAAAACACTGGGGAAATGCTTCAGGACATTGGTCTGGGCAAAGACTTCTTGAGTAATATCTGCAAAGCGCAGGCAACCAAAGGAAAATTGGACAAATGGAATCACATCAAGCTAAAGAGCTTCTACAAAGCAATGGAAACAATCAACAAAGTGAAGAGATAACAAGAAAAAAATCAAATGAGCCAATTAAAAAATGGGCAAAGGATCTGAATAGACATTTCTCAAAAGAAGACACACAAATTGCCAACAGGTGTGTGAAAAAAAGCTCAACATCATTAGTCATCAGGGAAATGCAAATCAAAACTACAAGATATCATCTCACCCCAGGAAAACAACCTAGTACATACCTATCCATGACCTAGCAATTCTGCTGAGAGACATACAGGTCTCTAAGGCACCAGACATACGGGGCTCACTGCAGCGTTATTTACAGTGGTAGTGGGGGTGGGGAGGGTTGGAAGTAGCCTGAGCGTCCTCATTTGGAAGTGACAGTAAACTATGAAGAAATGCTCTGCAGGGGTGTCCTAAGCAACTGTCAGAAACCATGAACTCAATGTGCCTAGAGCAGCATAGGTGGATCTTAAAATTGTAGTGTTGAGTGAGAAAAGCAAGAATAGCCTGAGGTATTTAACACAATAATGGCTATGTAAATTAGGAAATACATGCACGGAAACAATGTTAATCATATTCATTCATTCAGAGTCTCACTCTGTTGCCTGGGCTAGAGTGCTGTGGCGTCAGCCTAGCTCACAGCAACCTCAAACTCCTGGGCTCAAGCAATCCTCCTGCCTCAGCTTTCCGAATAGCTGGGACTACAGGTTTGTGCCACCATGCCCGGCTAATTTTTTCTACTTTTAGTAGAGATGGGAGTCTCGCCCTTGCTCAGGCTGACCTCAACTGCTGACTTCAAGCGATTCTCCCGCCTCAGCCTCCTAGAGAGCTAGGATTACAGGCGTGAGCCACCACGCCCGGCCGGTACTTATTTTATAAGAACACACACAATAAATTCATTGTGGTCCTCATTTCACAATCAAATGTCCAATCATCACATTGTATCCCTTAAATGTACACAATTTTTGTTTGTCAATTATACTTCAATAAAGCTAGGCAAGATATAGATGAACATACTAGAATGTTTGCCAGCAGGGGGCACTGAAAGATAGTGGGATGTGGAGATTTAAGGCATTCAATTAAATTTAAAACAAGAGGTGTCTGTGGGGCATAATGAGCCATAAACCGAGCGTGTGGTATTAGCCCAACCCGTGACACCTGAGATCTAAAAAGACAGGCGGTGTGGAGGATGACGAATCCCAAATTTAGTGGCAAAGTTATCTCTGGGGTGGTATCAGGTGGTTTCGAACACATCTGCAAAGTAGGCTTCTTTAAAAAAAAAAGAAAACAATCTACAGTGAATATAGAAAAAATACTTAGATTTGACACAGCTGGGTGGTGTGTGGGTATTTGTTACAATATTCTCTGTATTTTTCTACAGTTAAGCTATTTTATAATTTTAAAAACTTAAGAAAACTTTTCTTTGATCTCCGAACATGGGAAACAAAACAACTTGTCTTAAAAATAAATACAATGAAAATATGTCATTAAAGTCTACTTAGACACTGAGACCTAGTGAGGCCTGCTCTAAGCAAGGCAAGAGAGGTATTAAGGGGCCGGGCGCGGTGGCTCACGCCTGTAATCCTAGCACTCTGGGAGGCCGAGGCGGGCGGATTGTTTGAGCTCAGGAGTTCGAGACCAGCCTGAGCAAGAGCGAGACCCCCGTCTCTACTAAAAAAATAGAAAAAAATTATCTGGCCAACTAAAAGTATATATAGAAAAAATTAGCCGGGCATGGTGGCGCATGCCTGTAGTCCCAGCTACTCGGGAGGCTGAGGCAGTAGGATCGCTTAAGCCCAGGAGTTTGAGGTTGCTGTGAGCTAGGCTGACGCCA